>CM069452.1:16409638-16905739 GCA_035610835.1 Ophiura sarsii | reverse complement strand
AAACTCATTTATTGTAAACACTGTCGAATTCGGCGAGGTTGCACTAGCAGAAAATCATGTGCGGTCGAAAAGTAAACTGTTTAACATTTTTGGGGAAAATCAAAATTGTGGCGTCGCAGTGGTCTCACTGTGGCCACATTACGTGACGTCAGGCTTTACTGGTACTGCGCTTTACTGAAGGACGCTGTGGTGAAAAATGTTGTTGTACAGTGCTACCAGGGAGTTTAATAGTAATGGGAGAGGCTATTCGAATCGCAAACTGAAAGCCTCCCATATATGGAACTGGGGCGTGCCTAAGTGGGGCGTGTCTGAAAATGTACCTTGTAAAACGAGGGCGCTATCTTGACAACGCCATGATTGACAGCACAAAAGTCCTTATAATGGACATGGAGACGTTCGATGCAGCGCGATGTCTGCGCGATGTACCTTTTGCGTCAACTCATTAGCATAAATGTACCTTGTAAATCGAGGGCGAAAAACATTAGAGGCTTCAACGTCGGCAATGGGAATCTGTGTACAGTGGCACCGACCTGGTGCTACGTTAATTGAAAGGGTGGGCGCTTATAAGGGATCGTTTGTTGGTAGTCATTGAGAAAAACGGGGGTGGGCGCTTATAAGGGCATGGGCGCTTAATAGGGATAATACGGTAGTCCATTTTCAGGGTTATGGAGGCTAGTTTATGCTCTTGGGGCATTATTATGTCCTGTGCAGTCTTTTAATTGGACCACATAGTGGGAAATAGACACATTATTAGATGATTTATTACCGGCGAAATGTCAAATCACCGGTTCAAAAGTGTTAAGGGACTGGGAACATAATGCATACCAGCCATCTCGTGGGTGCTAGTTAACTCTGTTTGAATAAGTTTATCTACAATCATCAAAAAAGTAACTGAAAAGGTTATAAATGTGCAAATAACTGTACATTATAATATCTTAAAGATATCAAATAATTAAGTTGTTGAGAAATTTCTCTTCTTCAATTGGAGATATTGCACTCTAAGGGCGCGATACCAGGACGTGGACTCGATGCTACATCGAGTCTACTTCCAAGCCTAGTGGGAACGCGCAATAAAGGGTTTCGACCCTACATCCACGATGTAGGGTCGAAACCTACTCAAAGAGGTAGTCTCGCACCTAGGACGTGGTATCAAAATCCCTAGTGAGAACGCGTTTTACTTATCGTATGTAGACTCGTACCACTTGTTCCACAATAACAAGCATGTTGTGCTGCGTTAGACCGCGCCGCCGTCAGTCGCGCGCTTCAAATTGCAATTTCATGCGGCTGAATGTCATGCACGCGTGGTATTTACGCAGTAAGTACGCACGGCGCACTCGCTTAAACTTGTAAACAAGTAACATCCGGGTAAGTGGACTCGATACCACATTGGTATTTTGATGTATTTTACCGCACAATGAGAACGCAACATCAATGTTATGCATGTATATAGACTCGCACCTAGGTATGAGTCCACATTCGCACAGTGAGAACACGCCCTAAGAATGGTTGATTATTAAGGAAGTCACAATCCAAAATGTAACTAAGAATATGGTGTTCAATTGTTTCCTTCTTTTCAACATGGGGGAGAGTATGACAGGTAACATATATTGATCCATCGTAACAATGTGGTCGACTATCCACATTGCAATATCGACCGGTGAATGAAGTACCAGTAATAAAAAATTTGCCTGGAGCTGAGTCTGTGTGTAAGAGATCCAAATGCAAAATGGAAACCATACTTTATTTTATTTTTGGTGCTGTGACTTCCTGGATATTAAACCATTCTTCACATGCCATCATTATCTCAAATTAAAAGAGGAACAATTTCTCCACAATTTAATAATTTGATATCTCTAAGTAGGAGTTCTACTTTTAGAATTACATAATAAGCAATTTATCACCTGGTCAGTTACTTTTTTGATGACTATATATAGCTAGTAGACGGTCAATGATCAACAATGTTTGGGAGGTCAAAACACAACACCAGGGATACAACAATAATTTTGGGAAAGGAAAGTCCTATACTGCGCTTAAGTAAATAACAGGTTGCGTTACATAGCGTCATCAACAGTATGCGCCCCAGGAAACTAAGTTCAGGTGAGCAGATTTGAGCGCTGATTTGTCAACAGCCTTTCGAAAATATGCAAGGAATTTATGTAGACTCGCATCAAATCTGCCAGACACAAACAACAATGGTATGGTTTAAATTTATAGTAACTTGACAAAATGTATAAAACAAACAATGAAACATGAATTATTCATATTTTGGGCTTTAAAAACATCATAATTTTCGAAACCTCACAATTTTTCAGGAATTTTTCCAACAATTACAGGTTTACAGGTTTACAGGTTACAGGTTTACAGGTTTACAGGCACTTCCAGGTTGAGATTTGCCGCGAAAGTACACATATAAAACGATCGCATAACTTCCGAATTCAGCACCTAGTTTCGATATGATCATATCGAAACTAAGAAAATCATGAAATTTTATATGATAAACGGCGAATGTTGGTAAACTGTTTCAGATGGTAGTTAGTATTCCTTTGATGCAAAAAAACCTGATTTTCAGGATAATTGAGGGCGCACTCCCATACGTATCTCTCAATGCCCCTTTAAGTCTATACCTAAGCAGACAACAAATTTGAAAGTCACCGACATTCCAATTACAGCTCTATCAACAGTGTGCGTCCCAGGAAGTTAAATGTAGCTTTCGATCAGCAAGTGGAGTTTTGGTTTATCCTTGGTGTAAGACAGCACAGAACTAACCTAGCACAAAATCTACTATTGATTGAAGGATTAAAGGATTATACAGCTTTATTCCGTAATGGGGACTTGACACTAGACTAACTCATGAATGTCTTACACCAAGGATATACTGGAGTTTCAGCCCCTGACAACACACGTGAATAAAAGAGTATGTGGGTATGGATGAAAGAGTATGTGGGTATGAATCCCTATTGACCCTGAACATGCTAAATCCAACAGAAGCTCTGCTACTTGAGCATCCAAAAGAATAAATAAATTATTACAGTTACAGTGAATGAAGGGGTTGAAATGACCTTGCAAACAACATTTTTTGCTCTACAAGATTCCAAAAAAGCTAATTATAATATACAGTCGAGAAGACGGACGCCACTGTTTCCAAAGTGTATGTCCAAATAAATAATTTGTTTTCAAAATACTGATGGACAAATAGAAATCCAGTATAAGATTTTCAGAGCAAATATATATGTAAATGTAATTTATGTAACTATGTTGATATGATAATTGAAAATAACTATGAATAAAGATCCTGTGATGAAGTAGCAAACATGTTTAAGTGTTGTTGGTTTTTTTTCAAATTTGGTTTCATTCACCATTTACACATTTTGCATTGTCAATTGTCTACATCACATAACATACATACATACATGTATCAACGATGTACCATTAATCCATCAATACTTATTTTCTTTCAAAATATGTTTTTACCTATTTTCGCATTTTCATATGACTATGTATGTTTGCATTAACATAATAAAATCTATATAGAATATATCTTAGCCTTGACAACCGTGTTGTAGTGGGGAACCCTAAGCCGCTGGTGCTGGAGATCCATGGTTCAAAACCGGGGGGGGGGGGGGAGGGGGGGGGGGGGGTCGCAGTGACTTTTGGGGTCACCGTTCTCTGCGCAGAAATAAAATCTGAAAAACGTGCCCGAATAGGTCAGGGTTAATAGATTTAGATAGAAGTATGGTTGTTAAATCTACAGGCTGCTTTGTTGATGAGGATAGTTACAGAAAACTAATAGTTGCCATCATAATATAATGCTTTGCAAAACAAACAAACAGTGCATGCGCTAATTTACAAATTTAAACAATGCATACTTAAATTGTACTACATTCTACAATGGAATCTCGTTAGCACAAACTTTGATAACACAAAGTTCCAGATAACACAAAAAAAAATTCAAATCCTAAGCTTATATGACATGATAACACAAATTTTGGAAAAACTTAAACTAAAATTTGAGACCTGGGCAACTTTGTGTTAACACGGTTCCACTGTATACAGTTGCCTATTGGTATTTAGAATATCTTCATCTATAATTACATTGTCTTATTTGATTCTTATGCAGATAAAACAGAGAGACTTAATTATGGCAGATAAAACAGAGACAGATAATCATCGCAACTCCATGATCGAGATGCTCAATTCACTTCGCCACAAGGAAACATTTTGCGACGTTCACATTGTGGTGGAAGAAACCCGATTCCCTGCGCATAAGAATGTCTTGTGTGCAAGCAGTGACTACTTCAATTCGATGTTCACATCAAATTTCCAAGAACGCAAGCTAGATGAGATTGTATTAGAAGGCAAAAGCAAGAGTTTTGAAGAATTACTTGAGTTTGCTTACACTGGTGATATGAGTATTGATATACCAGTTCTAGATGCTATAGATATGCTCAATATGGCTGCTTATTTACAGGTAAATACATGAAAATAGTGTATTGTGTGTAGGTCCCAGCCCTGCATCAAGTCTTTGATGGAATAAAGTGTACCATACAATCATAACAAGGCACTCTATTCTACCGTGTAATTGATGCATGGCTTGGACCTAAAATACACTCTACACCACTGACAGTGATCTGTGTAATTGTTGGGGCACTTTTTTCAATGGGACAGAATTGGATGATGTTACAATGGGGTTAGCGTTTATCCGTATTGACAACAGTACCACTCTCTTAATACAAATAATCAATTGAAACAATACTGTGAATTGGGCATTTTCAGGCTTTATTTTCGTTCACCATGAGCAAAAATGAACACCAAACATCCCTTTGTTAAGTATACATGTAGTTAACTTTGCAATGGTGGATTTGAACAATTAGCAAAGTCAGTAGTGCTGACAAGACCCGTTACCTTTTTGGCCTATGTGATCCCAAAAGGGGGTAAAACCGCACTACATGTACCATAGCAACACTCTCTCTGTGACCCTGCGGAACATTTCACTTTCACTTCCAGGGAGTATGCTACACTCGCTTCAAAAGAAAAAAAGTTGGAAAGGTCATCACTTGGCTACTTTGCTCACACAGACTTGTAATTCAATCTGTTCCAGGGTCTATGTATAAGAACACGAAATCCTGAAGTTAACATTACGAAACTTTAAACAATTTCAACAGAACATGAACAATTATTGGTGCATAAATAAGGACAGTTCACTGAGGAAGATGATAAATTGGGCTATCACATCAAATTTTCATTTTTGTTGGTCTATTATTATAATGTGCTATTTTTTTACAGTTACAATACGGCGTCAAACTGCTGTCTAACATTCTAATGCAGGCAATAGAGAAGGAAACGGATCTGAGACTGGAAGACGTGTACCGCATCTGGAACTTAGCAGAGTTGTTAGGCAAGGGTATGTGTATTGAAGGGCTAGCGATCACATCTATGAATTTCCTAGCCAAAAACTTTGTCAAGTTTTCTCAGATTGATGGATTCAATACGGATGTTCGTTGCGAATTTCTTGAGAAGTGTTTGGTGAGGAATGATCTAGCTATGAGCACTATGGGGGAAGACGCAGCAGACCGCCAGGTGCAGGATAAATTTAAAGAGAGAACTATGCGGGAAGATAAGGTGAGCTGGACAGGGATTAAAATGGGATTTGATCAGTAGCGTAACTAGGGTCTTCAATTTGGGGTGGGGGAGGCATGAGGGGTGACAGGCCTGTGATCAGGGGGGGGGGGGGGGGGGCATAACTGTTTATACACATACAGTTTGTCATTTCATTGCAAGCCTTCTGGCAATGCCCCCCCCCCCCCCCCCCCCCCCCCATCTAGGTACACCCCTGGATTTAATCATTTGAGAGTGTAAATAAAAAAATGGGTTCAATGTGGAATTGGAGAATTATTGCAGTTAATGTAGGAAAGTAGACTAAAAGCCTGGACACAGGTAGTAAGAATGGCTATCATTATGCTCCCATCCCTTAACAATTTTCGACCGGTGATTTGACATTTCGCCGGTAATAAATCATCTAAGATTGTCAACTGCTATTAACTATGTGGTTTATTTTCAGGGTTATGAAGATTAGTTTATTATGTCTTTTGCAGTCTTTTAATTGGACCACATAGTGGGAAATAGACACATCCTTTAGTACCGGCGTAATATCAAATCACCGGTTCAAAAGTGTTGAGGGATGGGAACATAATGATAGTTTGGAGGAACAAAGAAATGGACAAAAGGGGTTATTGAATATCTCATTGACTTGATATTATCAGATGAAAAAGAGAAGTATGAACATTCATGCTTCAATACATCTGTACCAGTAGTGGATTTCTCCTGTGTAGTGATCCTACATCTGTAATTGTATTCAATTCCATAGGGAACTTTTCAACACCACGGGGAGGTCCTCGGCTTGTCATTTGCAAACAGAAATATGTTTAGTTCAAAAGTCACAACATTTTGCTAGCTTCTAATTTTGTTGATATTCTGTAGAAAGTCAAACACAAACACATTAAGGTATTTTTTTGAGTAGTTGAAAAGGGCTGAAAAGTCAGCCTTTTATTCTATACAAATATTGCTTCATATGAAGGTTTTCAAACCCGGGTTTTTGTTTTAAGGAAAACTGTGATTATTTTTGCCATCAGATTCTGGAAATTGTGATCGTCTGGTTACAACGTGACTGGATCGTTCGTAAGAAAGACGCCCGAAACCTCCTAGGAAAAGTTCGCTTGGGAATTGTATCCCCTGATAAGATATGGACTCTGCTACAGTCTACCGACATGACAGATGTGCCTGAATGTGTACAATTACTACAAGATGTGATGGAGAGGTTGTCTTCTAAGGATGAGGCTAACATGGAGACTGTCAAGATATCTGATAAGGAGTTTACTTTAGTTGATACAGCCTCATCCCAGCTGTTTAAACCCAGAGGTCTTATAACAGTAAGTATTATGGGATAGAGGTCAATTATCAGCATGAAAATTCATCTGTGTTGGTAGAAACTTAATTAAACATATGGAACTTTTGATCTCAATCCAAATTGAATTGAAGACGTACCTGGAATTGTCTGTAAAACCACTTTGACTTTCGTCAGCAAAGTCATGACCAGTCATGCAGGGTATGTGACCTTGGCACAAGTGGATTGATTTGGACAAGCTCCATATACTGAATTGTGATTCACTATACTTTGAGGGGTCAAGGAGTCCATTTACATCCAGTCAACAAACATCTCTAAATAAGGATTGGGGTGGGGCGCTACCAAATTTTGAGAGTCTTTGACCCATTTTAACACGCAGCATATGTTCGATTTACTGGTAGCGACAATTTAACGGTTGATAGTGGGATCAGGGGCGGATTTAGGGGGTGCCCCCCCCCTTATTTTTGACATGGCGCCTTTTGACAGGGCACCCGTGCCCCCCCCCCCTTATTTTGATACGGCGCCCTTTTGACAGGGCGCCTTCGCCCCCCCCCCCCCCCACCCCCACTTACTTTTGACAGGGCGAAAAAACGTTAAAAGCGTGTAAAAAAAAGGTGTAAAATCGTGTTCAAAAAAGTATTAAAAATCGCCAAGGGTGCCATTAGTTGACTGTGCTGTTTTTTGGACTGTGCGATTGACTGTGCGATTATTTTTGACCGTGCAACAAATTTTGACTTCAACCCCCCCACACTTACATGAAATTCATGAGGTGACTGCAAAAAAGAATTCCTTTTACTGCCTTGACCACCGCTTTGGCGCCCCCCTCCCCCTATTGAAAAATCCTGGATCCGCCTGGGGATGGGCATCAGGAATGTAAACATCAATCAATATTGCTTACACACATACCTGTTCCCACAATAACCAGGTTGTTCAAAACAAGTACTAAAAACAAAACAAAAACAAACACCATAAGCATACTTTATCTGATTCGTTTTGCTGTAGTGTTCTCAATAGTTGACAATCTTCGCAAACAATGTGTTAAATGTGAGGGGAGAAATTGCATCAATGGGTTGATTAATTGTGTAGAGTAGAGCATTTGATAAAAGAAACAAACATGAAATTGACATCATTGCTGATTTCAAATTATAATTTTGACTTTTATTCTTTACCGGCACCTGATATCAGATATAGATGTATTTGGGACTTCCCCTACAGAAGAAAATTATAACCACTTTCACATTTTATTCTTTACAGGCGCCAGTTTATCTAGACAGTGACGACAATTATCTCAAATATTTTGATGATAAAGCAGGGAGCTGGACCAATGTGAAACAGTTTGATGATTCACCATTCCATGATCTAACCAAATTCAGCAGCCTAGCCGTTGATGGTCACTTGTACGTTGCAGGCGGATGTACACCTCTTGAAGCGAAACAGAACTTCTACCGTTATGATATGAATGAAGGCTTCTGTGAGATGAAGCTCTCCGATATGTCAACACCAAGGAGTGCCTTTGCCATGGCTCATATGGATAATTACATATACGCCATTGGTGGGATAGAGAATGCAACAGATATAGAATCTAAACGTACTGTGGAACGTTATGACCTAAATCAAGTTCGTTTTGACGCAGTAGGATCTTTCAATACCAATCCATGGGAAGCAGTGACATGCTTACCTGCAATGTTATGGAGTCCACATGCTGTTGTGTTCAAGGGTAAGCTACTGGTGTGTGGCACTACCAGACGGATTCCGGATATACCTGCATTTATCCACGATCCTATCAACTTTGCAGACATGAGGTATGTTCTGTGTATATACGACCCAAAGACAAACATCTGGCAGAATCACTTTCTGGAATCCCGCACCGCGATAGCATGCAAGGGTGGTCGTCAAAATTACGCCCTGCTTCAGGCGCATGAAGGTCAATGCTATCTTCTCGGCAACACGGTGATTGACTCTATACGGGATCCAAGGCGCACATGGTTCAGGACCACAGTCAACAAATTAGTATTTCAAGAACTAGATGATGGATCGATAACATTCCAACAGATGGGACCCTCCTTGAGCCAAGATGATCTCGGAGGATCTCATAACTATAGCTCTTTTTTCTCTATTGACACTCATTTGTTTATTAAATCAAGAGGAGCATTTCAGATTGGAGCAAAAACCACAGATGACAATGTGCAAGGAGTGCTTGACTTATGGCATGGTTTCCCGAACAGATATCTCTCCTCATTTGGTGCCGTCACATTCGATAAGGATGTTGTGGCATAATTCTCCTGTATTTTTGCCACCTCTGAAATATTTTTTAATTATTTCAAAAATTTGCTATTTTAGGGGCTCCTTATAGAGTGGCTAGTTTTAACACCCTTTTTCTTCCCACATTTTCTTATAGATTTATGAGCACAAAACTGTGAAAATACATCTTATAGAGGCTTTAAGATCAGTGCATAACAGCCAACTGACTCGTGGGTGCTATTATCAGATTAAAAAAATTGAACTAACAAATTGGGAAAACATAATTGTATACATTGCGTGAAGCGTGCACACACCCATGAGTGTGATAATTTCAGGCGTGATCATCTTTGAGCTGCAATTTTTTAATCTGATTATAGTAAACTCTGTTTCAAATTTTCAGGACATGACCCACCTTAATACTATACAGGCTGTCCCAAAATGCTTAGTTCTCATCAATGCCCAAAGTTCATAATTTTCATCATCAAAATCAATGGGATTAGGTCCATTGTTTTTTCATCATCTTCGTCATTCTACACTCTTACATTAGAATTTTAAATCATGAATATCGGATTTATCACACTCAAGAAATTACAGCTTGTTTGAAAAGAACTTGTGTATTCTCATAATCTCTTGTCTACTAATATAATCGTGTGTGTCTTTCTGTTGTAACTGTTATTAGTTATGGGTGTTCAAATCATTAATAATTCATCTCTTTAATTTAATTTAAAGGCTAAAAGAAGTTAGTCACACTTGAGTGACCCCATGCATTTGACAAAGTGTTTAGGGACATCTAAATGGTGTGGTATGTAGTGAATTACCAGTTGATTAGATTTCATTTTCACATTGGAGAATGGATTTTGTGAGGTTAAACAGTAAGGGACTATATCATTTTTACCAAGTTTGTAGGAAACTGCATCCCCAATATGAAAAAGAAGTATAAGCTACAATTATCCATGACCACGTCTTTACCTATTTAAATGTCCCTCAAGCAGGGATTATATTAATTTTGGGATAGGAAAGTCCTATACTGACGTACGGAAAGGAACATTTATTTAGTAATGATACTATTTATTATTCCTGTTACAAGTAAGTGCTTATGATTCTGATCTATGAATATATTTATCATTTTAAGGAATTTTGATTTGTAAAATCGGACCTTTCTGACAGAAATTATGAACTTTTTTTGTAAACACGATAGATTTCAAGTTTGACCAACATTACCTCTTTTGGAATCATTGACCATGTTCGGCACAAAGCTCAATTTAAATGAAGTGTAGGTATTTAAAATGTTCTCTTTTAATTTCCACTACAGGGTTAATAAAACAAGTGTTTGTGATGTTTATTAAGTAATATTTGAATGATGTGAGGGAATTGTTCTGCTTGAGTGATTTATACCAAACTTTTAGTTGAAGTTTGGTGTCCGTTTTATCAATTGAAATACACTGATTTTCAATAATGTCAAGCCATATCGAAACGGGTAAAGATATCTTGATGACATTGACAAAGTAAGCAGGGAAGATGTTCCCTTTTATATTGCGGGTATTAGATTTGGACTATAATATTATTTTAATATTTTAAATATCTTTTCAAACACTGTATAAATCATTCTAGGACATCCTGTATTGTATTTGCCAGTACCACTATCTACTGAAGATAGCAATATATTGTATTTGGCAGTACCACTATCTACTGAAGATAGCAATATATTATACATGTTTGTCAGTACCACTGTCTACATCCTCTTGGTACTTTATTTTAAATTTCAACAAAGGAAGGAGCTCCAACAAAATGTTAAATGAAGTTAAACAGAATTTACATTGCGATTTTTTGTTTTTTCTTCATCAGTACATGATGTTTCAGTATTTTAATTGGTATACAAAATAAGGAAAGGGGACACCCGGATATGAACCAGGGACCTCTCGATCTGCAGTCGAATGCTCTACCACTGAGCTATATCCCCTCACAATCTCGAATATGTCTATTTAATGATATGATTATAACTATAACAAGCATGCCCTATAGAAAATACCATCTGTGATTACATGCACTATAATACAAGCATAATACAGGGTTCATCAGGTACAAGGCCAGACGTCAAAATAATTATTTCATATTGCAGAATGTAAAAGATAACAGGTCTATAAATAATAAAAATATCATATTTGAAATCACCATGAGAAATGCATTGAAATAAGTACCAACATGCCAAGTATCGGTCCAGTAATCCTTGAGATAGACCCTGACATTTTGGACACGTTTACGTACCAAGTGTTGAGAAAGGCAACAGTCGTCCACAGTTGTGACTGAGTATACTATTTGGATCAGTATAAGAAACTTATCGTATCATTTATGTTTACCGATCCTGATGATTCTATTCAATAATGGTATATGTGCTATGACGTCACGTTCTAGTGTCCAATCGTGGGACAGTCGTTTCCCCAGTAGTTCTGAAATGTCCTAGGTGGAGAGGTAACTTTAGGTTCAGTTGAATCTTGGTAGTTAGCCGAGAAACATCTCTTATTTGCCTCTCCAGCTGGGGGAAATCTCAGAATGATATAGAGAGCCGTCTGGTCAATAAGATGATGATTAAAGATAAGTATAGAATCAACATGATGATGGTCTAAGGGTCCATATCCAAACTCTCAGTGATTTTAAAGCATTTTTCTAGCGATTTTACAACGATATTCCAACGGTATTTCGTTTTATTGTTAAAAGCATCGGAAAAAGATCGGTGATTAACTAGAGACTCTCTACTTATCTGGCGTTAACAATAGAACTATTGTAGTACTCTCGATTGCTCAATTAGTGAAGCAGACAGATGAAAGCGCGAGGGAGGTTGTGTTATATTCTTTAAGAAATACTATAAGCTTTTTAAATCCGATCATAAAATGTTTACGTTCACCGCCGATCAATGTATCTGGTCGTCTAGAAATATGAATTAAGCTCCGCTCCATCACGAGTGTAGCATGTTGTTTACTCTCACTCTATTCATCTATTGTTCGGCGCAGTATTTGCCGCGAATTTTAATCGATCAAACGTAATGGTGAAATTTATTTACGAACGGAATGTCTAGAATCGTTTCAAAAAATAGTGTTATGCATTATAATGAAATCAGAATTACAATCTCCTTCAGCATATAATCAACTTTTGGGCGATAACCCATATTAAAAATGCACACCAATCGAAATATAAAGTATTTTCGCCTCCGATTTAAGAGATATTTGTATTTTGAACCCTATGTAATGTTTTTCTTCAAAACGTTTATGTATAGCCTTTATTAGCTCAAACGTCAAAGCGCCGGCTTCACACTCATGAGGTCAGTGGTTCGAATCCTGCGGATGGGGATCTTTTTCTCTAGTGTTTTGTTATTACATTGTTTGTTTTTATAAATTGACAGGATTGCTTATCGTTCGCTATATTTATTGAATTCAACATTCTTTTTTGATACTTTTTTTCTTTTGCAATTTCACTGCGATAAAGAATGTCCTGTAAATATAATTGTGTTTACTACTCATAGGCCTACATTGAATGGCCTCTAGCTAGTCTATGAACATGATCTGCAAAGGCCAATTGTTATGTAAATAAGAAGCCAGTCGGCTCATGTCCTTGAATCGATTTTCCTATTTCCTACACCACCGAAACATTATTTCAATAATAATAATACAGGCACGTTGATTTGTATTACATAACGGCTGGCATTTGTAACAAGTTTAGCTCAATCGATAATAACACACAACGAGTTTCTATTGGCCTGTTGCATAGGAGTAGGACAGTTCGGTGGTATACCGCGGTTCATTCACATTTCATGATGCCATGCACACTAAACAGTCAGTGGAAAATTAAAATGAAATCGTAAATAATTCCACATTCCAAAATAAACTATAATTGAACAATAATGAATAATTATACGAAATGATAAACAATATCGAAAACTAATAAAAAAAATGTATATAAACGATTAAAATAAAATTTCAAGACGTGATAGGATTCGAACCCACGACCTCCGGTTTACTAGTCCAATGCTCTACTGCTGAGCCAACTATGCGCTATGTGAACGCAATAACAAACAAAAGTAATATGGTTCAACATACCGTGTGTATTTAGGGAATAGTTGAATGAGAACTATATTTGGGTATAAAGCGCTGAGGATTTCAGGAAAATCGAAATAGCTCAGTTGGTAAAGATTAGGACTCTCAATCAGCAGGCCGTACGTTCGAATCTTTGTGGCGGTTTATATTCCTTGTGCTCTATACTTAGAGCGGTCGAGTCTGGGTAGATCGTCGGTTAGGGTTTTAAGTATGCCGATATATAATATTTATTATTGTTCTCTCATTATACGTCCGTTCGGGGTTTTCATTTATATTGACATAATTTTAACGTTATTTATTTATTTTGTATTTACTTTCTTAATTGTTGATGTTTATTTAATTATTTATCAATCAATTAATTATAAATAGGCCTTAATATACTATTTTATTGATATGATTATTAATCTATATATTATTTATTTACATTAATTACTTAATTTCTTCATATTTATTATTTATTTATGGTTGCACACCACTAAATACATCTCCCATAGGGTTACACGTGAAATGCACACTTTTAAAATGGATATTTCTTGACGTTATAAGAAACTGGTAACTTGAAATTTGGTTTCAACTTGAAGATGAAAGCCATGACTACTAACTCAACAACTCATATATGGGGGGTAACCGGCATAATTTTGAGCTAGAGCCTTTTCAAAAAGTACGAGTTGAGTTTTCCTGGTCACACGCAATTGTTGATTAAGATTATTGCGTCAGATACCGGAAATGACCTGAACACAAATGTCTCTGTTAAAATATTAAAAGATCATCATTGCATCAATTTTTTTGGACCTGAAGAACGCTGATGTGTCTGTCAACATTCACACTATATTAATTTCGCCATAACTTGCAGTAAATACCCTAATTTTAAACTGTAATTTACAATAGGTCTCCCGTTTCGGCATAGAAACGGGCTGGTTTTGGACTTTTGCCTCAAAGGGGGTAGGGCCAGACGTTATTTAGTGGTGTGAAACCATTATTTATTAGGTCACGTTCAGAGTGTATGCAACATTCTTAAATAGTCTAAAAACGCAGGAAAATGACACTATTTAGGGGAGTAAGATTCATAATGCTACTTGATTACACACATTATGCCTATACCAGAAAACAATAACATGTTGTATGTTTAATGGCTCCCATATTGTTTAGTATTCAATGATAACATTATCCATGCTTGTACCAGGGAGGTGTCATTGACACCTCCCTGCTTGTACTGCTTACTCTAAAATCATCCACGGCTGAACAATAGTCTTTAAAGGCCACTTCAAGGAGGAGGATTCTTATGACGTTAACGAGTGGATACAATAAGCCTAGCAATGAATAGGCGGCTACAAACATATCTCGTTTGAGTCAGGGTTTGAGGAGTGTCGCGATTAGCCATCGAGAGTACTACAATTATAGTTCTATTGTTAACGCCAGATAAGTAGGGAGGCTCTAGTTAATCACCGATCTTTTTCCGATGCTTTTAACAATAGAACGAAATACCGTTGGAATATCGTTGTAAAATCGCTAGAAAAATGCTTTAAAATCACTGAGAGTTTGGATATGGCCCCTAAGTGTAGTTACTGGGTGAACAGAACCCCTTCGTGTTTAACGGTTAGAATTGATGTTCAAGTACTCAAGACAGGGTACTTGGAGATGAACCTGACACGTTACATAACCATGATGCCGGGTATATAAAAACATGGCTGTGTATAGTATAATACACTGGCATTAGCGTCATGATCAAAGAAAAAGTATGACGCTTGTCAATAAATGATGTTTCAATCACGTATGCTCTGACATGAACTATTTTTCTGAACAGTTTTTTGTGCAGTACCGCCTGCGGTACTGCACAACTCCGCTTGCATTCCCGCAAAGCGGGAATGCAAGGCCCGCTTGGTGTCTCCGCTTGCGGGTATGCACACATTTATTGGCATTGCCGCAAGCGGACCAAACACCCGCTTGCGGGGATACACTTATTTGTTCACATCGCCGCTTCGCGGACTTGTCGCTTTTGGATCGCTTTTCCCCACGCGGCAATGCACACATTTATTGGAACTTCCGTAAGCGGAGCCAACTACCCGCTTGCGAGGTTACCATTATTTGTTCACATCTCCGCTTCGCGGGATTGTCGCTTTTAGATTGCTTTTCCGTGCGTGGAAATGTCCATATTTGATTGTACCTCCTCTTGCGGGGTTACCATTATTTGTTCACATCTCCGCTTCGCGGGATTGTCGCTTTTAGATTGCTTTTCCGTGCGTGGAAATGTCCATATTTGATTGTACCTCCTCTTGAGGGGTTACCATTATTTGTTCACATCTCCGCTTCGCGGGATTGTCGCTTTTAGATTGCTTTTCCGTGCGTGGAAATGTCCATATTTGATTGTACCTCCTCTTGAGGGGTTACCATTATTTGTTCACAATTCCGCTTCGCGGAATTGTCGCTTTTAGATTGCTCTTCCTCGCGCGGAGTCATCGAAATAATCATCCAATGTCCGCTTGCGGGGATACAATTATTTGTTCACATTTCCGCGATAAATTGATTCATTATAATGCTCCTCGGTATTCATGTTTGCATTCATTTTACCAAGCGTTCTCCAATATTACAAAACTGATAGGCCTACTTCATAATACATACAAACACCACATCCGAAGATGAAACTAAGGGTTACGCATCACATACCAACATATTATAGAGGATCGCATAGGCGATTCAATAGGGAACTTGACCAATTTAAATAATAATATTAATAGTAGGCCGTGGATTACTATGGAAGCTGTGAAACACTATTGTCTATTCAACCTATTGAAATAAAATTTGACTGTGTTGTAAGAACACATCCTGTCGTCTATTTAGAGAATAATTACTGCGTAACAACTGTTTTCGTGAATTTGTTTTAAAATCAGAGGTTTTTGTTCTGGTCTGAGGAATTGTCCCGAGGGGCGCAGCCCCCGAGGGACAATTCCGAACGACCAGAACAAAACCCGAGGATTTCAAAACAAATTCACGAAAACAGTTGTTAAGCAGTCATTATTCTCATTCATTACTGAAAAAATATGCATATTTTATCCAAATCGTTGATTTGTACCGATATAATCTTGCTAAAAATTAATTAGTTTTCTGTTTATTTTGTCCACCCCTTCTTAGTTATTGAAACAGTCCAAGTCGGGTCATCCCCTCATTAACATTTTTATCATTCAACCAATCAAAAATAAGCTTTAATCGTGTATCCTCATAACTCGTTGAATATTCAGTTTAGGGGCGTGAGGCGTTAATTTGATTGGTCGGTCAGTGAGCAAAACAATGGAACACTTTGGCGCAGTACTTTCGGGCAATTATTAGTAACCCGCGCTCGGCGTTCGCGTTCTCATCTAACGATTAATTTGATTGGAACGCACTTGGTACGCAGCTATCGCGATTATTCATGAAGTAATGAATGAAATACAACTTGGCTGCGTAATTACAATCAATAGGCCTACAGGAGACACCATTTCTATTATGTGACAATGGTGAGTGGTGACTATACACCTGAATAAATGACCACTTAACCCCTTAAGTTGTGGACTACTATGGAAGCTGTGAAACACTGTCTTTTATGTCTATTCAGCCTATTGAAATAAAAGTTGACTGTGTTGTAAGAACACATCCTGTCGTCTATTGAAATACAACTTGGCGTGTAATTACAATCAATACAACCACGTGATAATTTTGTTCTGATAAATCGATAGACATGTTGTTATTTTCTCCTGACCAAAGTAAAAGAAGAGGGATTATCTTTTTTATTATATCATGCTACCCTTAAATTTCCCAGGGACCGATAATTATCACAAAAAAAATCGGCTTTTGTATTTATATAACATCGTATTATTTGTCAACCAACATCATAATAACCCCTACTGTATTTAAAGTAGTATACATTTAAAAATATTTAAACCAATGAAGAGTTTGTATATGCAAAGCGTGTTAAGTCCACACATGAGAGATGCATTAAAATAAGTACAAACATGCCTAGTATTTGTTAAGTAATCCTTGCGATAGACAATGAGTTAGGAAAGGTATCTGAAAAATAAACATAATATTGGTTAAAACCAGTCCTATACTATCGCGTGGAAAGTGTTTTGGCATTGGTTTATGAAATGAACTCTGATACGCTTTTAGATTAGGGGAGTAATGAAAAGTAAGTTACAATGACAGTAGCTAATGAATGATTATCTGGGACTAATATATCTAAAATATATTAGTCCCAGTGATGTTATTAAGATGAGAATTAGTGGGAATTTTCTGAATTTGTTCAGTTTTTATAACACTTTATTTGTTAACAAGAGCTAATTGTTTCTTAAAATAGTCCCCTTAGTCAGAAAGTTATTTTATTAATACAGTGTTTCTAGAAAAAGTATACACATTTGAAAAAACATCATTTCCCATCTCATAGGCCTACCTACTATAATTTAAGATGGGCAAAAATGTTGGGAAACTAACTAGTTATTTTAGTCCAAGCATAAATTTCCATTTTTCAAGCATAAATTTCCATTTTTATATTTCAGTTCAGTTTTTATTTGTCTCCATTGTCTCCATCCCAATTTAAATGCAATAACAATTATATAAAATAACTGCTAGAGATGCAGGTGGATGCCATTTAAAACGCATAGTTTGAGGAAGATGGATCCATAAGTTACAATAATGACAATTACAAAATATTGAACATGATATTTATAAATAACAATAGGCCAAATGGACCACACGTGCTCTACCAAATACAAATTATAAGAACAATATTATATACGGCACATGTATATAATAGCGCAACTCTAAAAATGATCATGTTGCTTCACAGAAACAAACAATCAATCAAAAGAACATCAATTAAGATATAATCATACAAACATAATTATGTAGGTGGTTTTGAGCTTGTTTGTTTTTGTAAACGACTGTTTGTGGAGACTACGGTGGAAACTTTACCAAAAAATCACAAAAAATCCCCCTGAGAAGAGGTCCAAATAGTCGAACTCTACATGGAAAGATATTCGAAAAGACTAAGTTACCATTTAATATATAGAACGATAATATAAACTTATCTTAAATAATAAACTTTATTTCGGAATTTAAGTTAAAATTATATCCCTCTGCGTTCAAATTTCAACATTTACAGTTGCTATACCTTTATGATAATATTTAATTACTCGGCAAAAGTTAATACGCCTAATAATAGGCCTATAGGAGAAAATTGAAACCGTTTATTGTGATGATGAAAAGACATAATCAACATAATGACTCAATAGGCCTACTAGTATTTCATTCACCCCTTCAAATGTTCCAACGCGCATTCATCGTTCAATCATAAAAATTAAAAAATGAAATAAGCGACTGGAATTGGAGACTACGTTGGAAGTTTTACCAAAAAGCCGAAGTAACCATGGCAAGAGTTTAGTTATATATCAATACAAATTTAGTTATGAATATGATAATATATAATAAAGAAAAGCAAAGAGTCATTGTCCCAGATATGCAGATCCCAACACAAAATATCACAATTTTAAAATTTGGCACCTAAAATAGTTGGCAACACTGGGCGAGCGTTCGAGCTGGAAAAGGGGGTGGCGTTTGTTTATATGAAAAATCTAGCCTAATTGGGATGGGTAACATTTCTTGACGATTTTGAGAAAAATTAAAGTATGATCTTTGCATGCTTTTCACCTCATCTCTGCTTTGCACCAATGCTCACAAAAGTAGAACGTTTCACTGGATTATACGTTTCTGCTCATGTTCTAACTTGTTCGGGTTATAAAGACACCCAAAATGTATAAATATGAAGAAAAAATCCAACTCGCTACGCTCGCCATTACTAATTTCATACAATATAAAAAAGAAAGGGGCATCATAAAATTATTGGCCGTTCAGATAGGGCACAAACAAAATTTGCCAACGTATCCATGAACAAAATGCCAAAGGTAAAGACAGCCCCGTAAGTATGTGACAAGTTGATTTTTTTTCGGGGATTGGGGGGGTGGTTGTGTAAAAAGCTACTGGTTAGCAGGGGGGTCATGTAATTTTCAGTTTCAGCTGTAGGGGGGGGTTAGGTAATTTTAACATACAAGTCTCGAATTTGTCCCAACCCCCCCTCCACCATAAATCTGTCTAAAAAATGCACAGATTATTTATTGAGGCAGACGTAGACGGCTCAAATTATATTATTTTTGTTGAAATTTGTCGTGGTAATTTTGCGTAAAAATGAACATTTTTATAAATCGAACACGATTTGCGATATTTTGATTTATAAGATCTATTGTATTTCACTATTGAAAACGGTCCACACTCTCCGAGCTGAATCCGACTATCACAAAAACCAGAATGTTTGTTGTTGTTGCTAAATGCAACTATTTTGTCATTATATCGCATTTAATGTTTGAGAAAATATCTGAGCATGTTGATTTGTCTTTGTTAGTTAGCTATTATGTATCATATATGAATCCACTTGTTAAATGCATATTGTGTCATCTTTTCCATGGGCGCCCTCTATTCATGATTTATTGCAGATTTACATTTCTGATCATAAATTCATAAATCAAAAATATATTCTGAGTTTCAGAGCGATACGATTCCTAATTGTGGTTTTAGAGTGAATTTAGAATGAAAAATAAGTTGTCGCGCAGACTCATAAAATATTGGGATTCTTTTTGCTAGTGATAGTGAATAAATTGCCGTATACATTGGTTGCCTTCATATTCTGATAACAAAAATGTCTTAAACAATTTTTACTTTGAGTACACTTTGTTCACCCTGACTGGGATAGGCCTACTGATAATTTTAATAATGTTGACTCACTATATGGGATAGTTGGAAATTAAAAGTTTTGAATGCTGCTGGTGGGATAAAGATATTACTGCTTGTAAGTTACATAGACAATGGTGTAAAGGTGATAAGAGGGCTACTATTGAAGGGGATAACTTGAATTCTCAATTTACCAAATTGTCCAACACTCACAGATACAATACCAGGGGCAGTGCAACAAATTTTCTGGTTCCCAAAGCTAAAGGTCAGCAGTGCAATACATTTTTCTTTACTGGTATTCGGGAATGGAACTTGCTACCAACTCAGGTTAAAACATCCAAAACCCACGGGCAGTTCAAAAAGGCAGTAAAGAGTCACTTTCTATCTTGATTTTTCATCCATTTTTATATGCAGTTGTTTCATAAAAAGTGCAATATTATTTTGTGTTCAAATATATATGATGTTTTTATAATGTGCTGTTTTAATAAGGACCCCAATGGAAATAAGCCCTTTTTAGAGCTTTCTTGGGCTATCCTTGGCATTATATGTTTTCTTGTATTAATATGTTGTGTTAAATTTGTAAGTTTTAAGATTTGTATATTTTATCTGATGTATTGTATCTCTGTGTCTTGATATGCCAAATAAAACTTAACTAAACTATAAGCTTTGGAGTGATTACCAAGTCAAACGTCATATAGCTAAATTCCCGGGCTAAATTCCTAATCAAGGATAAGATTATGCAAATGCGTATTGATAGGTCTATTCAAATTGCTCAATAGGGTGGTCCTCTTTGTTGTAAGTTCTGGCAATAACTCAGGGGTAGGCAACCTAAACAGGATGTTCATTGTCTTAAGGGGCCAGGGGGTAATAATATAATATTTGATAAAATGAAACAATAAGTTTTGCAATATTGGAGAACGCTTGGTAAAAATGAATGTAAACATAAATACCGAGGAGGATTATGAATCAATAGAAGAGATTTGTAAATAATAAAAGCAATCCGAAAGCAACAATCCCGCAAAGCGGAGATGTGAATTTTGTTTAGCTTTTCCGTGCGCGGCAAAGCAATCCCGAAGCGACAATCCCGCGAAGCGGAGATGTAATTTTAGAATAACTACAAGCGGTAAGTTTGTGCCGCGTTGGGAAATGTGGACAAATACGTGCATGTCCGTAAGCGGGAAAGCAAAGCCAAAGTGACAATTCCGCGAAGAGGAATTACAAACAGGAAGTGGTACCTCCGCTTGAGGACTTTTCCCCCCGCTTGCGGCAATACCAATAAATGTTGGCATATCCGCAAGCGGAGATACCAAGCGGAGCTTACATTACCGCTTCGCGGTAACGCAAGCGGATCTTTGCAGTACCGCAAGCGGTACTGCAAAGAATTCGGTCCATTTTAATACCTGCTGACATGCTCGGCAAGATGGGAGTAAGAAGAATATAATACAATATCACATGAATGATGCACACACTTGTGTGTTGCAATGGGGTGGGGGGGGGGGGGGGTATTTTGTTGTGTGTTTTTTTTCTTCAATCCTCAGTGAGGGGAAATTAAAGCCGGACCATTGCACAAGACGAGTACTGATGCGGAATGGGGGAACTCACTTTCATGACTTTCAAAGTGACATATAATGGGGTCTTTTGGAGACAAGTAGTAAAAAGTGGGGTATTTGGGTGAATATTGTCTTCAAATTTGAACATATTCATCGTTACAAATGGAGAGATCTTTGGGTGACAAGGTATTACGAACAAATGTTTAGATGGAAGGCAAAGTGTGCATGAGATGTGGGGTCTTCGTTTTAATATTTTATGTCACTCAATTACCCTTGACATAGTCGACTTTAGTCCCTTTTCCTTGTTCTTATCACTACGAACAACACTCTGGCTGGGTTTACTTTGTTACCGCTCCCATCAGACAGGCCACTGAACTCACCCATGGTTTGGGCGGGTCTCGGATAGGAGAGATATTTGGCAGAGCAAAGTGAGCTATAAAAATGAGCCCTCCGAGGTCAGAGAGGGTGTTGTTCGATAGAGTGACAGGGAAGTGAAACAGGGTGTACGAAGTTGACTACTACTACCGTTGACACCGAGCTTAAAGGAATTGGAATTGCACAATATGTATGAAATAGAATCATAAAGTTAATTTGTTAGATTTGATATAGGCGTACTTTTCTCACCGAATGTTTAAGAAGGCAATAAGTAATTGTTCACAAATGAAATGCACCATACGTTGTGTACGTGTAAAAAGATGTTCATCAAAGTATCATCGCCGCCCTTGTACACATTTTCCCTGGCTGCCAAGAAATTCACCAAGCACAATTTTAAGAAGAATTCACTAACAAAGTTTCAATCAAATTTCTACTATATATCGACCAAATTTCAACTACGCAACCAGAATTCAACATTGCAGCGTCGAAATATGACATTGAATCAACGTTGAAATCTATGGTTGATGTCAACTTCCAAATACAATGTTTTATCAACGATATTTCAATTGAAAATCAACGTTGATACAATGCAATGCATTCACTTTTGGACTATAAAGGGAATATAAAAGGGGATATTAAATAATAAATTTAGGTCCTCTGTAATAAGAACATACTTTTCATTTAGATCAGGTCTAAGATCAGGTGCATCGCTTAAGGGTTTATTAATTTTCAAAGAGAATAATTCCTTTCGGGATTTAACCGTCAAGTGCATCACAGGATTCATCTATTCATGTACTCTGAACAGAGACGTCAGAGCATATTCGATCGATCGCACTTATTATTATCGCTCTGGCTATTGTAATGCGCTGGCATATTATTTATTAATACTTTCCACGCGGCAGGCCGGCCAGGCGGGCGTTGCAGAAGACATTCCAAAATGTAACAAAATGTTTCATAATTGTCAACATTATTGAATTTCATTATCATATTTGGAATCACCATGGATAAATAGGGGAGGTTGGGGCAACTGGACCGGTTAAGCATATTTCATGATATAAAAGCTTAAAGCTCGTGTAAATATTTATGGAATTGCTATGAAAATATCACACATGTAACTGTTTACATATAACATATAATCAATGTTAAAAAATATCCAAACAAAAGGCCAATTACCACTAACTAAAAACTTTACTTGGCACGGTCCAAGTTACCCCATCGTTGGGGCAACTGGTCCTATATGTTCCAACGGTTAGAATACACAGAAATCATTGATTGACAACACGGTAACTAAGCAGTATTTTCTTTAAACTCATTTCCATATTATTTAACGTGTAAAAATGATACAGGTCTCATGAAACCCATGTTTTATACAGTTTTCGTGGTTAACGTGTAAAAAGCAGTAATACTAATGGTGTACAAAGCAAGCGCAATTTTCGACTGCACGTTTATTATACACTGCAAAAAGTGCAGAACACATGACGCGTTCAGAACATGTTCACGGTGTGTTCTCCATGTGTTCAAGAACATGTTCAAAATTTAACAGATTTAGAACATGTTCTGAACGTGTTCTGGATATGTTCAGAACACATCAGAACATGTTCAGAACATGTTCTCAATCTGTTACATTTGAACACGTTCTGCAGTTTTTGCAGTGTAGATAAAACGGTATGAACCTAGTTAAATGGTTACATGGTTGTGATATTCAGACGCCCCATACATTTGTCTATATATACCCCTTTCTTTAATGATTTTATTTACTTCATATAATCATCATTTAGTACTTATATAAACCATCTTGATATTTAGCCAGCTGTTCATGTTACAGGGGAAGTTAGTCAATATGACAATGATGACCCAACGGTTGATATACACAAAAAGCAGTGGATAAAATACATAAATCATGATATTTCGTCATAGCAAATACCTTTACAGACACCATTCAAAATATAATAAAGATGTAATTCATAATACCGAGGTTTTAAACCATTCTAAAGCAATTTCATGTCATATTGTAATCCTTTAATATCAGAAATAGTGGTATTAGACCCGAAATGCCCCAAAATGTCTAAGAACTTGAAAGAATGTGAATTATTTCACATTCTATTCACATTTCAATACCGAGTCATGTTTTATTGACACTAACAACTCATTTTCAAAATGAATTTTACAATTTTGATTAAGTTTTTGCAGGCGGTCCAGTTGCCCCACACCCCTTCGGACCACTTACCCCAACAAATGTCGTAGCACTTTGTCGAGATGAAACGTTATTAAAACACGCCTGTGACGTAATACATTTTACGCCAAAATGTTTTAAAACATACCACCATTTGTCATAATAATCAATAACTCCAATACATTTCAGAAAAAAAGGCAAAACTGCATTTTTGTTTTTAGCCATTACACAGATTTCTGTAGCCAGTGAGTATCTTTGAATTCGCAAATATTACGGCGTTCGGGTCCTACAAGTAGACGAGTGTCTTTAGATAAGTAAGAAATGGTGTACTGTTATTTGCAAATTCATGAACTAATAACTCTACCAAATGAATACCCGTGATAATGATTTAAGTTGAAGCATTCTTTAAATGATAATATTGATCGGAAATCCAAACCACCAATGTCCCAAATTAGTAATATGCGCCATTTTACGGTCATTTCAACCACAACCTATGGTTTTAATCATCGGAAAGTCCCTAAGCACACTACAATATAGCACCCATCAAATGCAATATGCACCTAGTATCTTAAGACGACTGTACTGCATGTATATATTTACTGTTGCATATCTGTCAATCATATAAAGTACATTAAACATGATCTAAACCCATCTTCATATATCGCCCATACTATATGTGAATTTTCAATAAGTCACTCAAGGAGGTGGCTTCAAAGATATGGAGAAAAATCACATGTGTAAATACCCTAAAGTTCCAAATGTTTTGGATTGTAGAAGGTAAAGATATATGTCAAGTATCAACAAAAGTCGTATTGTTCAAAAGAAAGCAGTATGCCCATACAATTACAAAATCCTTCATTTCGGACCACTTGCCCCACGGTCCAGTTGCCCCATATTCCCCTACATTAAAACAAGTACAAACATGCCTAGCATTGGTTCAGTAATTCATGAGATAAGACTTTGAAAGTTAGGAAAGGGTTCTGAAAAATCTGTTCTGTATGGTGAAGCAAATAACCGCGTGGAAAGTGTTAAAATACCGTTAAAGCGACGGTAACAATAACAGTTTGTATTGTGCGGGGTTATAATTTACGCCAACCAGCCGAAATCCATGCCGTCTCCAGAAAGACGTTCAACGAGAGTCCTCACGGTGTTTTCAAGAACCTGAAACTCATCGTGCGCCCTGCGAGCTTCTCTAAGCATTCTTTCCATGTCCTGTTGTTCCCTGTTTAAATCTCTGAGCAGCGAGCTTGTCTCACGTCTACTAAACAGCCCAATGGCTTGTTGTTGACCACCCCGTGTAGTGCAGTTTGGGCTGCTGCTGCTTCTGGTAGCCATTCGCAGAGATTCTGGCGTATTACAAAGCTGCATGGATGTTTCTCCAAAATTAGGGGTTTCTTCCAAAACGGAAATGTCATGTCCATTGCCTGGAGTTCCACTGGGACTTTGGTCAAAAGGTGTCGGTCTGTCGTCTACGCGCGCAGCAGGTGTGTCTTGGACACGGATGAATCGATTTGATGTGTCCAGAACACCACCAGGGGTCAAGTCGTAAAATCCTGATTCGTCGCTGACATTGGGCACCCCTCGTGCAAACTGTGAAGGTGTGTGGACTATAGATGTCGGCGTGGAATCTTCTAAAGCATCCAGAGACATTCTCAGCACTTCGTTGGCAAGATCCGATGACTTGGCGTCTAAACTGAGATCGGCATTTCGCCGATTCATTCCTTGCACGTAGTCTTGCCCGTTTTCTTCTCGGAGGTCTGCGGCGTCATCGTGGCGTAGACATACATCGTATCCACCATAGCGCGTTGGGGAGAAACTTCCACGATCAGAATCTTTCTCGTACACACCTTCTGGACGTTTGGCAAACTCCTCTGGACATGCAAAATAATTGTCATCGTCTTCCTCAGAAACGGGACTGGCGTACCCAGTTTTATGAAGATTGTCCTGACAGTAGTAATAATCAAACGCGCATTCATCATTTTGTCTGATCTCAGCAGGAGACTGATCCATGTCACTTGCAGGCCCACCCCACGGTCCACTACCGTCGTCAAGCGCAAGGCTGTCGGCAGCGCAGGTGCGCCGCGCTGCTCTCGGGAAATTATCATCGTCGGAATAACAACTTTCTCCGGAAGACATGGAAGTTGAAGAAACTTGCGGGGAAGGTTCCTCCCGATATGGCGGATTTGGAGTGACGGCCTGATAGCTGGAATCCGATGAGCTTTCCTGAACGGAAATAACACAGAACTCTTCTGCTTCTGCAAGGCTAGTGTCTCTTGTTGCATTGTTTTCATCTCTTTCGCCAGTAACAAGAATCCACTCTTCCGGCGGCTTCTTTCCAGCCTCAGATTGAACTAAGTCGGAAGTGTCGTCTGCCAACTGCACGATGGCGTCACCCTGTCCTTCTCTGCCGCCATGATCAAGTTCAGTACAAGATGTCTTTTGGTTGGAATCTATTTCGAGGGTCGTTGATTTGCTCTTAGAAGATATCGCGACCTTTCCTACATGATCAGTGTGGTTCGGTTCCGTTGATAACCGGTGATGAGGAGGTTCCGGCGAACAGGGCACTTTGTTCATAGTAGCACTGTCGTCCGCGCTGGATATGACATACGGGTACTTCAGGAGTCCTGATTCTATCATCCGGGGTCCTGATTCTGTCTTCCGGGTTCCTGAATCCAACATCCGGGTATCTTCCGTGCGACAAGAAGAAGCAGCTTCGATATTGGAAACACTCATATTTATCTAAATGAAAAAGAATGAGAATGATAACAGTTTAAATTGTTGGTCATGCCCGGGGGAGGGCACTCAAGTATGAAATGAATATAGATGTAGGTCTGGTACATTAAAAATAAAAGATGTCAATAGACACCTTTTTGGGTGTCCAGCTTTGGGACCTGAGGCGCTACCAAAAAAGAGTCAAAGTGACACCTTTAGAGTGTCTTGTGGACTCCGTTGGGGTTAAAGATGGCACCTTTAGGGTATCAAACCGATTTCGACACCTTTTTAGTAGCGCCTCAAGACCCATTTTTTGGGTGTAATTCGACGCCGAAAGTGGTGTTGGGAGACACTTGAAAGGGTCAAGGGACACCTCAAAGGTGCCAGAAGACCTGTAAAAGGTGTCAGAGGACACCTCAAAGGTATCTTTAATGGATCTCAAATGTGTCCCCTGTCACCTTTAGTGGGTTTCCTGACACCTTTCAAGGGTCTCTCAACCCCAAAGGAGTCGATAAGACACTCTAAAAGTGTCACTCAGACACCATTTGGGGAGAACTTGGAACCCAAGTCGGGTCGGGTTTGAGGTGAGAAAATGGTTAAATTGTCAAAAATAGGGGGTCTAACCAACCCTGAGACAAATATACCTAAAGGGAAAAGAAGCGCCCATTCATACCTGCCATGCATTGTTATCGTTGATGGCATATCGATTATCATCATTCAGTTCCGAATTAAGCACGACCTCATTCTTTGAGCAGTAGCGCGCTATTTGAATCTAGTGATCCACACGTGAATTACAATTTTCTGACTAACCTGAATACACATTAGTTTGTGTTAATCACCGACTTAAAGATCATATGATAGATTTTTAAAATGATTAGGGGAATATGGGGCAACTGGACCGTGGGGCAAGTGGTCCGAAATGAAGGATTTTGTAATTGTATGGGCATACTGTTTTCTTTTGAACAATACGACTTTTGTTGATACTTGACATATATCTTAACCTTCTACAATCCAAAACATTTGGAACTTTAGGGTATTTAGACATGTGATTTTTCTCCATATCTTTGAAGCTAACTCCTTGAGTGACTGATTGAAAATTCAAAGATAGTATGGGCGATATATGAAGATGGGTTTAGATCATGTTTAATGTACTTTATATGATTGACAGATATGCAACAGTAAATATATACATGCAGTACAGTCGTCTTAAGATACTAGGTGCATATTGCATTTGATGGGTGCTATATTGTAGTGTGCTTAGGGACTTTCCGAAATATGATTAAAACCATAGGTTGTGGTTGAAATGACCGTAAAATGGCGCATATTGCTAATTTGGGACATTGGTGGTTTGGATTTCCGATCAATATTATCATTTAAAGTATGCTTCAACTTAAATCATTATCACAGGTATTCATTTGGTAGAGTTATTAGTTCATGAATTTGCAAATAACAAAGTACACCATTTCTTACTTATCTAAAGACACTCGTCTACTTGTAGGACCTGAACGCCGTAATATTTGCGAATTCAAAGATACTCACTGGCTACAGAAATCTGTGTAATGGCTAAAAACAAAAATGCAGTTTTGCCTTTTTTTCTGAAATGTATTGGAGTTATTGATTATTATGACAAATGGTGGTATGTTTTAAAACATTTTGGCGTAAAATGTATTACGTCACAGGCGTGTTTTAATAACGTTTCATCTCGACAAAGTGCTACGTCATTTGTTGGGGTAAGTGGTCCGAAGGGGTGGGGGCAACTGGACCGCCTGCAAAAACTTAATCAAAATTGTAAAATTCATTTTGAAAATGAGTTGTTAGTGTCAATAAAAACATGACTCGGTATTGAAATGTGAATAGAATATGAAATAATTCACATTCTTTCAAGTTCTTAGACATTTTGGGGCATTTTGGGTCTAATACCACTATTTCTGATATTGAAGGATTACAATATGACATGAAATTGCTTTAGAATGGTTTAAAACCTCGGTATTATGAATTACATCTTTATTATATTTTAAATGGTGTCTGTAAAGGTATTTGCTATGACGAAATATCATGATTTATGTATTTTATCCACTGCTTTTTGTGTATATCAAACGTTGGGTCATCATTGTCATATTGACTAACTTCCCCTGTAACATGAAAAGCTGGCTAAATATCAAGATGGTTTATTATAAGTACTAAATGATGATTATATGAAGTAAATAAAATCATTAAAGAAAGGGGTATATATAGACAAATGTATGGGGTGTCTGAATATCACAACCATGTAACCATTTAACTAGGTTCATACCGTTTTATCTAATAAACGTGCAGTTGAAAATTGCGCTTGCTTTGTACACCATTAGTATTACTGTTTTTTACACATTAACCACGAAAACTGTATAAAACATGGGTTTCATGAGACCTGTATCATTTTTACACGTTAAATAATATGGAAATGAGTTTGTAAAGAAAATACTGCTTAGTTACCGTGTTGTCAATCAATGATTTCTGTGTATTCTAACCGTTCATGCCGTTGGAACATATAGGACCAGTTGCCCCAACGATGGGGTAACTGGACCGTGCCAAGTAAAGTTTTGAGTTAGTGGTAATTGGCCTTTTGTTTGGATATTTTTTAACATTGATTATATGTTATATGTAAACAGTTACATGGGTGATATTTTCATAGCAATTCCATAAATATTTACACGAGCTTTTATATCATGAAATATGCTTAACCGGTCCAGTTGCCCCATCCTCCCCTAAGCATTTAAATTTCAACATATGACCTGCGAAGATTCCTGGCGAGAATTCACAGAGGTCTAACATAAGAGTGTGAAGCAAAGTCAAAACCTCCATGGCTTAAGGGCAGTGTCAATCCGGCACTTGTTTCAAAAATTGAATTTCATATTTCTCTATTATTTTATACTTTTATATGTATTCTATCATTACCATCATAAGTTACTAATCGGAAGCTATTATTTCCCGTTCTTTTGGGTGATTTTAAATTGTTGTTTTGGTAAGTTTGAGTCAGGAAAAGGCGCATAGTTATTTGGCGGGAATTTAAGCGGAGTTCCGCGCTTTTCAAATGCTGCGACAGCTGTTCGATCATTGCGTCTCGCGCTGAAACTTCCCGCGCGTAATACTAGACGCGCCGCTTAATATCCGCGACGTAGACGCGAAAAACAAAAGAGCGCAAAACAATGTCTAAAATGTAAACAAAGGCCAATCTTACGATCATTTAAATTTCAGTTTTCTTCCAATTTCTTCACATTGTGACAATGTAAATTGAATCTGATAGTTTATTATGATTGTTCATAATAGTATACTCGCTTTTTAGGTCACACGCCCGTGTGTTCCGTGAACATTTAGCTTTAAATGGTGGAAAATGTCAATATTTTTACTAAATCGATGTTTTCTAGAAGTTCAAATTTGAAGGAATTTTACGAATTTTCAGACAACATAACTAAAAATATATCAAACTATCAGGTAAGCTTTTACTACCATTGTGTAGAGGACTTTCAGCGCTAGGAGGCAATTTTTATTTTTTCGATTATGGATTTTAAACTCGAGATATGCATCCATTTCTAGCGAAATGTACGCAAAAAAACACGACTTTTACACTTTTCCGATGTTTTTAGCAATATTTCCAAAACCAAGCTTTATTTTGGAAAAAGAAAAAAATTGCCTCCTAGACAAAATTGTTTTGTTTACAAAAACGTATATTAGAACAAATTACCATTTTTTATTATATAGTTATGCTGTCTGAAAAATTTGGGGTAAAAAAATGGCTTTTTGGTTCATTTCTCAAAATTTAGTTTATTTGGTATCACATTGATATCACCATCGGCTTCCTTATCAAATTTCCTTTCTAAAAATGTATACTTTTATGTACTTTTATTCAATATTCTCAAACTTAGAAGCAAAAGTTGATCATCAAAATAATAGGGTTGACACTTCCCTTAAGTCTGGTGTGAAGAATTAATAAAGCGAAAATACAAACTTTTTACCAAAGACGTGCAGAAGAACCCGTAGGTATATATAAAGACTACTTTGAATATACCAAGCAGAACAACAGAACCATCAAGAAAATGATACGAAAAGCTCAGGCAGACCAGCCAACATCCTAAACAACTTCTTTCAGAGCGTGTATACAAATGAGCCGACCGGGCGGAGAACCTCCTTCACCTGCAGAAAGGAAACTACAAGCCCGACTACAAGGGGAGGATGTTAATTTTACTGTAGAAGATGTCATCGCCAAATCAGACAAATCACCCGGGATCGACCTGGTACACCCACATGTACTGAAAGAGTGCATAGAGCAGATAGCCCAACCCCTTTACATTATCTTCAAAGTCTAATGGAAGAGGGTTATACCCCTGACGATAACTGCACAGGCAAGAGTAACATCCATATTTAAGAAAAGGATCTAAGCGTGCAACTATAGACCAGTCAGCTTAACCAGTGTTCCTTGTTGTAAGATAATGGAATCATTATTCACAGAAGCTATTCTTGAGCACATAAATAAAAGCAACCTTCTCTCCTAAGAACAACATGGGTTCATCAAAGGCAGATATGGCATGATAAATCTACTCTCCACTCTAGAAGACTATAACCAGCTCGATCTAAATGGGCGGATGTGATAAGCGGTGTTCCACAAGGCTCAGTCCTCGGCCAAATCCTTACATAAATGACCTACCCGATATCGTTTCATCCACCACAAAAAAAATTCCTGATAACACAAAGATCTACCACACTATAGACAAAAACAACGACAGGGGAGAGGAAACGCACAGAGAATATTTATTAATTCGTCAAAAATGTGGTCTTATTTGACAAATTAAACAATTCTCATGGAAGGTTCGTTAGTTAAGAAATATTTTGTAATGCTAAACAATTATTTTGTAATGATAAATGACCAATTAGTAGTTTTAATTAATTTTCAACACAGCAAATATTTTCACGACTCATAAATATTTGACTTTCATTGACAAATGAATGATTGACAAATTAAATGACAAATTAAAAGAATAATTTTTAATCAATAATTAGTCATTTAATATGAATGACAAAATAAATGGGCAACGAAATGACTAATCTTAATTTGTCATTTCATTGATAATTAATCATTAAATTTGTCATTAAAAGTTATATATTTCAGTCAAGGAAATGTTTGTTACGATGAAAATTAACTAGATACACTCTAATTGTTCTTTTAGCATCACAAATAAATGTGCACCATTACAGAATATTTCTTGAATCACAAACCTGCCATTTCTTATGACAAGTTTTTTAATTTGTCAAATAAAACCACATTTTTTGACGAATAAATATTCTCTATGCAATTCAACAAGACCTAAATCATCTAAAAGAATGGTCGGACACCACACTGCTATACGTTTCAATGCTATACACCAAATGTAAAAGTAGGCCTATGCATATGGGCCCTAATAACAACAAGAGAGATTACAACTTGGGAGATCAAATCATTTCGAAAACAGACTAAGAAAAAGACCTGATATAATCATCTCAAGCAGCGCAAACAATCTCCGCAGTGCTCTACATAAGGCAGCAGCAAAAGTGATGAGCAGTCTAGAGATCATAAGAGATCCTTCAAATATATCGACAGCGATCGACAGTTTCTCCATTTTATACAATGCATAGGCCTACATCTGTCCGCACTACTGTGTTCCAGCCTGGAACCCTTCACTAATCCTATCAGATTGGTGACATCAAAACGCTTGGGAAAGTCCAGAGAAGAGCAACGAAACTTGTAAAGAGTTTGAGTAACAAGCCATGGCGAGAGGTTGAAGTCTTGAAGATCCTAAAGCTCTAACGTGGAAGTAAGAAGAACAAGATGAGACCTGATCGAAGTTTTCAAAATTCTCAATGGACTGGAAGACATCAACCCTGAGCCTGCGAAGCTCTTACCATTTCACATTACACCGAAACAAAGGATACACAACTTCAAACTCTTCAACAGTTGAAGTACCAACACTGACGAAAGGTTTGGAATTACGGAAGCATGTACGTTCTTACAGCGTGTCGTAGATCATATATAATGGAACCAACTCCCTCCTTCAGTTGGAAATGCCAAATCTACCAGGGTGCTGACAAGCCAAAAAATATCGGAACAGTAGTCCTCACGGATTTTTCGACGCATTTGATTTTGATCTAGTAAATCATTCTATTGCTATTCAGAAGTTAATTGCCTTGGGGGTCCGGGGGACTATTGTTCCATGGATATGTAGTTTTCTCAATGATCGTCGCCAATGTGTGCGCTATAAGCAAACCGTGTCCAATTATTTATTTGCCCTATATGTATGTATGTGCTGGTGTTCCTCAAGGAACTTAACTTGGACCCATAACCTTTCAGGCAGTTATCAATGATGCGGGTGAGAGTTGTTATTCCCACTATTGGAAATATGTGGACGATCTTACGTTCGTCGAAAATCGTTCCTCTAGTGAGAGTGGCAACTTGCAAGCTGATCTTGATGGCTTTCTGGATTGGTCTGTTATTAATCAACTCAAACGGCCAACCCTGCCAAATGCCAAGCCATGCAGATGTGTTTCATGCAAGATCCCCCTCCCCATCCTGACTTAAAAATTGGTCCATCGCATCTTTCTTTTGCTAGCTCTGCCAACATTTTGGGCATGTTACAGGAGGATCTTAAATGGGACACACAAATTGACCACATGTGCAAGAATGCCAACAAAGACTTTTTATGTTGCGATCTCTTAAACGTTTTGGTTTTCATACATCCGAGTTAGTGACGGTGTACAGGGGGTACATTCGCCCTCTGCTTGAATATTCTGATGTCATCTGGCATTGTGCCCTCACATCCAAACTAGCTCTAAAACTTGAGTGTCCAAAAGAGAGTTTCCGAATTATCCTTGGTCCTAGTTTTATTTCCTATGATAATGCTTTAGATGTATGTAACTTTGATTAATTGTCTGCCAGGAGGGAGCAACATTCTCTGAAGTTTGCTCAGTCAATTGCCGAATGCAGTAGGACTAAAAGGTTGCTCCCTGCATGCAGAGAGGTCAGGTTCATGGTAGACAATTGAGAATAATGCCGAACTCACCCAGCCTCGTGCTCGCACAAACAGATGCTGAAAGCCCCATATATTCCTTATTATTTGTGAAGCTGATCAACAGTGAACTCCCATAATTTGGTTTGCGTGCTCCGTCTTTCTGCATCATGCTCGCATCCTGTCTTTGGCCTTGTTTCTTGTTGTCTGGCATGTTCCTGCCAAGTAAGTTGGCTATTGTGTATTGAATTGTTTTATATGTATTCCTTGCTTTCTTGTGCAATGTAATTCGGCCTTCGGGTCGCAATTTTGTGCCAATAAAATCATATCATATCACGAACCAATTCAAAATCAACTTGACAAATTTTGGTCCGAAATTGGATATGGGGTCTAAAAAGGCAAGTCTATAGATTTTTACCCATCAAATCTTAAGTCATCATCATCATCATCTTCCTATACTGTGCAGAAACCTCTGTTAATGAGTATACTCGCACACGTGTTGAGATGCATTCAGGTTTGGAGTAGACATAAAACCACAGGCATAAAAATAGTGTATACAAGTTATAAAAATATTGTTGTGGGGCGATGACTATAGGTGAAAGACTGGACGTCGCAGACCCGGGTCTTGAAAACGTCTAGTGATGGACTTGCTGGGGTAGTAGATTCCACAGACGGATGGTGTCAGGAAAATACGAGCCTTTCATCAAGTTGGTGCGGGTTGTGGGAATGGTGAATTTCTTGTTGTGGCCTCTTGTCATTCTGTTGACTGGGGCGAGTTGATCATCAGGGATGTCTATGAGCTTGTTGGTAATACGGTACATCATGGTAACTTTGGCGACTGCTCTTCGATGTTAGAGAGTTCCATCCTAGGTCATTGAGCATGTTGGTGACGCTATAGTATTAAGTTCACGTGAGTAATTGTTCATGACAAACCGTGCTGCTCTACGCTGGGTGGTTTCAACTTTGGCGATACCTTTTTTGGTAGATATAGACCATTATACACAACTGGCATACTCTGTGATTGGACGCACAAATGTGTTGTAACATCGGGTTTTGACTTCACGTGGGCAGGTGCCGAGGTTGCGACGGAGGAAGCCAATGAAGGAAGTGTAGTGTAAGTGTAATTAAATCCCTCAAATTACGGCATTCCAGAAGAAGCATGCCAAATCAAAAAAAGTTCATGGTTTGTGTTTAGATATGAAAAAAGAAGAATTGAAACACAGATGCGATCGTTTGAAAAGTAAAAACACCCTTTTTATGAATACGAATGGCCCCAGGCTTCCCAATCCCGACCTTAATAAATAGCTTTATCTTTGGTAATAAAATTCAAATATAAACAGAATCATTTTTGTACTCACAAGTTGACGCCTCAAGTTTATCACATCTGCATGCAAACAATTTCATCAGAAATTGGATAAAAACGATCCATACAGTCCATGTCACAATTCCCTTTTTACTTTTTTGAATGCGCGTGTTCCTCGGTTTATCGCGCATTCATAATCTGCAAGGTCACACGCAGTCACACGCGTACAAATGCGCGAGCACCGCAGATGTAACCTCGCTGGCACCCGCGCATATTTTAAATTTCGCGCCTCCTGATCCTTGTCAGTGACAGTGGCGGAAACACGGCCCGTCCCAGTTACGACCCTTGCCCTCACATATTCTCTCCAGTCAGCTTAAGCCCCCCCCCCCCCCCACCCTAAATAATTGAAAAGGTTGACTTCTAGTTATGTCAAAATCACTTAAAATTAGCTTAAAATTGCAAACACCAAATTAAACTAATTTCAGGCAATTTTGACAAGCATAGCCAATTGTTCGCGAGCTTCGCGCGCATTACCCCTCAATTTTGTTTTCTTCCCGCCAGACCCCCCCCCCCCCCCCCCCCCCACCCTACCCCACATCGTTTTCCCTATCAAAATGATGATGCTAATGACGCCAAGGTATACGTTAGAACCATAATGTGTTTTTTTAATTTTTATCCCTGGCTTTGTTATGTGTAATTTATTATGACGTACATACCATTTCAAACTCATGCCGAAAGTTTCATTGACATTCGTTCAATAGTTTTCGAGTTGTGCCAATATTTATATAGAGCGGGAATCGTCAAAATGGGTTCAGAATTTCCACATTTTAGTCCACCAACGGGCTATTTAGGCCTATTAACTGCGTGAGTGCATTTAAACAGTGCTAACTTGAGTCATTCTTATTCCATACTTTCAATCAAGCAACGCGTTTAGTTGTTTCTATAACATACCATGAATATTTACTATTGGCATTGATGCCCTGCCCCCCCCCCCCCATCCACTGATCAACCTGATCCCCTCGCCGAAGACAGCCGCCATCAGCCGCCATTCTATAACCCGACATACACGCCCTCCCCATCCCCTATCGCACGTGGCCTGTTAGCATCCTCCGCCCTGCCCGTGGGCTCTCTCTAACCCTAACCTTAACCCTAACCTAACCCTAACCCTAAACCTAACCCTAAACCATAACCCTAAACCTAATTCTAACCCTAACCCTAAACCCTAAGCCTAACCCTAACTCGAACCCGAACCTTGGCGTAACTCTAAACTTTTCACATCTGCGATAGGGGGGGGGGGGGGGGGGCGGGGGGGGGGGGGTGGGGTACCGCGCCATTTTGTCTCGAAGCAATGGTCATGACGTCATATTTTGGTCGATTTTCTGAACTTTTGTATTGGATTTACGTGCAAAATATATGCCCTTGGCAGCATACTTTCCCGGGTGTGTGGGTGCACTTTAAATTTCAGATGTTTAAAATGGACGGATATATAACCAATTTGATAAAAAAACACGATCCACACACCCCAGAATTGCAAAAAAAGCATAAAATAAGTCCACTTTTTTGTGCCTTTGAACAGAGTGGCGGCTCTTTTTCAATTAGCACGGTTAGTGTAATGGAAAGGAAGTCGCTTGAGGAGCGAGAGGTTGTGGGTTCGAGTCCCATTAGGAGCACTTTTTGTTTTATATGCTGGATGTGCTTAGCATCATCTGTATGCTTGCCCACGCGGACACCACACTGCTGGCGTTTACCGTATCAGGGTTACGCCATTTTTTTTCTCGAAAATGTCAAAAAAAATTACCGTTCTTTTAAACATAAGAATTTAATATAATCAAATTACAAACACATTTTGTGCGAGAGCAACACACACATTTGGCAAAAATGGCACAATAAAAATCCGTTCGTTATAAATAAATGGACATGGTTAAATAATAAAACTATCACAATTACAGTCGTAAATCTCTGTGGCGTAGGTTGGCCATGTCGTTGGCAATCGGAAATCACGGGTTCGAATATTCCCATTATTTTTCTATTTTTTAAACTTAATGGTATATTAATGTAACATCATTGTTATGTCAATTTTTATCAATTATAAATGCCGCCCATGCGTTTATAGTTTTCTTTTTATTTATTTATCTATCATAAATGTATCCTTGATTTATTTAACTTTGTCTAAACAATTAAAATGCGTAAACAATTATATTATTGCTCGATATAGAGTGATTTAACTTGAGTTCAGTTTGATAATATGATAGCAAAACTTGTTGTAAAACCATTTTACCAGTGTGTCCAACAATTTCACACTTTGGTAATACATTCAGAGATGTCACTTTTAGCTTGTTATAGCTAGGCTCAATATAAGCAAGTTTGCGACCGGGTTTGCGACCTCTATAATTTTAGGCTGGTAACACAATCCCACAGTGCATTTCGTTAAAACAGTGTACATTATTTTTCCATGATACGTATCACGTGATAACCACGATCGATTTCGCAAAATATTGCAAAATGGCGCGGTACCCCAGCCCCCCCTACATCTGCGATAGCCTTTTCGTATTGCATTGCATGGACATTATCATCCACGCCGGAGTTATATAAGCCTATCTTCTGAAGATAGCACATGTTAGATGCTATCTTCAGAAGATAGCTAACCTTAAATGCTACTTTCAGCAGAAAGCATCGTGCTCAGAAGACAGCGTGCGTCTTCTGACATTCATACATAGAAATTCATTAAACATGGTTTTAAATTGTAGCTTTGATAAAGATCTTGCGATTAAAATCGTAAAATATGTGGGGAGTATGGATAGATTTTCCACAATCGGAGAACTACAGGGTGTCTCAGAAAAAATTACAACGCACCTTTAGAGGATTGTAACTTTCTGAATAAGTGTCAGAATAGAACAACTCGAACAACAAAATAAAGGCAAAATAGTTTGCTATACTTTAAAGAAAACCAGATGTGATTCGGTTCAGTAATTCCAGAGAAATGAGCAATTACGTAACATTAGTCTGGGAACACTTCCATCCAAGTTTGCTCATGTGATTCAGACAGCACAAACATGAAATCAATACTTCTCTACAAAATTGCATGGATTAACGTGTTTTTATGGTTCTAGATTTTATTTTACATGCCAGATGAGACCAAAGTTTAATACAAAATATAAAATAAAAGTTGTCCAGATTATTTTCATCACATTTTATACTTAAGAACAGTAAAATTTAAAATTTGTAGGATAAGTTCAATCTTTTTATAACAATTGCAAACAAAATTATAGTAATTTTAGTAAATGTGAACATTTTCGTTATTAAACCAAGTTTAAGATCTAATAACATCGCACATACAACTTATCAAGTTTCTAGTCTTCACATTTGCAACTTGAAGGCTGAAATCATGTATATTATAAAATTATCGCCAATTTTGCGCATGATGGTCAAATTATTAGTATCGCAATTGAAAACAAAATAAATGTTTTGTTTACATTAAAAGAGTATGGTCATCTCTCTCCTTACAATGAGCTGTATTGTTTTTGGTTTTCTGGGTGTTATGAGTGTTATGATCGATTATTCAGTATTCTTAGATCACAAATTGAACTTTTTTATCATAGTATTAAACAGTGCTGGCTAATTGAACATTAATGAGTAAGTAACCAGCCGCGCAAGTGAAAATCTGTCAAAATATGCAAACTTGAATGGAAGTGTTCCGTGACTACTCTTACGTAATCACAGATATCTCCATAATTACTCAACAAAATTAAACGCTGTTTTCTTCTAATTTTCTAATTGTAGAAAACTAATTTGGCCTTATTTTACCGTTTAAATTGTAAAATTCAGATACTTAGTTAGGAAGTTATAATCACCTAATGGTGCGTTGTAATTTTTTTTGAGACACCCTGTAAGCCCGTCTAGTCTGTCGTAATTTTAAAAAAACTTGGTTTTTGTAATGTGTCGGGTTTCTACCATAATCGTAGGCCTAACATTTTACTAATATTAAATGGTTGAAATCTCTCTATCATTTTACCCATGTTCTTAATTATTGTCTTGGGTTTAATTTGACACCAAACTCAATTTCTAAATCACTAATAGTCATTGAGATCTCATCATTTAAAGCGACGCGCATCGATCAAGATAAGGAGTAAAAATGGTGTCTAAATTTGACAAGCTATTATTCAAGGAGGGGGGCGGGGCAGATCTTGTGAAAAATTGATCTTTTCCCCTAAACGCGGACATTTTTTACCAGCGAGGGCGAATAAACGTGTGTTAAAATTGTTAAACAAAGATATTGGCTTGTCTGCGAATCTAGCCTTTTCCTTTTCTTTCTCTGTCATAGCTATGGTAGTTCAATAACTACAAAGGATTCTTTATTTTAATATTTCGAGGATATAAAATTGTTCGTTACGCTTGAGTGATTTCATGCTGTTTCAAATCTTGATTTTTCATTTTGCCTATCAAAGCATGAAATCAATATCTCCGGCAACAGTAGGCCTATGCTTAGATTTATGTAGTTGTAGACTGGGTCCCCGCGTCCCTCTATATGGCCGCCATTTTAAAAATTTAATTGAGCAGGGGCCGTGTGTAAAATAGGGAAGACATGGATCCAGTCAAGTTGAAACAGTAATGGATTATCTAATGTTGTCAGGCACGCGTGTCAGGAACACCACCCCATGTGAAAAAGAAATCTGTTTGAAGAAATCTGTTTGAGTCTCAGTGTTGGGAAATCAAGCAAAATGCTCGGGCCAGCAGGCCGCAAAATTAAAACATATTAGGCTATATTAAAAAAAAAATCATTTGTAAATTAGTGCGAGTTAGAAAAAAAGAAAAGAAAAAGGTTTCACCGATTTTTCATATTTTCATTGATCACATCATTTTAAATACAAAAGGTCACTTTGATAAGGATTTCAAATAAACTTTTAACAAACTTTTAAAAAAAACCGCATTCCGCATTAGGTTTTGAAAAACTGAAGAGCTTTGAGACAAAAGATTTTTTTAATATAGCCTTATCATGCTGACTATAAAACGAGCGGAAGAAAAAAATGAAGGAAACAAAAATGAGCTAAAAGCCACTTTCTGAAACAAGTGAACAGTTTTACTGTCATCCTCGTAGGATTTGACAACATATTTTGATATTTTACTTTTTATTTTAAACACAACAACAATCTGATTGCACAATTGATATTTTTAATTTATAGACCTGTTATCTTTTACATACTGCAAAATCCTTCTGAAATAATAATTTGACGTCTGGCCTTGTACCTGATGAACCCTGTATTATGCTTGTATTATAGCGCATGTAATACATGTACATATGGCCATGTGTTTTGAACTCGCCACCCTTCCCGTTGCATGTCCAGATTTTTACATTTTACACCATCTGAGATTCGAATTAGCATATCGCAATAACTACTTGTTCTACCCCATAAAAAGTATATATTTTCTGAACGGTAATCTCACAAGGAATCCAAATATGCGATTGGAATTTGCATAGGACCTAATGGTAACATCTTGTGATTAAGAATGTTCAAAGAATATCGATTATTTTCATATTTTGATTAAAGCTCAATATTTTTTTTATTCCTATCCCAATCATCATTTTACTGTGCATATTAGTTCCTCATGCAATTTACCCATCAGAACATAATGGTTGTCAAGGGTAACTTGCTGAAATATACTATATCGGGAAGTAAATGAGCGCAAACGTTTACATTTCATATTTATTAGAGTTTTCACATATATTTTTTTGGCTATTCACCCTATCCTGATTTAAGCGAGATTTTTGAATTCCTCTATTTGAGAGCTTTCCAAAAATGTATAATTTTGCTATCATCGGTTGAATAATTCTGTTGTTATAGTCATGTATGTAAAACCGATGAATTAGGGCAAGTCACTGTGTAGTGAATAGGAAAAGGCCAAGGACAATTCAATCGATTCGTGATTACAATTGTTACGTAATAATTGACAGGTTTGTTGAAACAGAAACTTATAGAATATAAAACAATCTATCAAATGAGCGCAAAATCATGTTTGTACCATACAGAGATCAGGAGTTATTATAATTTGAACGTAGAATTGGGAACATTTTTTATATTCCCCATAGAGATTGTACACAACGCCACCGCCACCGCCGCCACCGCCGCCACCGCCACCGCCGCCACCCCTGACTTTCGAAATATAATCAATCATATCTCAGCCAAACAGTTATAGAAAAACCTGATTTATTCACACAGTGTAGCTAGATAAATAAGCTTTCAAATGACACCTAAACCATAGCTCTACCACATTTAGTTGTTGAGTTAATAGAGAGAGATGGATGATTCGTCACCAAAAATGCAACGCCGCCACCCTTTTTGGGTGGTCAGTTCAAAACACATGGCCATATACGTGTAGTTAACCACCTGTTTCAGTTGACTGGAGAATATATATATATATATATACACTGAGCCAAAAAAGAAACTTGTACAATTTTAACAGATCACCATAGGGTCAGTGCACATTTCTCTTGTGTCATTGAAGCAAACAATTGGTTATTGACTGCCATTTGAAGCAATACATTGCAGTAATATTGTATCCAAATTTGGTACATTTTCATGCACAGAATTTTATTTGGTGATCTGTTAAAATTGTATAAGTTTCTTTTTTTATAAGTTTCTTTTTTGGCTCAGTGTATATAAGTGACCTGGAACTATATTTCTAGGGCATGCTTGTTATAGTTATAGTTATAATCATATGATTAAATAGATCGATTTGTGAATGTGAGGGGATATAGCTCAGTGGTAGAGCATTCGACTGCAGATCGAGAGGTCCCTGGTTCAAATCCGGGTGTCCCCTTTCCTTATTTTGTATACCAATTAAAATACTGAAACATCATTGTACTGATGAAGAAAAAAAAAATCGCAATGTAAATTCTGTTTAAATTCATTTAACATTTTGTTGGAGCTCCTTCCTTTGTTAAAATTTAAAATAAAGTACCAAGAGGATGTAGACAGTGGTACTGACAAATATAATATATTGCTATCTTCAATAGACAGTGGTACTGACAAATATAATATATTGCTATCTTCAGTAGACATTGTACTGACAAATATAATATATTGCTATCTTTAGTAGACATTGTACTGGCGAATATAATATATTGCTATCTTCAGTAGACATGGTACTGACAAATATAATATATTGCTATCTTCAGTAGACAGTGGTACTGACAAATACAATATATTGCTATCTTTAGTAGACATTGTACTGGCAAATATATTATATTGCTATCTTCAGTAGACATTGTACTGACAAATATAATATATTGCTATCTTCAGTAGACAGTGGTACTGACAAATACAATATATTGCTGTCTTCAGTAGACAGTGGTACTGACAAATACAATATATTGCTATCTTTAGTAGACATTGTACTGGCAAATATATTATATGCTATCTTCAGTAGACATTGGTACTGACAAATATAATATATTGCTATCTTCAGTAGACAGTGGTACTGACAAATACAATATATTGCTATCTTTAGTAGACATTGTACTGGCAAATATATTATATTGCTATCTTCAGTAGACATTGTACTGACAAATATAATATATTGCTATCTTCAGTAGACATTGTACTGACAAATACAATATATTGCTGTCTTCAGTAGACAGTGGTACTGACAAATACAATATATTGCTATCTTTAGTAGACATTGTACTAGCAAATACAATATATTGCTATCTTCAGTAGACATGGTACTGACAAATATAATATATTGCTATCTTCAGGAGACAGTGCTACTGACAAATACAATATATTGCTATTTTCAGTAGACATGGTACTGACAAATATAATATATTGCTATCTTCAGGAGACAGTGGTACTGACAAATATAATATATTGCTATCTTCAGTAGACATGGTACTGACAAATATAATATATTGCTATCTTCAGGAGAAAGTGCTACTGACAAATATAATATATTGCTATCTTCAGTAGATAGTGGTACTGGCAAATACAATATATTGCTATCTTCAGTAGATAGCGGTACTGACAAATATAATATATTGCTATCTTCAGTAGACAGCGGTACTGACAAATACAATATATTGCTGTCTTCAGTAGACAGTGGTACTGACAAATACAATATATAGCTATCATCAGTAGACATTGGTACTGACGAATATAATTTATTGCTATCTTCAGTAGACATTTGTACTGACAAATATAATATATTGCTATCTTCAGTAGACAGTGGTACTGACAAATATAATATATAGCTATCATCAGTAGACATTGGTACTGACGAATATAATTTATTGCTATCTTCAGTAGACATTTGTACTGACAAATATAATATATTGCTATCTTCAGTAGACAGTGGTACTGACAAATATAATATATTGCTATCTTCAGTAGACAGTGCTACTGATAAATATAATATATTGCTATCTTCAGTAGACAGTGGTACTGACAAATATAATATATTGCTATCTTCAGTAGACAGTGCTACTGATAAATATAATATATTGCTATCTTCAGTAGACAGTGGTACTGACAAATATAATATATTGCTATCTTCAGTAGACAGTGCTACTGATAAATATAATATATTGCTATCTTCAGTAGACAGTGGTACTGACAAATATAATATATTGCTATCTTCAGTAGACAGTGCTACTGATAAATATAATATATTGCTATCTTCAGTAGACAGTGGTACTGACAAATATAATATATTGCTATCTTCAGTAGACAGCGCTACTGATAAATATAATATATTGCTATCTTCAGTAGACAGTGGTACTGACAAATATAATATATTGCTATCTTCAGTAGACAGTGCTACTGACAAATGTAATATGTTGCTATCTTCAGTAGACAGTGGTACTGACAAATACAATATATTGCTATCCTCAGTAGACATTGGTACTGACAAATATAATATATTGCTATCTTCAGTAGATAGTGGTACTGACAAATACAATATATTGCTATCTTCAGTAGACATTGGTACTGACAAATATAATATATTGCTATCTTCAGTAGACAGTGCTACTGATAAATGTAATAAATTGCTATCTTCAGTAGATAGTGGTATTGACAAATACAATATATTGCTATCTTCAGTAGACAGTGGTACTGACCAATACAATATAATGCTATCTTCAGTAGACAGTGGTACTGACAAATATAATATATTGCTATCTTCAGTAGACAGTGGTACTGACAAATGTAATATGTTGCTATCTTCAGTAGACAGTGGTACTGACAAATACAATATATTGCTGTCTTCAGTACACAGTGGTACTGACAAATGTAATATAGTGCTATCTTCAGTAGACAGTGGTACTGACAAATTGGCGGAAAATTAAAAGTTGTTTGTGCGAAACACAGACGAAACATGTGTTATGAAGATTGCATAAGATGAAACCAGAACCAGGTAAATCCCGATTTCTTTTGGCATAAGGCAAAAACAAAAAGAGTTGACTTGCCCTTTCCGACCGACCCGAATTTTCGGAAATCTAGGGTCGCTTTTTATGTGTGTTTTTTTCGAAGTAAAAAAAAATTAAAAAATTGAAAGAAGCACATAACAATAAAGAAAGATGAAAACGTGTTTTTGAGAAGTATCTGCTTGTTTAAAAATATAAAAAAATATCTACAAAAATCAACAACAAAAATCTTAAAAACGTATTTTGTGTGGTATCTCCCTGTTTAAATTTAAAAAAAATCAAAAAACAAAACAAAAAACAGAACAAAACAAAAATCCGACCGTCCGATCCAGACTCTGGCCCTGAAAGGGCAAGTCAACTTTTTGTTGTTTGCCTAATTATGATACCTAAGACAATAACTTTAATCCCTGTGTAATTTTAAAATGTAGTATACGAGGGAAAAGTAAGGAGAAGCAGTTAAAAAATTATAAAAATATTAGTATTTCAAATAGCCCATTTTCATTGGAAAATGCCCAGTAGTCTCAGTGAATCACTAATTGTGCAGAAAATCAAAACATCTAGAAAAATCCAAGAAATGAACCAGTTTAGGTGATTTAATAGGAGTTAATTACATGTATATAATTATGTGACTTATTCTAGATGTGAAACCTACAAAAAATATGTGCATGTGCAGACGCCAGATCATTTTGAAGTGGACAAAAACGGCTCAAACGTGAGATTTACCAGATAAAAGTTTACTGTGCCTTCAAAATCTAATCAGAAACATTGAAAAGTGCTTAAATCAATGTGAATAATTATTTTGATAATCAAAATGAAGATTTACATGAATGTATCAATCAAAGATGGCTTCCACAACCTCTCGTATTACTGCTATCTTTACTAGAGCTACTAGAGGTGTATTGTTAAAGTAATCGTCACATAATTACAACGGTTTGAGAAAAATGATCAGCTCCTTTTGAAATCCCAGCTACTAATGCTTTACATCCCACAGCATTTTACTTAATCATGATCCCTCCATTGTTCTTCATCCTTTGTTGTTTTCCATGGTTTATTGTTACGGATTTTGATTAATGAAAGTATATTTGAGATGGTCCCTTTTTGTTTGTATTAAGGAATTGAGATCTGACAAAGAGTGTCAAACAGAGATCATTGTGTGTTCTAACTATGTACCAAGTTTGATCTGTTTCTATGCTTGCATTGCCGAGATATGCACAAATGTATCAAGCGACCCATATTTCAACCTATTACATTTCCAGCCAAATATTGACAGATTTCAGTCAGTGGTTGAAACCTATTGTGTTAATGACGTTACATAACCAAAGGTATCTAAAAATCCAAGTGTGTTGTTTGAAAGACAAAGGTTCATAATTTCCATTGATCACACTATCCCTCAATAGAATCACTCGTGCATCCCATACCAATTTCATTACATATTGACCGACCCTTGTAACAATCAAATTGGTTTATTTTTGTGTTTTGACAAAAAATACTTTAATGCAAAAAAATATCATCCACATTTCTGCGGTTTTTATCTAATTAAACTTTGAAAAAGAGAAAATATAACTACTAACAACATGCCATGTTTGCTACTTCATCACATGATCTTTATTCATAGATATTTTTCAATCATCATATCATATTGTTACATAATTCAATTCAATATCTTCTATATGTATTAAAATATTCTTAACAGCTAAGAAGGTTTAAGCAATCACAATTGGTTCTCAGAGAAATCGGCGACATTTATATGAGACAATATAACACGGCGTACATCAGTGGCGTAACTAGGGTTTTCATATGGGGGGGGGGGGGGAAGAATTGATATTGAGGTACATTTCTGCTTTAAACAAGCTTCTACCAGCAAATACTCTATTTTGGTTACCTTTGTGCATGTAGCGCGCAATTTTTTTTTTTTTTGTACTTTTGACCATCATAATTCCATGAGTCCTCTTGTCAAATGAACCGACAGTGCCAGTCTCAACCGACATGACAGTCAATATTGGGGCGATCGCCCCCTCCCCCCCCCCCCCCCCTTTGGCTACGCCACTGGCGTACATCAACTAGTGTGACCACCCTCGCGCAATGTGATATCTATGTTTTGTTGTTCCATAACGCACACTCCAGCAGTGCGTCTTACTGCATTTCCCCTTCATTCTTATGCGGCACAATACGCCAACGCATATGGTACTCACTGCACAGAATTGGATGTGGGTTATTTGATCCTAACAGGAGTAAAAGTTGACAGATGTTGGCAATTTAAAAGTACAGTCCAACCCTAGTTATCCGGACATGATGGGACCAAGCAATAGTCGGATAAGTGGACAATCTGGATAAGCGAATTATGTGTAATTCTGCATTGACTGTCCTGAAGCACTCAAATTTGGACAATAGAAGGGTTCTGAATGAGGGTATTTACAGTGAAAATGTATTATTATTACCAACATCAAAAGATGGCCTTCAAATGGTTCAGAGTGTGAAAATAAGGTGATTAGGCTGTATAAAAATATTTTCTTTGGGATCATTCAGCCGGATAACAGAGTTATCCGGATAAAATAAATGTCTTAAGTATGACTGTGTAAAAATGAGAATAAAGGTATTGTTTTAGACCGTTCCTGTGTTATAGTATCTGCCTTTATTTTTTTTATTTTTGCGTAGAACAACGCACTTGCGGCATCATTGTTCAACGCTACCACACGCATTTATGTCAGACAATGTAACACATGTACAGTCTAAAAACGATACATTTATTCTCTAATTAAAGGTGGTAACCCGACACAACTATCATCTATCTGTCAACTATCATTCCCATCCACCTGAACACAGGCCACTGTGATAGGAGTCCAGGCAAATGCATCAGGCCAATAAGGGGTCACACTCCCCTTCGAAGCCTATATGTGACCCGTCACGTCAAAAAGGACATGTTGTCGGCAAACACAGTTTTGAGATAGAGGGCAATATATTTGGTGAAACACAAAGAAAATAATAAACAAAAATATGCTTCTTCAATTTATATCTTGTGATTACAAAGTCCGATTACATTCAACAAGGTATCAATGCAAAGCTTAAAATGTTCTCTTTCAAATCATACCAATAACTCAGAATTGACTCGGGCCTCCAACATGTCCATTTTGACTTGACAGGTCACATATATACTTTTCCGCAATTGGGTATAGAGAAGACATTGGGAGCTTCCCAGAAACCATTGAGGCCGGTCGCATTACCCTGTCTAATCAAACTTGCACTCCCATAACTTTAATTATTCCCTCTATGGGTCATTCTTCGGTAAATATTACATTTCAAGTTTCTAGAAACTCGGTTTTAAATTTCAAATTTTTCTAGCTTTGATTATTTTTTCACAAAGATAAATATCTGTAACATATTAAAAAACAGCATCGTCATTTCCGTTACATTTTCAGTATGAAAATCCATTAGAAAATGTATATGATTCCAGACTAAAAATTGACATACCTATCCCAAATTATAAAATAAAGAGTATTCTCTTCAAATATTGTTTCAGTATAACATACCAATTTTCAAACTTCGCAAAAGTTTACAACCTCAAAAAGTACAGATTTTTGGTCAAAATGTTGACTGTCACTTTATTTTTTCATCGACACCCTCTTAGAGAACATACAGTTAGCATGAGAAGTTAGCATGAGAATACTATTTATTTAATTTATTTATAAATTACAACTGATAATTGTGTCCAATGCTGTATTATTTAACACATTATAAGCATAAAATACTCATGCGACAGAGATGACTGCATGTAAAAGTCATATCCGTAACGGTGCCCGATAATCTCAGTCACACAGAAAATCAATGAAAATGTGACGGAGATGTGACGGAGTTGATGTGACGGAAATTACCATCGTAAGTTTAAAAAAATGGGTTAGTTAAAGGTTTATGATAATAGCACCCACATGTTGGGTGTTATGCACTGATCTTATAGCCTCTACAAGATATATTTTTAGTTTTGTGCTCATAAATCTGCAAGAAAATGTGGGAAGAAAAAGGGCGTTAAAACTAGCCACTATATAAATAGCACATTTTTGAAATAATTAAAAAATAGTTCACAGAGGTGACAAAAATACAGGAGAATTATGCCACAACATCCTTATCGAATGTGACGGCACCAAATGAGGAAAGATATCTGTTTGGGAAACCATGCCATAAGTCAAGCACTCCTTGCACATTTTCATCTGTGGTTTTTGCTCCAATCTGAAATGCTCCTTTCAATTTAATAAACAAATCAGTGTCAATAGAGAAAAAAGAGCTATAGTAATGAGATCCTCCGAGATCATCTTGGCTCAAGGAGGGTCCCATCTGTTGGAATGTTATCGATCCATCATCTAGTTCTCGGAATACTAATTTGTTGACCGTGGTCCTAAACCATTTGCGCCTTGGATCCTGTATAGCGTCAACCACCGTGTTACCGAGAAGATAGCATTGACCTTTATGCACCTGAAGCATGGCATAATTTTGACGACCACCCATGCATGCTATTACGGTGCGGGATTCCAGAAAGTGATTCTGCCAGTTGTTCGTCTTTGGGTCATACATACACAGAACATACCTCGTGTCTGCAAAGTTGATAGGATCGTGGAAAAATACAGGTATATCCGGAACCCGTCTGGTAGTGCCACACACCAGTAGCTTACCCTTGAACACAACAGCATGTGGATTCCATAACATTGCAGGCAAGCTTGTCACTGCTTCCCATGGGTTGGTATTGCAAGATCCGACTGCATCAAAACGAACTTGATTTAGGTCATAACGTTCCACAGTACGTTTACATTCTATATCTGTTGAATCCTCTATCCCACCAATGGCATATATGTAATTATCCATATGAGCCATGGCAAAGGCACTCCTTGGTGTTGACATATCGGAGAGCTTCATCTGACAGAAGCCTTCATTCATATCATAACGGTAGAAATTATGTTTCGCTTCAAGAGGTGTACATCCCCCTGCAACGTACAAGTGACCATCAACGGCTAGGCTGCTGAATTTGGTTAGATCGTGGAATGGTGAATCATCAAACTGTTTCACATTGGTCCAGCTCCCTGCTTTATCATCAAAATATTTGAGATAATTGTCGTCGCTGTCTAGATAAACTGGCGCCTGTAAAGAATAAAATGTGAAAGTGGTTATAATTTTCTTCTGTAGGGGAAGTCCCAAATATCTATCTATATCAGGTGCCTGCCGGTGAAGAATAAAAGTCAAAATTATAATCTGCAATCAGCAAAGATGTCAATTTCATGCTGTTTCTTTTATCAAATGCTCTACTCTCCACAATTATCCCATTGGTGCAATTTCTCTTCTCACATTTAATACATTGTTTGCGAAGATTGTCAACAATTGAGAACACTACATTAACAAGAATCAGATAAAGTATGTTTTTGGTTTTGTTTTTAGTACTTGTTTTGAACAACCTGGTTAATGTGGGGACAGGTATGTGTGTTAGCAGGTTTGATTGATATTTACATTCCTGATCCCCATCCCACTATCAACCGTTGAATTGTCGCCACCAGTAAATCGAACATATGATGCTTGTTAAAAAGGCAAGTGCAAATATTAAAAACAGGCGACCTTAAAATGGGTCAAAGACTCTCAAAATGTGGTAGCACCCCACCCCAATCCTTATTTAGAGATGTTTGTTGACTGGATGTAAATGGACACCTTGACCCCTCTCTCGAAGTATTGTGAATCACAATTCAGTAGGGTAAAGTCGCCTGTTTTCGGTCAGCGCCTATTTTCGGTCACTTGGCCAAAAAATTGTGTAATTGCATCGGTCGTTGCCATCTTAAAAGCAATACCGGGCATCTTCTATGCAGCGATTTTTTAGCCGTCAGTTTATAACGACGAGGTCATTTTCATTACACGATTTGGGCGAAGTGACCAAAAATAGGCGCTGACCGAAAACTGGTGACTTTACCCTATGTGGAGCTTGTCCAAATCAATCCACTTGTGCCAAGTGTCACGCTCTGAATGACTGGTCATGACTCTGCTCGCAATAGTCATAGTGGTTTGACTGAAAATAATCCAGGTATGTCTTCAATTCAATTGAGATCAAAAGTTCCATATGTTTAATTTAGTTTCTACTGACACAGATGAATTTTCATGCTTATAATTGACCTCTATCCCAAATACTTACTGTTATAAGACCTCTGGGTTTAAACAGCTGTGATGAGGCTGAATCAACTAAAGTAAACTCCTTATCAGATATCTTGACAGTCTCCTTGTTAGCCTCATCCTTAGAAGACAACCTCTCCATCACATCTTGTAGTAATTGTACACATTCAGGCACATCTGTCATGTCGGTAGACTGTAGCAGAGTCCATATCTTATCAGGGGATACAATTCCCAAGCGAACTTTTCCTAGGAGGTTTCGGGCGTGTTTCTTACGCACGATCCAGTCACGTTGTAACCAGACGATCACAATTTCCAGAATCTGATGGCAAAAATAATCAGTTTTCCTTAAAACAAGACACCATGGTTTGAAAACCTTCATATGAAGCAATATTTGTATATAGAGTAAAAAGCTGACTTGTAAGTCCTTCTCAATTTCTCAAACAAAAACCATGTGTTTGTGTTTGACTTTCTATAGAATATCAACAAAATTAGAAGCTAGCATAATTTTGTTACTTTTAAACGGAACAAATTTCTGCTTCCCCCCCCCCCCCCCCCCCCCCCCCCCCCCCCCCCCCCCCCCCCGGTGTTGAAAAGTTCCCTATGGAATTGAATACAATTACAGATATAGGATCAATACACAGGAGAAATCTATCACTGGTACAGATGTTTTGAAGCATGAATGTTCATACTTTTCCTTTTCATCTGATAATATCCTTAAGTCATGGAGATATTCAAAAACCCTTTTGTCCTTTTCTTTGTTCACCCAAATTATACATGTAGCTATTCTACTCTAGGCTTTTTAAGTCTACTTTCCTACTGTAACTGCAATATTTCTCCAATTCCACATTGAACCCAATTTGTTTAATTTACACTCTCAAATTATTTTATCCCTGTCAAGCTCACCTTATCTTCCCGCATAGTCCTCTCTTTAAATTTATCCTGCACCTGGCAGTCTGCTGCGCCTTCCCCCATAGCGCTCATAGCCAGATCATTCCTCACCAAACACTTCTCAAGAAAGTCACAACTAACATCTGTGTTGAATCCATCAATCTGAGAAAACTTGACAAAGTTTTTGGCTAGGAAATTCATGGATGTGATCGCTAGCCCTTCAATACACATGCCCTTGCCTAACAACTCTGCTAGGTTCCAGATGCGGTACACGTCTTGCAGTCTCAGATCCGTTTCCTTCTCTATTGCCTGCATTAGGATGTTAGACAGCAGTTTGACGCCATGTTGTAACTGTAAAACAATGGCACATTATGATAATAGACCAACAAAAATGAAAATTTGATGTGATAGCCCAATTTATCATCTTCCTCAGTGAACTGTCCTTATTTATGCACCAATAATTATTCATGTTCTGTTGAAATTGTTTAAAGTTTTGTAATCTTAAATTCAGGTTTTTGTGTTCTTATAAATAGACCCTGGAGCAGATTGAATTATAAGTCTGTGTGAGCAAAGTAGCCAAGTGATGACCACCTTTCCAACTTTTGAAGCGAGTGTAGCAAACTCCCTCGAAGTGAAAGTGAGCTGTTCCACAGGGTCTCAGAGTGAGAGTATTGCTATGGTACATGTAGTGCTGTTTTACCCCCTTTTTGGATCACATAGGCCAAAAAAAATAACAGGTCTTGGCAGCACTACTGACTTTGCCGATTGTTAAAATCCACCATTGCAAGGTAACTACATGTATACTTAACAAAGGGATGTTTGTTGTTCATTTTCGCTCATTGTGAACGAAAATCAAGCCTGAAATGTCCAATTCACAGTATTGTTTCAATTGATTATTTGTATTAAGAGAGTGGTACTGTTGTCAATACGGAATAAACGCTAACCCCGTTGTAACATCATCCAATTCTGTCCCGTCTCGTCCCGGCTGTACAAGCATTTTTGAATCAACGTTTTCTTGTACAAAGAGGGCTGATTTTTCTTAATCCTTATAGGTGTAAGTTCATACATGTAATACAATTATAAAAATATACTAATCCCAGTTTTTATCATAATTGAGGGCGCAGCCTCCAACACATCTCTTAGCGTCCCTTTAAGAGAGTGGTACTGTTGTCAATACGGAATAAACGCTAACCCCGTTGTAACATCATCCAATTCTGTCCCATTGAAAAAAGTGCCCCAACAATTACACAGATCACTGTGGTGTAGAGTGTATTTTAGGTCCAAGGCATGCATCAATTACACGGTAGAATAGAGTGCCTTGTTATGATTGTATGGTACACTTTATTCCATCAAAGACTTGATGCATGGCTGGGGCCTAGTATACACGATACACTATTTCCATGTATTTACCTGTAAATAAGCAGCCATATTGAGCATATCTATAGCATCTAGAGCTGGTATATCAATACTCATTTCACCCGTGTAAGCAAACTCAAGTAATTCTTCAAAACTCTTGCTTTTGCCTTCTAATACAATCTCATCTAGCTTGCTTTCTTGGAAATTTGATGTGAACATCGAATTGAAGTAGTCACTGCTTGCACACAGGACATTTTTATGTGCAGGGAATCGGGTTTCTTCTACAACAATATGAACGTCACAGAATTTTTCCTCATGGCGAAGTGAATTGAGCATCTCGATCATGGAGTTGCGATGATTATCTGTCTCGCTTTTATCAGCCATAATTAAGTCTCTCTGTTTATCTGCAAGAATCAAAGCAAGACAATGTATTATAGATGAAAATATTCTAAATACCAATAGGCAACTGTGTACAGTGGAACCGTGTTAACACAAAGTTGCCCAGGTCTCAAGTTTTAGTTTGTGTTAACAAGAATTTATGTTATCAGGTCATAAGCTTGGGATTTGAAAAACATTTTGTGTTATCTGGAACTTTGTGTTATCAGAGTTTGTGCTAATGAGGTTCCATTGTAGAAATGTAGTACAATTTAAGCATGCATTGCATAAATTTGAAATTTAGCGCCTGTAGATTTAAAAACCTTACTTCTAAATCTATCGACCCTAACCCATTCGGGCACTTCTTTCAGATTTTTTTCTGCGCCGAGATAAGTGACCCCAAAAGTCACAGCGACCCCCCCACACAGGATTTGAACCACGGTCCTCTAGCACCAGCAGCTTAGGATTCCCCACTACACCACGGGTGTCAAGGCTACTTGGCAGCCAAGTATATAGCCTATTTTTAAAATCTATATTCTATATAGATTTTATTATGTTAATGCAACAAAAAAATGGTAAAAACATATTTTTAAAGGAAATAAGTATTGATGGATTAATGGTACATTGTTGATACATGTATGTATGTATGTTATGTGATGTAGACAATTGACAATACAACATGTGTAAATGATGAATGAAAACAAATTTGAAAAAACACACTTAAAACATGTTTGCTACATCATCACTGGGTCTTTATTCATAGTTATCTTCAATTATCATTATCAACATAGTTACTAAGTACATAAATTCCATTTACACATATATTGTTATGAAAACATCTTATACTGGATTTCTATTTGTCGGTCAGTATTTTTAAAACAAATTATTTATTTGGACATACACCTTGGAAACAGTGGCATCAGTCTGTTCGACTGTATATAAAGGATAGCTTTTTGGAATCTTGTAGAGCGAAAATGTAGTTTGATGCAAGGTCATTTCGACCCCTTCATTCACTATAATAATTTATTTATTCTTTTGGATGCTCAAGTAGCCGCGCTTCTGTTGGATTTAGCATGTTTAGGGTCAATAGGGATTCATACCCACATACTCTTTCATCCATGCCCACATACTATTTCATCCATACCCACATACTCTTGCATTCACATGTGTTGTCAGGGGCTGAAACTCTGGTATATCCTTGGTGTAACACATTCATGAGGTAGTCTAGTGTCAAGACCCCATTACAGAATAAAGCTGTATTATAATCCTTTATTCCTTCAATCGATAGCGGAGTTTGGGCTAGGTTAGTTCTGTGCTGTCTTACACCAAGGATAAACCAAAACTCCACTTGCTGATCGGAAGCTACATTTAACTTCCTGAGATGCACACTGTTGATAGCGCTGTAATTGGAATCTCTGTGACTTTCAAAATTTGTTGTCTGCTAAGGTATAGACTTAATTGAAGTTTACAAGGAATTGTTGGAAAAATTCCTGACAAATTGTGAGGTTTCGAAAATCATGTTTTTTAAAGCCCAAAATATGAATAATTCATGTTTCATTGTTTGTTTTATACATTTTGTCAGTTACTTTAAATCTAAACCATACCGTTGTTGTTCGTGTCTGACAGACTTGATGCGAGTCTACATAAATTCCTTGCCTATTTTCGGAAGGCTGTTGACGAAACGGTGCTCAAATCTGCTCACCTGAACTTGGGGTGTGTACTGTTGATGACGCTCTGTAATGCAACCTGTTATTTACGTAAGCGCAGTATAGGACTCTCCTTTCCCAAATTAATATTGTTGTAACCCGGGTGTTGTGTTCTGAGCAGCTCCTAAATATTGTTGGTAATTGACTGTCTACTAGCTATATATAGTCATTAAAAAAGTAACTGACCAGGTGATAAATTGCTTATTGTAATTCTAAAAGTAAAAAGGTAAAGGTAAAGGCGGTCGATCCTGTAATACCAGGAGTGGAGTGCCCATCTCCCTTTCAAAGCGATAGGGCCAGACTCACTCCTTTTTATAATGTTGCTGTGTGGGGCTCGCTACACCTCCTCCACAACGAGTCTGTTACCTTCCCAGCACTGAAGAATGCCGGTACCCATTTAAATACACCTGAGTAGAGAGGAGTAATTGCAGTGCCTTACCCAAGAGCACAACATGTTGACCACAGTGGGACTCGAACCCACAACCTTTCATGAGTCCAGTGAGTCCAATCATGAGTCCAGTGCTCTACCCACTGCGCCACACATGCCCACAAAGTAAAAACTCGTACTCAAAATTATTAAATTGTGGGGACATTTTGCCTCTTTTAATTTGAGATATGGCATGTGAAGAATGGTTTAAGATCAAGGAAGTCACAGTACCAAAAGTGAAATAAAGTATGGTTTTCATTTTGCATTTAGATCTCTTACATGCAGACTCAGTTACAGGCACATTTTTGATTACTGGTACTTCATTCACCGGTCGATAATGCAATGTGGATAGTCTGCCATATTGTTACGATGGATCAATATACGTTACCTGTCATACTCTCCCCCATGTTGAAAAGAAGGAAACAATTAAACACCATACTCTTAGTTACATTTTGGATTGTAACTTCCGTAATAATCAACCATTCTTAGAGTGCAATATCTCCAATTGAAGAAGAGAAATTTCTCAACAACTTAATTATTTGATATCTTTAAGAAGAAGTTATAATGTAGAGTTATTTGCACATTTATAACCTTTTCAGTTACTTTTTTGATGATTGTAGATAAACTTATTCAAGTAGTCCATGTCCTGAAAATTTGAAACAAAGTTAACTAGCACCCACGAGATGGCTGGTATGCATTATGTTCCCAGTCCCTTAACACTTTTGAACCGGTGATTTGACATTTCGCCAGTAATAAATCATCTAAGAATGTGTCTATTTCCTACTATGTGGTCCAATTAATAGACTGCACAGGACATAATTATGCCCCAAGGGCATAAACTAGCCTCCATAACCCTGAAAATGGACTACATAGTCAGCGGTTGACAACATCTCAGATGATTTATTACCGGCGAAATGTCAAAATCACTGGTCCAAAAGTGTTAAGGGATGGGAACATAATGTGAAAATACACTGATCTAAGTAAAAGCCTCAATAATATCTATCTAAAGTTGTGTGCTTGAAGTATCACAAATGTACATATACGAAAATGTGTTAAACTAGCCACTATAATATAAGGAAGTAACATTATTTTTCATTGAAGCCCCTAAAACAGCACATTTTAAAAATAATTTACAAAATGCAGGACAATTATGCCATAACATCCTTAACGAATGTGACGGTACCAAATGATGATAGATATCTGTTTGGGAAACCATGCCATAAGTCAAGCACTCCTTGCACATTTTCATCTGTGGTTCTTGCTCCAATCTGAAATGCTTCTTTTGATTTAACAAACAACTCAGTGTCAATAGCGAAAAAAGCGCTATAGTTATTAGGTCCTCCGAGATCATCTTGGCTCAAGGAGGGTCCCATCTGTTGGAATGTTATCGATCCATCATCTAGTTCTTGGAATACTAATTTGTTGACTGTGGTCCTAAACCATTTGCACCTTGGATTTTTTACAGCGTCAACCGCTATGTTACCGAGAAGATAGCATTGACCTTCATGCACCAGAAGCAGGGCGTAATTTTGACGACCTTGCATGCATGCTATCACTGTGCGGGATGTCAGAGAGTGATTCTGCCAGGTGTTCGTCTTTGGGTCGTATATACACAGAACATACTTCATTTCGTGGTTAGGATTATGGAAAGATGCAGTTATATGCGGAACCCGTCTGGTAGTGCCACACACCAGTAGCTTACCCTTGAACACAACAGCATGTGGATTCCATAACATTACAGGTAAGCTTGTCACTGCTTCCCATGGGTTGGTATTGCAAGATCCAACTTCGTCAAAACTAACTTGATTTAGGTCATAACGTTCCACAGTACGTTTAGTTTCTGCATCTCTTGCATGCTCTATTCCACCAATGGCGTATATGTAATTATCCATATGAGCCATGGCAAAGGCACTCCTTGGTGTTGACATATCGGAGAGCTTCATCTGACAGAAGCCTTCATTCATATCATAACGGTAGAAATTCTGTTTCGCTTCAAGACGTGCACATCCGCCTGCAACGTACAAGTAACCATCAACGGCTAGGCTTCTGAATTTGGTTAGATCGTGGAATGGTGAATCATCAAACTGTTTCACATTGGCCCAACTCCCTGCTTTATCATCAAAATATTTGAGATAATTGTCGTGGCTGTGTAGAGAAACTGGCGCCTGTAAAGAATAAAATGTGAAAGTGGTTATAATTTCCTTCTGTAGGGAAGTCCCGAATACATCTATATCTGATTTAAGGGTGCACTACACTAAATGGTGTATCCTCTAACCTTAAGGGCGGTGTTTAAAGCTAGAATCGGAAAATATGCATGGCAAAATCCTCAATTAAAAAAAATTGACGGTAATACAATTGCGTAAATGCCTATGATTTTTGATTAATTATGATTAATGGGACATCACCTACATGCACCCTGACTATAAACTGTGAATATCATCTAGATAAATTTTGAGAGATCCCTCAAATTTGTGTTTTTTACTGGAAACATTGACGATTACGGCGGCATTTCCAAGCTCGTCAGAGAGGTAGTCAACTCCATGGGCGTATTTTGAAAAATCGAGCAGGTCAACCTACCTATTTTTTTTCACTTTTGGTGAGAAAATGTGATAATCTTTCAGAAAAAATCACTCTACAAGGTCCAATTTCGCAATTTAGTGGTCTAACACAGAGTTTTATATCAGTGTTTTTGTACATAACCCTATGGAGCTCTATTTAGTAGTGTGACCCCTTAAGGGAATTCGGCCATATTTGACCCTTGACCCCATTATTAAGTAAAATTAGGTCAGATATCAACTGTTTTGAATTTTATTCGAGACAAATATTGTAAAACAAGGATTTTTCGACCAGAATGAGATTGTTTCGATCCAATTGTTGCCTTAATTTGACCTATTTTGACGTGTTTTGTAAGTAAGCCTATTGGAAACTGTAATTCTATGCTATTTAGAGAGAAAATGATGATTTTTAAACAAACCGCTGCCTTTCATCTCAGTCTGACCGGACAATGTCGGATCAAATGCAGCAGTCCTGCACAGTTTTAACCCCCTGGGCACTACCTGTCTTTCGTACAATAATTCCCATTGGTCAATTACATGATATAATCATTTTGATGACCAATTGCAGTTTTGCTTATAAATATTTTATGCTAATATTTTTGAAAATTGTAATTATTCTAACGATGTCTCTGATTGGCACAATATTTGACACATTCTAAATTTCAACCAATCGGCCGGTAGTTCACAGGGGGTTAAGGTGCACCACTTGGGTAAAAAATGTCAAGTAAGCACTTTAATGGGGTACATGGGGGGGGGGGGGGGGGATGATACGGAGCATAAAAGTAACTTACTATGAAGCCTTGAGTAAAATTTGGCCACATTTGAAATATCTATGAAGTAAGCTTCTTCTTTTTTTTAAAAATTATTCCATGCATTGATGATGGATGGAGTAGGCTTAAGCTTATGTTGTGTTACTAAGTTAAGCTCAAGTTGTAAAACTATTTCAAGATGTGAGGGTCACATCCATGAAGGTATTGTGTATAATGCCTGCATTCTGGAGGCAAAACCATTTAACAGGTAAGTTAAATGATAAACAAGTCTGACCTGATTAACTGTACATCTGCTCTATTATTTTGTAGATTAATTCATCAAATTTGAACATTGGTGGGGTAAGTCACCAACGTTATCATTTTGGAATCTATTTTGATTATTTTTGTACAACAACACAGTGCATGTACCCTACCCCTGTCAGTAAAAACACACCTAGACATTCAATACAACAAGAATTTTTTTAAAAAGGATGAACGCTGTCCTGACAAGTATTTCTTTTAAAAAGGATTGTAGCTGTCCTCACAAAATGTAATATTGCTATGTTAATTTTGCTATCTTCAGTAGATAGCAGGTATCCATACATGACAAATTCCACTCATAAATAATTATAACAACATGGAAATATCATTAAAATGATCACAAAATGTTCAAAAGGATTCAAGGTAACTATTCCAATACATTTCAAGTACATTCAGCACAATATCAATTTCCTTAAGGGTGCACTACACTAAATGGTGTATCCCCTAACCTTAAGGGCGGTGTTTAAAGCTAGAATCGGAAAATATGCATGGCAAAATCCTCAATTAAAAAACTTGACGGTAATACAATTGCGTAAATGCCTATGATTTTTGATTAATTATGATTAATGGGACATCACCTACATGCACCCTGACTATAAACTGTGAATATCATCTAGATAAATTTTGAGAGATCCCTCAAATTTGTGTTTTTTACTGGAAACATTGACGATTACGGCGGCATTTCCAAGCTCGTCAGAGAGGTAGTCAACTCCATGGGCGTATTTTGAAAAATCGAGCAGGTCAACCTACATATTTTTTTCACTTTTTGGTGAGAAAATGTGATAATCTTTCAGAAAAAAATCACTCTACAGGGTCCAATTTCGCAATTTAGTGGTCTAACACAGAGTTTTATATCAGTGTTTTTGTACATAACCCTATGGAGCTCTATTTAGTAGTGTGACCCCATCAGGTGCCGGTAAAGAATAAAAGTCAAAATTATAATTTGAAATCAGCAATGATGTCAATTTCATGCTGCTTCTATTATCAAATGCTCTACTCTATACAATTAAGTTATTAACCCATTGATGCAATTTCTCTTCTCACATCTAATACATTGTGTGTGACGACTGTCAACAATTGAGAATACTACAGGAAAAAGAATCAGATAAAGTATGTTTTTATGGTTTTTAAAATGATTTGTGTGTGTGAGTTTTTGTTTTGTTTTAGTACTTGTTTTGAACAACCTGGTTAGTGTGCCAGGTATGTGTGTAAGCAGGATTGATTGATGTTTACATTCCTGATACCAGTAAATCGAACATATGCTGCGAGTTAAAAAACGCAAGTGCAAATATGAAAAACAGGCGATCTTAAAATGGGTCTCGAAAGACTCTTGAAATTTGGTAGTACCCACCCAATCCATATTTAAGAGATGTTTGTTGACTGGATGTAAATGGACTCCTTGACCCATCTCTCAAAGTATTGTAAATCACAATTCGGTATGTATATAGAGCTTGTCCAAATCAAACCACTTGTGCCAAGGTCACATGCCCTAAATGACTGGTCATGACTTTGCTGACGAAAGTCAAAAGTGGTTTTACAGACAATTCCAGGTACGTCTTTAATTCAATTTGGATTGAGATCAAAAGTTCCATATGTTTTTAATTTAGTTTCTATGCTAATAATTGACCTCTATCCCATAATATTGCTACTTACTGTTATAAGACCTCTGGGTTTAAACAGCTGTGATGAGGCTGTAAACTCCGTATCAGATATCTTGACAGTCTTCTTGTTAGCCTCATCCTTAGAAGACAACCTCTCCATCCCATCTTGTAGTAATTGTACACATTCAGGCACATCTGTCATGTCGGTAGACTGTAGCAGAGTCCATATCTTATCAGGGGATACAATTCCCAAGCGAACTTTTCCTAGGAGGTTTCGGGCGTGTTTCTTACGAACGATCCAGTCACGTTGTAACCAGACGATCACAATTTCCAGAATCTGATGGCAAAAATAATCACAGTTTTTCTTAAAACAAAAACCATGGTTTGAAACTTTCATATGAAGCAATATTTGTATATAGAGTAAAAAGCTGACTTGTTAGTCCTTCTCAATTTCTCAAACAAAAACCTTAATGTGTTTGTGTTTAGCTTTCTACAGAATAGCAACAAAATTAGAAGCTAACATAATTTTGTGACTTTTAAACTGAACAAACAAATTTCTGCTTATAAATGACAAGTCAAGAACCCCTCCCCCTGTAGCTATTCTACCTGTATTCCGGCTATTAAGGGGGCTGTGGACTCTCAGGTACAGCCTCCGTAAAACTGCCGTAACTTCTTCAATATTCAATTAATCTTTATAAATGTATACAGTTTTTTGCAGAAAAGGGTTCAATGAATCCAACCATGATAATGAAATTGACCATTTTGGAAAAAATTATAAAAAACATGTTTTTTGACCCATTTTAGGTTTGGAAAAGATAACTCAAAATATATTTTGTTAAATTTTGTCATAGTAGTTTTATGATAATCCTGATAACATTCCCCAGGAGCGTTTTTTTTTTTTAATGTCTTATTTTTTATTTTTTGAGTTACAGACCAAAAAGTGCCAAACAATGTGTTTTTCCCCAAAAAATGGTGATTTTCATGATTTTGGCGGTAAAAAAATCACATTTTTTGGCACCTTTTGGTCTGTAACTCAAAAAATAAAAAATAAGACATTAAAAAAAAAAAACGCTCCTGGGGAATGTTATCAGGATTATCATAAAACTAGTATGACAAAATGTAACAAAATATATTTTGAGTTATCTTTTCCAAACCTAAAATGGGTCAAAAAAGGTGTTTTTTATAATTTTTTTCCAAAATGGTCAATTTCATTATCATGGTTGGATTCATTGAACCCTTTTCTGCAAAAAACTATGTTTATAAAGATTAAATGAATATTGAAGAAGTTACGGCAGTTTAACGGAGGCTGTACCTGTGAGTCCACACCCCCCCCCCCTCTTAAGTCTACTTTCCTACATTAACTGCAATAATTCTCCAATTCCACACTGAACCAAATTTATTTATGTACACTCTCAAATGATTAAATCCAAGGGTGTAATAACTAGATGGGGGGGGGGGGGGGATTCGCCATAAGGCTCTCCAGTCTTCCCCCCCCCCCCAAAAAAAAATGTCAGTTAGTCAGTTATGCCCCTCCCCCTTTCACAGGCCTGTTCTCCCCCAAATTGAAGACCCTTGTTACGCTACTGATTAAATCCCATTTTAATCCCTGTCCAGCTCACCTTATCTTCCCGCATAGTTCTCTTTTGAGATTTATCCTGCACCTGGCGGTCTGCTGCGCCATCCTCCATAGTGCTTATAGCCAGATCATTCCTCACCAAACACTTCTCAAGAAATTCACAACTAAAATCGGTGTTGAATCCATCAATCTGAGAAAACTTGTTAAAGTTTTTGGCTAGGAAATTCATAGATGTGATCGCTAGCTCTTCAATACACATGCCCTTGCCTAACAACTCTGCTAAGTTCCAGATGCGGTACACGTCTTCCACTCTCAGATCCGTTTCCTTCTCTATTGCCTGCATTAGAATGTTAGACAGCAGTTTGACGCCGTGTTGTAACTGCAAACAAATGGCACATTATAATATTATAGACCAACAAAAATGAACATTTGACATGACTAGCGGGCACCCGCGCTTCGCGCGGGACCCGCTAGACGAGTAGACCTGGGCGGTTAATATTTTGGATTCGATGAGTGAACCTGGGCGGTTAGTTTTTGTTTGTTTTTGAGGAGTACTGCATTAATGTATTTGATTTGTAATGTTGTTACAATTCAGCCGGTTGGCTGCGATGACAATAACATTTAGACCTTTATTATTATTATTTTGGTGAAGATGGGACATTAATCATTAATGTCCCTTAGTTGTGTTGTTTTAACTTCGTTGACTCAGTACGACGGTCAAGCGCGCACGGGGAAGACTTTCCCACTCCTAGATGTTATACCATTGATTTACATCTTTTATTTAATAACTTAATATATATAATATGGGGTATAATTTATCGTCATGTCAATTTGTAGACTATAATACTATGTACATCAATGGCAACAGGCGATTTGTTTTTTCTCAGGTTTGCCATATGGGACATGCATACTTGTAAGCCGAGGCACACGTTTTGAACAAATAGGGGACGTGTGGGGTGATTCTAAACACCACGATAACCGTAAGCAAGTGATAAAGGACGTTATGTAACTATACAATAGAATAAAGGACAATGCATTACGGTATTACACCATAGACTTGGTGCAGGATTGGGACCCGTACACTAATTACATTTGTACACGTTTGTATTGTAGTGCTGAAGTAGTGTACAGGTATAATAACAGTCAGATGTAATGTTGTCAAAATGTATTTTTAAATGATATATAGTTTGTGTGCCGAACAAACCACAATGAAAATGAACTGGATATTGATAACAAAGCACGTACTACATATCGATCATGCAGAAACGGCAAAATATACACCAATCGTTTAAAATCGAGTATGGGATAATTGCTGCTAGTAAAGCTCAACTTGGCTGGTATTCCCGTTTTATTGGCAGAAATAGAACTGTAAAATGATATGCATTAGGGGGTTAAAAATGACGGCATAGGGCGCCATGTTGAAAATATCTATTACTATACATGAACATGGACCAGGAAAACACACTGAAACCGAGGAAAACACAACGAAACATATTTGTAGAAAACCAGTTTTTATAAAAAATAGTAAAACAAAATGAGTAAAAAATCTTGTAAGACTCCTGCTCACTTGCTGCTCATTCTACTTATTCCAAGATTGATTGTGTCGTATCTAAGAACACACCGACAACACACAAAAAACCCGTCGGGATCCGCGTCATCGCCGCACCGTGGACCAGGAAAACACACTGAGACCGAGGAAAACACACCGAAATATATTTCTGTAAAACAATAGTATTGATTTTTAAAAAAGTAAAGGAATAGTAAGAAATCATTGTTGCAAGACTACTGGTCACTTGCATGCTGCTCATTGTACTTATTCCAAGCTTGTGTCGGGATCCGCGTCGTCTTCTTGAAAATCATTTCTCTAATATTAAATTGTAGTTAATTTTAATGTCATATTTCAGAGGGGAATAAGCATTTGTACAGTATAAATTAGATTTATTGAATATAGTCTTGTAATTTGTAAGAGATGAATAAATTATGATTTCAAAATTATAATTTATTAATATCTCTTTACCCCGATTTTAGACTATATTCAATACTTTACAACGTCTTTCATATATTCAGTGGCGTAGCCCCCCAGTCAGAAGCCGGTTATTAATGAAATTATGACAAAATACAATGTTACCCATAATATTAGAGTCGTATCGGTTGAGACTCGAAACTGTCGGTCGAGATTGGCACTACCGGTTTTTGAATACCTGTGTTTTGCGAACGGTTTTGGTAAAAACATTATGTGTGTTGGGGCCCGGGGGATGTACATGTAACCCAAATAGTAAAATAGTCGGCACATTTGTACATGTAGTCTACAAATTTATGCAGCAGTGGGCTAAATAAACAAAGGAAAATGTTATAAAGAAAACTTATGAAAACCCGGAGGATTGGCCATTAGTTGCTGACTGTGGGTTTTTTGGACTGTGTGATTTCTTTGACCGTGCGAAATTTTGGGACCGTGCGAAATTTTGAGACCTCACCCCCTGCAAACAAAATGTGGGGCAACCTTTTACGAAAATTGTTCGGAAATCTTGCCCCCCCCCCCCCCCCCCCCGAAAAATTCCTAGCTACGCCACTGCACTGTCGGTTCACTTTCATTTTTCGCCGCCCCCCCCCCCCCATGAAATACCTGGTTACGCCACTGTTTGTATGGGTCCGATGGGATCAAGCACTGATATAACACCATGCATTTCTCCTCACTCCCCTTAACCTTGTTAACCCGTACGTTTAATATATCCAGGATGAAGGCCCAGTGTTCTCCTCACTCCCCTTAAATCCGGTATGAATGCCCAGTGTTGTATTGTATGTTGGGGAAGGGGAGGGGTGAGGGGGCGGAGGGATAATTCATCATTTAATTTCATTAATTTATAAAGTTATAATTTTAAAACAAAAAACTAAGACCTAGGATATGTCATAAGCCTATATAGGTTTCATTCCATATTTCTCAGTATAACAATCAAGGCCCTTTAATATGGTCCGTTTGTCGACATGTATACCCGAATTGAATAGCGTATGTCTGCAGCAATTCATAGTTTAATTTGTATGATTTATGAAGTTATAATTTTAAAATCGACATATATAGGCCTACCCGAATTGAATAGCGTAAAGCAGTATGCCTGGAGTTGTTCATCACTTTAATTTGATTGATTTATAAAGTTATAATTTTAAAATCGAAAGCTCCCCCTTTAATTTACATGCACATGTATACCCGAATTGAGCGTATTTTGATTGATTTATAAGGTTATAATTTTAAAATCGAAAGCTCCCCCTTTAATGTACATGCACATGTATACCCGAATCTTGTATGCGTGGCGCACTGTAGGCTGTATGTCTCATGTCCCTAGGTTTCAGGGGCACTGTTAGCAATGCCAGTAGGGCGCTGTGTACTGCTGTACAGCATAACAGTATGTAGTAGTCGGTCCTAGTACTACATACATGTATGTACGTTTGTGGCAGTATTAAAACGATAAAATATAACAATTGGAGCGCCAACATTGACTATTATGACGGCTCGGTTATGTGCTATGTATGTTAATAATAGGTACAATCAAGCCTTGAAGCGTATAAATGTATAAAACTGTGTAAAAGAGGATATTAATAAAGACTCGCTCTCTCTCTTGACTTCACCTCTTCGGTTCAAATTTTACATTTGGTTCAAGTGAGCAGTGTTGCTATAAATGGGATTGAAGGAGCCCAAAAGCGCCCACTGACCTAATATAATTGACACTGTCTACCCGTCTCAAATCACGCAAAATGACGCCCAGTCATGCCTCTTTGCATACGGTTAGCAACTTCAAATACCCATGTACACGCATAGTAATATCTTACTCAGCGTTGCTCATTTCAAGATCAGAATGCGGCTGCGCTACGTCTTTATAATTGATTGAGCTGTGGAAGAGTTTACATTTACATTCAACCTTTGTCGCATTCTTCTATCAACGTAGATAAGGCTGCAGCATTCATGATTAGCGATAACGACTGACTGGTACTGGGTCGACTATTACGATGGCTTTACGTGAATTGTAATATAGATAACCCATTTTATAATCTTCCTCAGTGAACTGTCCTTATTTATGCCCCAATATACTGTTAAAATTGTTTCAATTTGTGTATGTTAATTTTACGATTTTGTGTTGTTATACATAGACCCAGAGGCAGATTTAAACTACAAGTCTGTGTGAGCAAAGACGCCAAGTGACTTTTCCGTTTTGAAGCGAGTGTAGCAAACTCCCTCGAAGTGAAAGTGAGATGTTCCGCAGGGTCACAGAGTGAGAGTGTTGCTATGGTACATGTAGTGCGGTTTCACCCCTTTTGGGAACACATAGGCCTAAAAAGATAACAGGTCTTGTCAGCACTACTGACTTTGCTGATTGTTCAAATTTACCAATTGCAAAGATAACTATACTTATTTGTCAAGCGCTGTAACTTTTGAACTATTAATGTGAAAGTTTACATTTTTGGAAAGGAAATGAGGAGAATCAACTTTTGATCAAATTTCACTAAAAATGTTCATTTTTTGAATTTTGACCAAAAAACAATTTAATCAAAATTTTAAAAACTGAAAATTTGTATGTTAAAAAACTATCCTAAAGAAGTGTTTTTAAATGATTTAGGTGCAATTTCAGTATTTTTTACCAAAAACTGATATTGATACGTTTGCAGCCAATTGTGAGCCAAAAAAGTGATTTTTGGGTAAAAATTCCAATTCAGAGTATTGTTCAATTATTTGTATTAGAGAGTGGTACTGTAGTAAATACGGATTATTGTACACCTTGTTGTAACATCATCCAATAAGGTTCATCGCAAATCAGTAAAAATCCATTGATTATCCTTTTCTGTTGCATTGTGGGATTGAAAAGGGGCAAAATGTGCCCCCTTTTATATCCCACAATGCATCAGAAAAGGATAATCAATGGATTTTTACCGATTCGCGATAAACCTTATTGAGTGCCCCAACAATTACACAAATCACTGTGGTGTATGTAGAGTGTATTTTAGGCCTAAAAAAAAAGAAGGTTTGATTGGCGTAACATAGAAAAAAAATAGGGTAGGTAGGTCAGATTTTTTTTTAAAAATCTATAAAACGTCTATGAAATTTTATATACCGGCACACATATACCATACAGACATAAACAAATGGCACAAATACACATTTTCACTGTTTCTCTGACACATTTTTTTTCTTTTTCTCACTCACACAAAAAAAATATGTTTAGGGTCGGCGGTAAAAATAGAGTCAGCCGGGTTACGCCAATCAAACAAAATCTTTTTTTAGGCCTCATGTCCAAGCCATGCATCAAATACACGGTAGAATAAAGTGCCTTGTTATGATTGTATGATACACTTACACTTTATTTCATCAAAGGCTTGATGCAGGACCTACCTTCACTACATGGTTTCCCTAAAAAAGGTGAACTCATTGCCCTCATTGCTGCTATCAGTATTTGGTTGAAATCTTTTATTTAAACATAGGCCTACTATTTTTCTCATTCTAATGATATGTTTAATCAACAATGAGCTCTCAAAATTGGGCTTGTGCCCCTTTTAAAGTGACCTTATTGATCAAGCATATCGTTAGATTGGGAAGAGTAATTACAATCAAACCAACAGCATTTTAAAGACAACTAAATGATCTACTACATGTATTACAATTATTAATACCAAATACTGAATTTTTAGTACACTATTTTCATGTATTTACCTGTAAATAAGCAGCCATATTGAGCATATCTATAGCATCTAGAGCTGGTATATCAATACTCATTTCACCAGTGTAAGCAAACTTGAGTAATTCTTCAAAACTCTTGCTTTTGCCTTCTAATACAATCTCATCTAGCTTGCTTTCTTGGAAATTTGATGTGAACATCGAATTGAAGTAGTCACTGCTTGCACACAGGACATTCTTATGCGCAGGGAATCGGGTTTCTTCTACAACAATGTGAACGTCACAGAATTTTTCCTCATGGCGAAGTGAATTGAGCATCTCGATCATGGAGTTGCGATGATTATCCGTCTCGCTTTTATCAGCCATAATTAAGTCTCTCTGTTTATCTGCATAAGAATCAAAGCAAGACAATGTCATTATCGATGAAAATATTCTAAATACAAATATTAGGCAACTGTGTACAGATGTAATATACGCCCTCGCCTGTTCCCTATGGTCCAACACGTAGTATTATCAACCAAGCACAAACACCAGCTCAAATGGCTCAACAAAAGCTGTTCTAATTAGCAGTATATCCCTGACTCTATATTGCCGATGACCAAACTGTTCCAACCCGCGGGCTACTCCCATCTCTGTGACTCTGTCCACGAGGGCGTAAGGACTCGCAAAATTGGCCCTGCGATTTGACCGCGGCAATCCCATGATCTCAGACACTTTTTCTCCAACTCTTCAAGAGTATGTTGGCTAAGCCTAGCTCTCTCGATGTATCAATGGCCTCCAGATATTATTTTTCTTCTCTTATTTGTTGATGTTATTCTCTATGTTTGGGTGTTTATCCTATTCCTGTCTCACGCCACTTTCATTGGCTTTTTTACTAGCCCAATTGTGTTTACTTGTATTTTTGATTATTTTCTGAGTTGTAGTGAACCAACTGATTGGCCCATCAGAGCTCTCTGTTGAGAGTTACCTGTTTGATTTGTAATCACTCAGTTCATTAACTTTGTTAATGTCTGTTGGGCTAATGTGAACAATAGTTCACATTTGCTCTTTATATATAAAAAAAAATCTCTATGCTTCTTTATCCCCATTCAAGTACTGCAAGAATTGCACTTCAAATCTGCTATCATAATGCACTGCCCTTGAAGACAGCCGAAACCACCAAAATGTCAACTTCGTGGGTTCCGACCAAACTAGCTATCTGTTTAGCGATAAGCGATGACAGGGCTAGTTTTACCCCTGCTGGCTGAACTCTCCGACAAACTCGCTGGGAGGCAGACAAACGGTATTAATGTTAGTGTCCCATATATTTATAGTAGGAATAATTTCACAGTGTCAATACTCATAATATTTCATAAGATGTTAACATTACATTTAACCTTTTAAAAATTAATACCAAAGATAGTCACCATTGGTAAACACAAACTATATTTACGAACTTCTAATTGTAACCGCTACATTCACATAGTCCTTACAGAACCCATCCATGATATGGATACATTTGTTAAAGCAAGTCTGTAAAGTAGAACCAGAACCGTGACTTCTAGGAACCCTAGAACCGTGACTCCTAAATGTGAGCTATCATGTGACTAATAGTAATACACATGAATAATTATAACATATAAATAATGAATGTATAAATTCTGTTTTTACGGACATAACGGACAAGTTTAACTTAACATTTAGTGTTCACCTGGCTCTTGACCAATTTGCTAGCTCTTAATTTCATAGCAATGCCATGAATAAATAGTGAACATTCAAGGACAACTTTGAGTCTCCAAAAAGGTGAGTGGGACATAAAAACGGAGGATTTTCATGTGACTAAAATTTTGTCTAAAATGTTTCCCTTTAACATTATGCAGTGAGCCGATACCCAAATCATAGGTTTGGTATCTATCGAGACTAACATTCACTGAAAAGTGTCCACAAAATATTTCCATAATATTTGTAAAATCATGGTAAAATGTAGTCTACATGTAGGTAGTATCATTGGTATAGAAATAATTGTTGGACATGATATAAAATTATTGGAAACTTGGATTGTTAAAGGGTATTATTAAAAATTCCAAAAAAATGTTCATGTTTTGGAATCCTTCTGCTCCACCGCGGTATGGTTTTAATTATTTGATCAGAATACCACCAAAATCCACCATTTCGGGTACACTAGTTATATCACCATGATCACAAGACCATAAACACCTGATAATTTTGGGAGCAATTTGTTTTCATCTATTATTTATGTATTATAATATAATAGGTAAAAGGCGTGGCTTATACTATAGTGTTTCGATTTATTGTTTCAAATGTGACAAATAAGTAACAGCAGGGAATCAATTAAAGGTAGATGACCCGATCACATTTTCGTAACACAGATTTATTTCAAACATACGGAGATTTTCATATCATATGAAAGCTCGTATTTTTCTCATCATCATACTGAAATTTGACGGCCTAAATCGGTACAATTATGGAGAAATCTATGAAATAATGGCGAATTACCGCGAATGGTGGTAACCACCGATATAGTTTGTGTACTACTCAATGGGTACAGTTCACAGCATCTTGTGCGTCTAAAATAAGAACCATTAGAGCTATGCAACTCAAACTTTGGAACACGACTTTTTTAAGGATGACCTTTCATGTAGAATAGAAAACTTCCAAGTTGAAAATCGGAATGTGATCGGGTCATCTACCTTTAAGAGGCAGGAAAAATAACTCGTAAAAATCATTTCGAGTTTCCCAGGGTTCACCGTTTTGCAATGTCAGTGTTAGGGACAAGTTCGAATGGTCGAAACCACATTATAGGCCCAAATATAGCATAGGGAAATGTATCGCACTTTTACTGGAATTACAGTTAATGAGAAAAATAGTGAGCCCGATACCAGTGCTACTGTGTACAGTGAAACCTTGTTAACACGGACAAAGTTGCCCGGGTCTCAAATTTTAGTTTGTGTTATAGTCGATCTATCTGAGACCGATCTTCCAATGACGTCCCCAGCCGTTCCATTGACTGGGAGAGGAGGCTATTTCCTAACGAAAATATCGATGGAATCTATGGAATCAGTTTGAATGAAAAATAGCCATAATAGAAAATCATATGTTAACATATTAAAATCCAGGTTGTACAATGATATTATATTTAATTTACTTACCTACTGCTGATGAGTACCTAATCAATTTCTATATGATATTGAAATACCATTTTGCCAGTCTGTTTGTCAAATATAATGTTTGTTTAAATTTCTGGCGACGTATCCCTTGATGTTAGCCCAAATGATTTCATCCGGATATTAATCGCAGTGATATATTGTGGTAGTCTGATTATTTCATGTCCATTATCATTGCAAGTCGTCACTTCAGAAGTTCCATGGTTTGTACTTCTAATGATAATCATAAAGTTGAGGTTTCTTCAGTGAATTTGAGTAAGAAATGCTATATTTTGTCAACCATTCCTGCATTTCAGCCATTAATTAAACTTCTTGATGTTGGTATTTTGCTTTCAACACTACACTGTATATGTCCATGATCGCTGACTTTAAGGAATAATTGGAAAGGTTTTTACTTTTTACTGTTACTAAAATTACAAGATAGCAAATAAAAAATAAAATTGTGGCCTCCTGCGTTATGTAAATCTGGCAGTCTGATACAACACATGTATCACATGCATAGTGATAAATTTAAAAAAATGGCTTTGCTTTTCTTGGGTCGTCCGGGGTCAAAGGTCGTCTAAGGGTCGAATTTGCAAAGTTTGTCCGATCGGGCTTTATGCATGCATTCTACAAACCACCAAACCTGAGAATCGGCAAACCCGGGTGACCGCCTAGTGTTACATTAATCCAGAACATCTGAAATTTAAAATGAACTGCACACCTGGGAAAGTATGATGCCGAGGGCATACAGGGTGTATCAAAAAAATTAGGACACTTTTGGATGAATGTTTAAATCCTTGTTAAATCACTGAAGCATGACCAATTTTTATTTCAATGAAAAGTACAACCGATAAAGATAAAATCCTGAAAAGATGAGAAAAATCCATCATTAATTAAGGAAATTGTGACCTATTAGGCAAGGCAATCTATTTTGTAGTATGTACAATGGTCATTCACACAGTAACAGGAGAGTAACATGAACGCGCACACTATTTATGCCAATTCTACTTCTTATCATGCTAATGAACCATACAGTGGGTTCGAGAACTTTTTTAATTTGCACAAAATATGCATGCATTGTATCTGATTTGTGGATTATTTAGCGCCACAATCAAATGGATTACCAAACTAATCTTTGCTATTGACTGATAGACTATTTTCTATGTTCATAATTGTTGTAACGTATTGAAACGTAAACCATGTTATTTACTGGTCTATGTAAATCCCATTGTACAAACCAGTAAATGACATGGTTTACGCAAATTATGGTAGTTTTCTTATTTTTCATCGGATTGATCTCATATTTTCGGGATATCATAATAATTAATTGGGTTTTACATTAAGACTAAATTAGTCATGGTCCAATGATTATAACAAGTATTTACACCTTCATGAAAAAGTGTCCTATTTTTTTTGATACACCCTGTATAGTTTGCACGTAAATCCAATACAAGAGTTCTGAAAATCAACAGAAATATGACGTCATAACCATTGCTTCGGGACAAAATGGCGCGGTACCCCACTCACTCCCCCCTATATCGTCGTCGTCTACGCTTTCCGGCTATGTTGCCATTGCGCTCGCAACTATTGCTTTCCAGGTCTTGACCTGTATATGCTCAAGTTGCGCTTTGACAATTAGAGTATTAAACTCAGTGGTCCGTCACGATCCACTCCCGACAACCTAACCTAACCTAAATGTCACTGTGTACAGACACAGACCGGGATGATCCCCTACTCTTTACGAAGGAGTCTGTGACCTTTTAACGTGCTCGGGGATAGCTCTTCCGATACACGGGACCAACATTTAGAGCTTTGAATATTATTATTTACTATAATAGCGCCCTCATCGGCCACATTTCCCATAGAGTTACATGTCAAATGTGTGTAAAGTAGAAAATGCCGATAATTTAAAAAGGGCTCTAACAATTTTCGTGAAATTGTCACCGTATACTCTTATTCATTATTAGCGCTACCTAAATCAGGTCAAACCATAACTGGGCCACTATGTAATTTTTTTAAATTCCATAACTTTAATTATAAATCGGACAGTCAAACAGCCGTGGTGAATCATTGACTTGCATTTGCTGATGTTAAAATATCTCTGAAGAGCTATCAAACTAAACGTCTTCATATTTAATCCTGTAAATGTAGCCTATACGTGTTGTAACTTGTATTTTTGTAATGTATAAATATAGGCAACCGGGGCGGATCCAGGATTTCTCAATAGGAAGGCGCCAATGTGGGGGTCAAGAGAGGGCGGTAGCCCCCTGCAATTTTAAACATGTTTTCGCACGTTTGTACACATTTTTATTTTTACACGCTTTTTTATATGTCTTTTGTACACGCTTTTAACGTTTTCGCCCTGTCAAAAATACTGTAAAAGTAGACATTTTCGCGAGGTTTTTATTTTCGCGAATCAATCCTCAACCGCGAAAATATAAACTCGCGAAAAAAGCATGTACCATCATAGGTCATTATAAAAAAATTGAAAATCGTGAGAAAAAAAAAGAAGAAAAAAAATTGCAAAATGCCTGTTATGACCATTTTGTGAAAATATCTTCTTGCGAAAATATTGACTTTTACAGTAGGGCGCAGGGGCCCTGGTAAAAATAAGGGGGCGCAGATGCCCTGTCAAAAATAAGGGGGGCACGCTGCACGCCCCCAACCCCCCTAAATGTAAATCAGCCCTGGCCCTGGGCAATTTCTGAAAATCTATACGCGCCCGGGCACTCTGACCCTGCAGCCGCCTGCCGAAAATCTATCTACCAGGGTACCCTTGCTGCTATTATACAGTAATAGCAGTTGTGAGTTGAGGTTGAAGGCGTGAACATATTTGTTACTGAATAATAAAAAATATCATTGAATATGAAATTTCCCGGGGGTCCAGTTGTAATTTGAGTACACAAAACTGGTGTTTCGTCGGTGGGGAGCTTAGCGGAGTGGATTTTTGACAACAAATGGGATGGGGGGGGGGGGGGGGGGGTGGGGTGATCTTAAGAACTGTTCCCCCAAACCCTGCCCCCCCCAATTTAGTGTTTAAGTATCGTATTGAAACTGTGTGCGTGTGTGATTTTTCTGGTGATGTTTTTTTTGTTCTTGGTTGCAAAATTTGCGGTTAACTTTCATCGAAATTCTAACCTAAAACTTGACCAAATAATAATTGAAACTCATCCCTTGAAAAGTCCAATGGGAAGTTCTGATCGATACCCTACTGATTTTAGGGATTATATGTTGGCATATCCTCAAAGTCAAATACATAAGACGGGCAATTACAAATTTGGAATATCTCCCATCCTTTCTGTGCACGTCCGCCCGCTTACTCAGCTCAGTCATAGGCCTACCATGTTTAAATACCAGCAGCTGCCCATTTCAGCCGTACAGAGTTACCTGGACAAATAGATGTTCTTTTTTAGCTTCAGGGTCAATGATAGCACCCTCAAAGACCGCCACTTGGACTGAAGAATTTACATATTGGCTTCTTAGACTTATGGGCAAGATGAAACAGGAAATTATGTATTGTAGAGAACCAGTTTATTTCACGGGGCAAACAGCTTTATACAAGGTGTGCTTAAGTCAAAAAATACAAATTTTGTTGTTGATTTTTTTTTTAAATTCTTTTCATCAGAAATCTTTATTTTATTTTTTAATTTTAATTTTTTTTCAAAAAAAAGGAGGCCGCCCCTAAAAAGGAAGCGGTCGGGTACGCTAAAATGGTTTTTTTAATTTGGCCTAAGCTGCAGGGTCAACAATATAGTGCCCTCAATAGTTGCCCGGGCATATAGATTTTCGGCCACTATAGCTGCAGGGTCAAAGATATAGCGCCCTCAATAGTTGCCAGGGCATGATTTTGGCCCTTATAGAGCTCTGCAGACGACGGTGGCCACGCGAAACCTAAATTTTGAATTTGTATTGGAATAACACGTAATCGCGAATATTAATCTTTTTGAAAAATTCATCATAACTAGAAGATTTTTTTTCCAATCCAAAACCGTTGGAGTTGGCTAAACAGCTCCATTGTAAATGCTATTTTAAAAATTATTTTCATTGTTAACCGGGCGATGACTGTTAAAAATATTTCAAAATGGTGCCCTCCCGTTGCCATATTGGGACGTCTAAGACGTGTGGCCAGCGTCGTCTCATTAGCTGCAGGGTCAACAATATAGCGCCCTCAATACTATAGTTGCCTGGAATGCCTGGGCATTAGATTTTCGGCCATTGGCTACATCAGGGTGCCCGGGCGAATAGTCTTTGCCATAAGCCTCATCACGATTGATTGATTATCCTTTTCTGATTGTGGGATAGAAAAGGGGGCAATTTTTAACCTATTATTTTTCCTATTGAATTCGCAATAAACCATAAATATAGCCTAGCCAGGCTAGGCCTACAGGCTACACTACTGTAAGTGTAACTGTAGGGGGCACTACACTAAATCCTTGCGCGTTTGGTGGTGTATGGTTCAGAGAAATAGTACCTATATCAATTTGATCATCATCCCAGAAGAAGCAAATAGAAGTAAATCTTGCTGGTTTTTTTATGAAAAAGATTAGAACCTCAGCATTGCTTATGTGGTCGAAAATCGTCGGAATTGAATACGCACAGGAGCCTAGGCTGCGGAAGGATATCGTGGCCGGAACCGGTGAGGAAGCAAAATTATCGGTTTAAAATGGTGAGGGCGCTGTTTAGGTGCCCGTAGTGGAAAAGTTTATCTAGGTGGGTCAAGAAGAATCAAGTTTATAATAAAATTCAACACATATGATCTGAAACATGCATGCGTGCAAAATTCACATCCATCATTGTTACGTGGGGTAAAATCTCAAAATATGGTCTTGAAAAAGGTCCGAAATACATGTATTTCAATGGGGAAATATTTAGTGGTGTGCCTCCTGTAGCACAGTTACAGTCTGTACTAGTCTACAGTTACAGTACATTTATTTGTTTGTTTTTAAGCAAGCTTCATTAAGATCTGAGATAAAGATATGCAATAATGATAAATAATAATCTCATAAGGCATCTGGCATAGTAAAAAAAATTACATGTTTCCCGTCCGGACTTTTTAACAAAAGGAGGAGGGAGGGTCTTACTATTTACTATTTTCCCATTTTTTGCTATTTTTTTCAAGATGGCCGCCAAGTCGAAAGTGACCAACTGACTGTGTTGCAGACACTCCTAAACAGGATTTTCCACTCTAATTGCCAGAGGAATACAAATATGAAAAGGTTTACCTAATATATAGAGCCAAGTACACATTGTTTCTTTATGTTTTCTTCATTTTTCAGGTTGAATGAGGAACAAAACATCATTGATCGAAAGGATGAAGGCCTACATGTATCGGTCCCCTAATTGCAAGCAATTGCTACGTGAAGTTGGGTATATTGGTCCCCATGGTACTATTTGAGAAGCCATGTCAATAATTCTGTGTCATGTATGGCATGAACTACAACTAACTACATTTGGTTGGATCTATGATTCAACCAAATGAAATAGCCCCTGGTTTCAAAGCCGATAAAACTGTGTCACAGCAGCGAATAGTTCACATAAAAATATTTCTTGAACACCGCAAAGGTAAAACGTTTGCAAATAAGATTATCAGTAATACGTTTTCCTACAGAGCATTCCTACCTACCTTATTTTTAAAACCGAAAAACGGAAGCAGAAAAACAGCGCATTATCTGAGGTGCGAAAATGAAAATTCGTGAAAACATGTCGTCTAAACGGATTAAGATAACGACTTCCTTTGTGTGTACCACCTGTGTCTCTTCAACAACTGTCAAGTACTGTCAAAATACTGTCAAAATATCGCGCACATGTGCGCGATATTTTGCGAGAATTCACGTTTAACGTGAATTCTCGCAAAATATCGCGAGACCTTGTGACGTTATCAAAACAATGTCGCCGAATCAACGTGAATTCTCGCAAAATATCGCGAGACCTCGTGACGTTATCAAAACAATGTCGCCGAATCATGTTTTTTTCCGACCACACCATTTTCTTCAAATACAATTTGACGACGATGTAATCCACCGATTTTCATGTTTGAATTATATTTGTAACTCTGAAGTATTTGCTAAGCCCAAGTGACATTTTCTAAGACGTCAAATGTAGCCTGGACGGTAAGTGCATACCACTGAAAATTGGGTTTATATGCCACCACACAACGCGGGGGTTCCGTCACGATCGATCGCGGGGTAGAATTCGCGTGTAGGCATGAACATGCTATGAAATGATACAGCATTTCTATTTACACCTACAATTTTTTTTTTTTTTACAGAATTTTCGGAAATAGTAAATAGTAAAAAATAGGAGGCGGCGGCCAAAAAGGAGGCGGGCGGGGACGGGAAACATGTTTATTTTTTTACTAGGCCTAAGCCCTAATAATCTATACAATTACAATTACAGAATTTATAAATAATATTAGGCCTAAATTTACAATTACGTTTTTATAAGAAAGTCATGATTCTCCTGACAGCCTGAGTGACTGAAGTGAAGTGCAATTGAAATCTGAAATAGCCTTTAGCCTGCCCTATGGCCTATAGGCTAAATAGTTAGTATTTTTTAGTAAGCTTATAATCTTATAATTATTTCAGTTTCATGTAAATTTGTTTTCTCAACTTATCTTATGGATTTAAACGTTATCATTTAGTGTGCTGTTCTGTTACGTCTGAACTTGATTCTCACCTTCTCATACGTGAAATAGATTTCAACACGAGTTTGTTGTTTGATTGATTTCAGTAGATCTCATGCGCGTTTTGTCTCGGGGTTTTGTCTCATGAGAGCGCGAATTTTGTTTACGTTATAGCGCCCTCTTTAACCGTAAATCAGCGTTTGTTGATATTGAAATTTGGATTCGTGATTGTTAATTTAGTCTAATAATTTATTTTTTATATCACTGATTATAATTTATTCATTTCAGAACATTGAATTGACTAACATGAGTATGCTTGCTGTGTACTATTATTATTTTATAGCAATTTAAGTAATGACTGTGCGACCAGTAGCTAGAAAACTCACTGGTAACACCGCTGTAATTATTTTTAGCTGATGCAACGTGGGTGCTATTTCTGGATTAGGGGCCGGGTTTTAGGCCTTTAAATATCGAGAAGTTTAAGCTTATTGCCTCATTTTCTTAGGTTTCAAACCACACAGGTTGTGATCCATATAGCAATGGCAGAGGTTACTGAAGGAACGAGTAAGCTAAGTATAGGTAAATATATGACACTTTTTATTTACAAGTTTAGTTTCCTTTTTTTTATTATAAAAAGTTATAGTAGGTAAAATAAGGTAGGCCTACATGACAAACAAAAAAATCAAAATCAATTAATTCCTTTACCATTGGAAAGAGCATGAAATAAGCTTTAAAATGACACCTCAACCATTGTTCTACGGTAAATATTAATGTATTTACGGATTTTATATTTAAACAAATAAAAACACATTGAAACATATATTATATATAATTTATATGGAAATGCACTACAAGTACAATTACAATAATTATATAACAATATCTGCAGGGGTGTGAGAGTTCCTCTTTTTGGCTGATTTCCTCTTTTTTAATTTTTTTCTTCTTCTTGTGCCAAAATGTCAGCCTTTTCTTTTCTTTTCAGCCCATATTTGGCATTTTTACCCAATTTTACGCTGTTTTTCCTCGGATTTTTTCTGTTTCCTCTTTTTATTTGTGGCCTCTGACTCTCAGTCTCACACCCCTGTATCTGTTAGCTCTGTTTCATAGATAGCTCTCATACATCGTGATACGTCTCAGTATGAGAGCTATGAAATGAAAGCATATGTTCAGACGTCGCCGATTTTCGTTTCTAGTTTGCCTATTTCTAGAACATTTTTATACACTTACCTGGGTTATGCATGTGCTATGTACTGTTATTGCATCCTAGATAAATTTTCAGCTCCATAAATGCTACTCAAAATGAAATATTAATTATATAAAATCGGCCCTAATCACAGCGAAAATCAAGAACTCGTCAGCACAAGGAAGTTACGATATGGCGTCAATTCGCGGTAATTTACGATCGGTTCTGAATAGTTTCAATTAGTCTCGTTCCACGTTTTACTCCTCATGGGTGTACGCGTGTGTGTAAACAGTTAATAACTAGGCGGACAACCAATGCTATGCATGCGATCTGCTATGCATGCGATCAACTGGGTCAGCAGCCTGGTACTCTAACTGCACCAGCTATGGTTTCCAGTTTTCAATACGATTTATTCCATTGAAAATAACTACCGGGTTCCAAATTGTTGGCACCAGGCTGTTGTTAGTGAGATTCAGAAGAACGCACGTGACCTGTTTTCCGAAGATTCAGAGCTAGTCTTGAGTGGGTCATTAAAAATAAAAATGGAGGATTTTTCAGGTGAATTATTCTGAAATTGGTTCCCTTTTATTAAATGGCAATGTTTTATTTGTTGGTAAAAAACAACGGGATGGGGGGATCCAAATTCAAGTAAGAATTTTGAAATTTGCCAATTGCACATTGTTTGGTTTTTTGTGGGGTGATGGTTTTAGGTGTTCTCTTGCCTGTTCGTTCATGCTTCAGTCACTTTTAGCTAGGAGAGTTTGTACAAATATACTGGTTTCTGAATTGGTTCTGCAAAATAACCTTTTTTGAATTTGCAACCAATCCCAAAATCATTATATCTGCACCATTATAAAAGTTCACACCTTTTTTGTTTATTTGTTTGTTTTATTTTTATAGATGATAAGAAGATGGATGTGATGTATATTTCTGAAAAAGAAGGAAATGATGAGAGCGGTGATGGAACAGAGAGCAAACCAGTCAAGACGTTGCTCCAAGCTATGCGGTGTGCTGGAGGAGAACCATTCCCAAAATTTATGGTCGATGCAAAGGCTGAAGGAGAGGTAAGGTTTGTCAATCGCCAGCAGGGCTCGCGTTCTTGCGCGTCCTAGGACCCTTATTTTCTTGTTGGACGATAATGGACGCGTAAAGCGGCGTAAGTTTACATATTGAACTTCACTAACAGGTCCCAATCGAAAATAAAGGGACCCCTTAAATCTGACGATGTATGGACGTGGAAACCTTAAGACATTCTGAAAATTGTCAATCTCCATCCTGTGCCTACATTTTTAATTTATTAATGTCCGTAAAAGATAAATACAATGCAAATCCTGTATTTTTAAAAGTTGTTAAACACACTAAATCGCTTCCGAATTGCTTCCGCAAAAGTTTCAAGCGATTTCCAAAACATTCTATATATACATGTATAAGTATCTTCTACTGATTAACATGGACACGACATAGGTATATGAGTTACATGATCTTACGCTAGTGTGCGTATCTGTGTTAGCGACTGTTTGTCTCTAAAAAAAATATTGACCATTTTCAAAGGCTCAAACTTTAACAGGACCCCTTATATTTCTGAGGGACCCCTTAAAATTTAGTTTTTGCAGTTCTTAAAGGGTCCTGAAAAATGCAAATGGGACTCCTCACATTTTTGAGCCAGTGCTACCCCTGGTCGCCAGGTACAAGATAAAAAGGGTGGTGTATTAGGCTTGTTGCAAAGGCTGCAAGTCCCACTGTAGTCAACATTGAAGTATGTCACTTTACCTTCAATGCTGGGTAGGTACACAGCTGGATAAAGTGGGTAATTTGGTAATCTCATTCCAGGGAAACTTATGTTGCTCGCGGGTAATCAAGAGCCACTTGGCCTAAAAAAATTAAAAATTAAAAAAAACTGGCCTAAAGAATACGTAATAAGCTTAATCATACACACGCAAAATTGTGAATCCTACTTGTAAATATTACTTGTAAATCCTACTTGAAAATATATGTAAATCCTTTTGTTGACATCCCGATCGCATTGATCAAGCATGAACATTTATTGTGATATGTGATATCCTAAACAGGGTTCTAGCTACGGTGGGCGGCACTGGGCGGGGCCGCCCGGCACTGACAATATCCGCCCAGCACTCTATAAAAAAAAAGAGTAAAAAAAAGTGGGTTTTTTTTGGGGGGGGGGGTTATTTTTTAACAATTTGTGGATAAAATCATTAAACTGCCTCATAAAACAAGAAATTATGTGGCAGGAACCCTCAAAGTGCATTAAAAAACCCTAAAAAGACATTAAGAAGGCCTCTGGATCCCGTGCCATGATCCACTGCACTAAGTTCGCTACACTTTCTCCGTTCGCCATCAGTAAATTTACCCGGCACTAAAATGGTCCTGGCTAGAACCCTGATCCTAAGCTAGGCTAAGTGTCCCATCGGAGTCGGAAAGTTCCATGAGCGGACTGCCGAGTGCCGATTTGGATTTTAAAATGGAATAGTCTTTGTTATAAGATTTATAAACTAAATGGATTGTACATGCGTAGACAGGGTAAGATAGTCTATACTATTATGTTGTGAGTAACTTTATTGGAATTCTCAAGTAAAATCATGGCAATTTTGTGGCCTTTAACCAGAAAATTTTAAGCTTCTTGTATTGTCAAAATGTTGCACCAAATCGCATCATTTACATTGTCATTTTCAAAAAACCTCCAGCTTCTGAGAGGATGGCCTAATCACATCATCAAACTGTGCAATTATAACAATGTTAATCTTTAACAAATTTAGCCGGAATCCTCCCCATCTCAATGTGAAGACTGAAACAATATAATAGTATATCATGCATCTTCTTAACACAGTTTGTCAGTTGTGACTTTAGTGGCAATCTGCATAAATTGGGCTGCAATGATTTACCATCAACAGACTAACAGTGTGATTCCTTGCCCGTAAGATGAATAAGGCCAACAACAACAAAAGTTTGTTTCCAGTAGCAAGCCTGAAAAGTCAAATGCATTTTTGTTACTCTTACTGTATGTATGCTCGCTAAAATGTGATATTTGCCACGGATTGTCACTTTTGTTTGCTGTATGTGGGCAATCCCCAGCTTGAAACATGTTGGACACAAATTTGACAAAAGATGGTGCCCAAACAATATTTGTCTCCAATTTTTCTCTGAAAAAAAATTAAATGCTTAAGAATCAAGCGTCTCAGGGAAATGTGCGCGCACTACTGGAAACAATTGGTTTTTTTTGTTTGGCCTAATCAATCCATGATATTTGACATTTCTTCTTCTGGTATCTACATGTAGAGGTGGGAAGAAGCTTCAAATGCACAGAAGAAGAAAGTGGGAAAGTTCTACGCAAAGGAGCAGAAGAAAAATGCTGACAGAGAAAAGAAAGAAGTAAGTAAGATGGGATCATGAAGACCAGGGTTGTAGCTACGCCGGACGGGGCCGTCCAGAAGTTGTGCCCAGCGTCCAGCACTCTTAAAAAATAAGGGGTAAAATCCGGCACTATTTTTATTTATTTTTACAATTTGTGGAAAAAATCATTAAGCTGCCTCATAAAACAAGAAATTATGTGGCAGAAACCCTCAAAGTGCATTTATAACCCCATAATAAATATTAAGAAGGCCTCTAGACCCCATTCCATGATCCACTGCACTTCGTTCGATACACTTACTCCGTTCGCCGTCTGTAAAATTGTCCGGCACTCAATCTGGTCTAGCTACAACCCTGATGAAGACTATTGGTCGATTTGCACAAAACAAAAGTTAGATCAGGTCCAATTTGTAAAATAGTTTAAATGAACAATAATCCCCTTATAGTGTGCAGAATGAACTAATCTAAGCATAAAAAGATCCTTAGTGAATGGACTATTCTTCATTTAGACCAGCAGGGCTGGAAATATTGCCATCTCGCGGGAAATCCCCCTGGGGGGGGGGGGGGGATGAAGAAGAAGAAAAAAAGATTTTTATTTTTTTTTAAACATTTTTTTTAGAGTAATAGGCACTATACAGCCAATATTACACAAAATGATGCACCATGGCATCAATTGGACCTTAATTTTCCAAAAAGCTTAAGCTTCTGAGGGGGGCAGACACCCCATCCATTTCCCTTGCAGGGAAACTTGTAAACCTGTAAACCAGGTCTAATGTTACGTTGTTTTGTGCATACCGACTTTACCACTTACATGTAGAAGTAGATTGCTATCAAGATCCGGAACTTTGTGTTCAAAACCCAAATGCAAAAATGAAAATTGCACTTTGTCTCATTCTTTGTGTAGTGTTTTTAATTGTTTTACCAATCTTTGCGAACGATATCAAAAACCAAAGAGGAGAAATTAATCAGTTGGAAGTATATTTGTAGAGTATGAGCCAGGCCTTGAAATAAGAAATAAAAAGGGCAGGCAATTTAAAGGTATATGACCCGATCACTTTTTTGGGGCTATGATTTCTTTTTCACATCAAGATATTTTGGTATCAGAATAATCCCCATATTTTTCTCATTATGTCTGTAAAATATGAGGGGCCAGAAATGTTTCATTTGGAAATCATAGGCTGAAATGTGGTGAATTACTGCCAAAGGTGGTTTACCACCAACCAGTCTGTGTACTACTCAATGGGCACATGTCTTTTGACCTTGCGCTTCTAAAAATAGAACCATTGGAGTTATGCAACTCAAACTTTGGAATGCAACAATTTTAAGAATGACCTTTCATGTAAAATAGAAAACATCAAGTTGAAAATCGGGTCATCTACCTTTAAGGCAATTTGAAAGGGGCACCAACTTTATCCAAGGCCATTATGTACTTTTGAATGGAGTAAAACAGCCAGAAATTGAGGGCACCAATGCTACTAGGTGGGGCGTCGAAGGCCAATGGCCTTCGATTAATTCAAGCCCTGGTATGAGCGTATTTATTACCTAGTACGTTACTCTCTGTGAGCATTGTCTATAGTATACCTCCCAAATGAGTGAGCCTTCATGCAGCAGCAAATTAATCCAGAAATCAAGCATTAAGACTGTCTAATGCAGTAGGGTGTTCTGTGCATCATGTATAATATACATGTACGTATGCCAAAATTATGAGGGTATGTGAGATTCCTTTTGCAATCAGAGAGATAAACCGCATATTTCTTGTCAGTTTAGAACTGACTCTTAACTATATAAATCCATTGTTATTGGTTTGAAACCAGGCTGAAGATGCTGAGAGAAGAGCTAAGAATCTTGAAGATGCCAAGAAGATTACCATTGAGGAGGATGCCGCTCTACCAAAGGCTAAAGAGGTTAGAATGAAATATTGGATTAAAAAAATATCAGATCAAAACCTGTGTGAAAAGTATGGATTTATTTGTACAGCTATATTTATCTCAAGGTTGTTACACAGCTGGTATCTAGTCACACGTATGTCTTTAATAACAAGGAAAATAGGTATAGTTTTGACTCGAGATATTTTGACATTTTGAACAGTGTAAGATGAATGAATCCATAATATAAATGTAGCATTGCTGTATGCAGCATTTAATTCTGCAGCAAGTTGTTGAAACTTGATTAAAAAGCCCCATTTTAACCTTAGATGACTGCTCCCTTTGATCTGAATAATTGTTATCAACAATCTTAAGAAACAAGAAAGTGCTTAGGCAAGCATTCATGCATGCAGGAAAAGTGAATTTACTATTTCCGTGAACATTCAGGTTCATTCTATTGTGTTTGTTGTATGGTGGTTGAAAATGTAACATTTCTTTCTCGATGCAGGTAATGAAATAGATAATACTGTAACAAATCACCAAATCATCAAATTCACAGAAAATGTGATATAAAACTATTTTGTCTTTCTTATATATTTTCTTCACTTTATTTCTTGTTGTTACAGATTAAGATCAGGGACTCAACCACAAGTAGGGATATCAGAGTCAAAATCTTTGGATGGGTTCATCGACTACGTAGGCAAGGTAAATATTCATATTTTTATGAACAATTTTCAGCATTTGGGAAGTGTGGCTCAGATTATATTTTAAAGTAATAATTTAGCACAATTTAATTTCTGAATGATCTTTTAGAATCAACTGCTAACCTTAACCGCCTAGGCATGGTTTTGAAAATAAAACTATCAAGGGAGATAAACATGTCCAATGAGTGGGAAGACTAGCTTCGTTCGGTGCCAGGAATCGAACCCGGATCGCCTGCATGCAAGTCCCAATCCTGTATAAGCAAGCCACAGAGTCAACTATGAGAGTTTAAGATTTTCCCGCTGATTGCTCCACAAAATTGGAAGATTTTCCCGCTTATTGTTCCACGAAATTGGACGCCTGGGAAAATGCTCACTACTGGTACTTAGTAAAGTATCATGTTTAGTACTCAGGGCTGTTTGGGTGAAAGCCTTTAGGCCAAAAAAATCAAAAATCGTTTGTCTCAAATGACATGAGAGACTGAAAATCTAATGCGGTCTGCGGATTTTTTTCTCATTTTTTTCTTCTCATTTGTTTGGTCAAAAAGTTGGATTTTGCAAGATATTTTTTTTAAATTGAAAAATAAAAATAAAATTGATTTTTTGTTGTTGTTTAAATTTGAAAAAAAAAGCTAACGCTGGCGGTTTCGGGAATGCGTGCGGGTCATCTGAGACAAACTCTTTTTTTTTTTGCCTTATATTAAATGGGTTTAAAAGAGGTTTAGTTTGACAGTAGCCTAGCATACACAGTGAATGGATACTTCTGACTGAGTAGGAGTGTATCCTGATGTCACAGATATATAGACCAAACTAATCAATTTTGATCTGTTTATTGTATATAGGAAAAACACTGATGTTTATTGTCCTCCGTGATGGTAGTGGCTTTATACAGTGTGTTCTCAACGACAAACTGGTAAGTACATTTGTAAGATATCAAACTTGTGTGAACATTATTGTTATCACTACAAGTGACTATCTGATTCAGAAATATGTCATTTATGCTCAATCAAGATACCGTAGGTGCTGATTCAACTAATCCTTTTACGCATCAAATGAGTGTGATACAAGACTTTCAAAGCAGTTGCGAGCTTTGAACTAAACATACTCTCAAGTCATGGTTTGTGAAATTACCATATTTCATATTTAAGTATATTTAAGTATATTTATATATATTTTTTTTTTTGCTTTTCCCAGTGCCAAACCTACAACGCCTTGATCTTGTCAACAGAGAGTACAGTTGCATTGTATGGAGTCATTAAGGAATTACCTGAAGGAAAAACTGTAAGTTTATGGCTCTCTCACTTTTCCGTGGCTGACATATAAAATTTAAATAATATATAGACTCGGACAAACCTGGCATGAATTAAATTCACAATGACCTTAAAAATACACACTCTCGAACCTGGTCCCTCTACACTATCGCAGCAAATTTTATTTTAAACTGGTCACTTTTGGCGGGAATTACAGATATATACTTAGTTGGGTATTGTAGCACAAAGTTGGTAGGTTTAATTACTTAACTTTGGATTAGGTTCATTAAAATAATTTGTTGTTCTTTCTATTGCAGGCTCCAGGTGGTCATGAGTTGATTTGCGATTACTGGGAACTAGTAAGCGCTGCCCCGGCTGGTGGTGCAGATAACTTGGTCAATGAGGTAATACATTTTTTGATTGGTCATTTATGATTGGTACTAGGTACTGGTATCTGTAATACAAGGGCTGATCAGCAAGTTCTGTCACCAAAGGCTGCTCCAGCTACACAAGAGGATACTGGGTTTTATCATCTCTTACTGCACATTCTTAGCTCCCTCTTATGTAAATTTAGTGGGGATAGATATATAACGTGTATATAATTTGACAAGCCCATTTCTGCAGACGTAAGCCAAGTTGCACACGCTCCACTTTGACTTTTTTCAGGAGCTCAGTCATCTCTGCCATATTTGTTGCAAACAGGATGGTGTCATCTGCATAACGTAGATTGTGTATTTTGTATCCACCGACTAACAGGCCCCGGCCAATCCACCAAAGCTTGTTTCAAAATTAGGGAGTCCAAATACAGCAAAATGTCCCTCCCTCAAAATAAAAATTGCAACCCCGTCATTGTAATTCACTTACATTTTTTTTTTTCATTACAGGAATCTCATATTGATGTACAACTGGACCAAAGACACATGATGCTCAGGGGAGAACATGTAAGATAGCATTCATTGCACTAGTGGTGGTGATATCCACTTTGATGCCCTGTGATGGTGGGAAAAAGCGGTGACAGTGACAAGTTGTGGGTGTCTAAAACATTTGTTCCATAAAAGGGGTTTTGTGGATATTAATGCATACCTTTGAACTCAACATTAAAATATTGAGAATTTTGTGAGGTCATGAACACTTGGTTCATATATTTAGCCTAGAATCATTCTTTTTATCATCTTGTTGTCGAATCAAAAATATACTGCATTTGTCGTAAAGGTTAAAAAAATATGTCAGTCATTTCAGGTGTTTTTATCTTTACCTTTTTGCATAAAAAACCCTGTCTTATGGTTTGAACAGCCTTCAAAGATACATTCTTGGTTATCGTTCTTAAAATAAATCAGAAAATGCCAAAGAATGGTGTGTTTTTTATTACCTTAACGTTGATTTTACAATTTTTCAATACCTATCTTTTACAGCTATCCAAAATCATGCGAGTGAGATCCACGGCTATGCAATGGTAAGTCTGAGGGAAGTATGATTGAATGGGACAGGCCTAGAAATTCGCACTGCAGTGCAAGAGTCCATTTAGATTCTCGTGGAATAATTTTCGCGAGAATCCTAGATTCTCGCCAATTTTGAGAATCCATGGATTATTGCGAAATTAATGAAAATAATATCAAGAATAAGGCTATAAGCTTGCACAACTTCCAAATTCAGCATGTTTGTTGACTACTTAGGGTAAAATGCCAGTCATCTAAGGTCCTGTTTTGGACTTTAAAAAAAAAAAAGTTTATAAAAAGAGGGTTTTTTGTGTGTTTTTTGCGCGAATCCACCTGGATTCACACGGTAGTGATTTTACGCGAATCGATTCGCGCCGAAATTCTACCCCTGTGGGAGCTAATATGATAGAAAGGCATCAGTTGATAAGTTAATTTGTTGGTATCATTCTGGAATACCCTCTACACCCTATATTATAATACACTTTATTCTGTAAAACAAAGAGTGTGAAGGGTATTACATAGTTGTTCCAAATTGTCAAAGGAAAAGACACAATTTTGTTTGCCAATTGCATTATAATGATGAACATTACCGTTTGATTTCAAATAAATGTTTTGCATTAATTGTTGCCCAATAATATAACAATTTCAAGTTTTGTCCGTGACCAAATTCAAATCTATATTATATTTTTATTTAGAATGTCTGTTATTTCTGTTTCATTTCAGTTTCCGAGATCACTTCTTCTCAAAAGGTTATCATGAGGTAAGAATTGTAACACGACAACATAATATTTAAAAATGAGAGCTAAGTCGGAAAATTTAATTTTCAGGTTTGTCCAGATTCAAAATGCTCAGAAAACAAGCTTTAAAATGATATGCAGCATGTCATTATTGCTCAATGTTCTTCTTGTCAAAATTCCAATTGAAGTTGCAAAATTCCTTTGTTTTATATTGATTTTTGGCATGTTTATTGGACCTATCTCCTAAAGCATACTGGCGACATAACGCTCATTTTGTGGTAACGGGTCAAATATTTGTTTGTAACATCTGATGTTGAACTAATCGTCCATCTAAGTCAAACAATTATTTGTTTATTTGCAGGTGACACCACCAACCCTTGTACAGACCCAGGTTGAAGGAGGATCTACGCTATTCAACTTTGATTTCTTTGGAGAACAGGTGAGTTATTCTTATGTCCTTTAAAACTATTATCAAGAAATTGATGTATATTCACTCTTGGCACAGACCAAGTAAACGCATGTATTGACCTAATTCATATACACAACACTAAACACCAAAATGGCCAGAGGATTACACTTACCAATTAGTGTAGTCAAGTCCAACACACATTCAGGTAATCCATATAGCTGGGAGCTCATAGCCTCATGCTTGTTTTTTACTTCTTTTTGTTTTAGTTTTGACTCTTCTATTCATCCCAAAATGAGTTTAATCTACATAAATGTCCGCACAAGATGAGTTGACTCAGAGTGCTAGCGTAAAGTCATGATATTGGTGACGCTAATATTTTACTGGTTTCATACTGCAGGCATTTCTAACACAATCTTCTCAGCTATATTTGGAGACTGTACTGCCCTCGCTTGGTGATGTATTCTGCATTGCCCAGTCATATCGTGCGGAACAGTCCCGTACTAGGCGACATTTAGCAGAGTAAGTAATAAACATGAATGCACTGCTAAATTATCTTCAGCGTGCATGAACACTAGTGACTAGTTTTTCATACTTGTCATACCGTAAAATGTAGTTTTCTTTTTTAAGTTGGAAATTTCATGGTGGGGTTTTTTTTCGTGTTTTTTTTTGGGGGGGGGGGGGGAAGGAGTTCGGGTTTTTTTAAACTTGATAAAATGTACCCTTATTTCATCTCATGATTATTTTTGATTTGGATAAAGAACTGATGCTTTTGTGAAACTGGATGAAATTTACAAATGCATATTATTTGTTGAACTTTTTCGGGTAAACCGATCACTCTGTGCACCGCCAGCAAGTTCATATACTGTCAAACTTGGGTATATGAAAACATCTCAAATATAATCAACTAATTGAAACACATTCTTTATCATCTTGTACTTGACAGGTATACCCATGTAGAAGCAGAATGTGCATTCTTGAGCTTTGATGATCTATTGGATAGGCTAGAAGATCTTATATGTGATACTGTAGATAGGGTTATGGCATCGCCTGTTGGTGAACTTGTCAAAGAGTTACATCCAGTAAGTTTCCTCTCACCCAATTCTTCTTTGCCCTCTCTCTATCTTTTTTCCCCTCTCCCCTACCTCTCTCCTCTCCCTCCCCTTTCTCACTTCCTCAGTCCTCCCTCTCCCTTGTCATCCCGTCTCTCCCTTCTCCCTTCCTTTCCTCACTCCGTTCATTTCCCACCTCTCCCCCTTCCCTCTCCCCTTCCCTCTCCTCTCCCTACCTCTCTCCTTTCCCTCCTCTTTCTCACTTCCTAAGTCCTCCCTCTCCCTTGACCTCCCGTCTCCCCCTTCCTCCCATCTCCCCCTTCCTTTCCTCACTCTGTTCATTTCCCATTACCTCTCCCTCTTCCCTCTCTCCACTTCCCTCTCCCCCTTCCCTCTCCCCACTTCCCCTCCCCTTCACTTTCCCCTCCCCTTCCCTCCCCTCCCATTTCCTCCCCTTTCCCCTCCACCAAAGTTAAGATATGAGTGATCCAAAATGCGAAAACAATAACACAACTACAAGGGCAAAAAGGAGGATCTTTGTCAATTTAACTTGAGCTGCTAGTCTTTTTCATGTTAAATGAATGCTAGAACATTATTTAAGGTTGCAAAATCTAAGAGGGGGGCCATCAGCTAAAAAATTTGTTGTGACACATCTTTAGATTAGCCTCTCCAATAAGATACACGGTTGAACCGGATGTGTTACAATTTTGACTGTATAATGCTTTCTTGCAATCCCACAGGAATTTCAACCCCCGAAGCGTCCATTTATGCGTATGAACTATTCCGATGCCATCGTGTACCTCAAGGAAAACGACATCACAAAGGAAGATGGAACCTACTATGAGTGGGGAGAGGTAGGTCTGTTACAGAGATTCAGTTGTTGATATACTTGATATAAGTGAAGAGTGGTAGATCATTAAGAGAGATTAGTTTGTTGAAATATACTTGCTATAAGTGAGGAGTGGTAGGTCTGTTACCGAGATTAGTTTGTTGAAATATACTTGCTATAAGTGAGGAGTGGTAGGTCTGTTACCGAGATTAGTTTGTTGAAATATACTTGCTATAAGTGAGGAGTGGTAGGTCTGTTACAGAGATTAAGTTGTTGATATACTTGCTATAAGTGAGGAGTGGTAGGTCTTTTACAGAGAGATTAGTTTGTTGAAATAGAAATATACTTGCTATAAGTGAGAAGATTAGTTTGTTGAAATACACTTGCTATAAGTGGGGAGTGGTAGGTCTGTTACCGAGATTAGTGTGTTGAAATGCAGTTGCTGTAAGTGGGAGTGGTAGGTCTGTTACAGAGATTAGTTTGTTGAAATACACTTGCTATAAGTGAGGAGTGGTAGGTCTTTTACAGAGAGATTGGTTTGTTGAAATAGAAATATACTTGCTATAAGTGGGGAGTAGTAGTAGGTCCGTTACCAAGATTAGTTTGTTGAAATATACTTGCTCTAGGTGACCAGGGAATGATGTCGCATGCCGTCGACTACAAACACACAGCTCACACAACAAATAACATATTTTACCATCACAAAAAAATGGCATACCAGTGATCATCAAACAAAATATTTGCACAAGGGTTTCTATTTTTTCAAATGTAAACAAAAGTCGCTTACTCCGTGCGATCACTTGGATCACTCTACTGTATGGTTGAGTAGAGCGTACACGTGTGATTTTGTTAACACTTTTTGATTTGTTGTCAATAGCAAAAGGGGATTTCCAGGGTTACCTATAAATGAGGAATGATTCGTTTGATGACATATACCTGCTTTGAGTGGTAGGTCTGTTAGGCAAAATAAAAAACAAGTTTGTTTTCTGTAGGTAGCTTAAAATCCCCCAAATGCAAAATGTGTTTAAATGGTAACTTAAGATTGGAGCGCACTTGACATACATAGTGATGAGTTTATGAATTGAAACCCCAGTGCAGATCGGTTGCCCAAGAGGCTGTGCTAGCTGGAAATAATTATGATGCTTCTATATCTGTAAAGTGTATTTTGAGGTATTTGTATTAATTTTTATTTTGTTTATTTCCATCATACAGGATATACCTGAAATGCCAGAGAGGAAAATGACAGACAAAATTGGCCTGGTAAGTATGACTTATTTAATTTTCTCCTCACCAATTAAATCTAAATGAATTGTGCTACTTTCCTGGGGGAAGGAAAAATGTAAATGTAAAGTTTCAACAGAGGATTTTAGTGAATTGGGAAGATGCACTTATTTTGAGTAAGCATTTGATAAATAAATAATTGTTACTATTCTAAATAGAATTTGTGTCATATGTTACATTTTGTGTCATGTGTTAAGATTAACTTGTATAAATTGTAGCCGCCAAGGTTGTAGCTACGCCGGGCGGACCCACCCAGCTCTCACAATCTCCGCCTGGCACTCTAAAAAAAAGGGTAAAAAAACGGCACTCTACCTACATTTTTTTTCTTTTTTCTTTTTTTTAAACAATTTGTGGATAAAATCATTAAACTGCCTCATAAAACAAGAAATTATGTGGCAGGAACCCTCAAAGTGCATTAAAAAACATTAAGAAGGCCTCTGGATCCCATGCCATGATCCACTGCACTTCGTTCACTACACTAACTCCGTTCGCCGTCAGTAAAATTACCCGGCACTAAATTTGGCCTGGTGAGAACCCTGGTAGCCGCAGAATGGCAATACTTGAGTCAGCCTCAAATGATATATTAAATATACTAAATATTGTTGTTTCATTTCAGCCTATAATGCTGTGTCGATTCCCAGCTGAAATCAAGTCATTCTATATGTCCAGGTGTCCTGAGGATAGGAGAGTTACCGAATCGGTAAGACAACTGTCATTTAATTTATTTCTTAAAAGCGATGAACAAAAGATCACCCTAGTCATGGGAGGACATACTTTTCAAGTTAAACTACATCACAATTACACAATGTTGAAGAAATGTTTGATTACATTTTTTTTCTACAAAAACTATTCACAACATTTTGAAAGAAGATCTCAAATGCAATTACCTATGGCAGCTCCTTCTAATAAATAGGGACTAGAAGCAAGTGTAATATTGTTTTCGCTGTGCAATGTCGCATGTCATACAAATCAATATGAAACTATAAAAAAACACTTTTAATTTTTTTCTTTAGAACTCCATCCAATGTCATAGCGTGAAGATAGATCTAGCGAATGCCAGGATTTGTAAATCCTGATCCATACCGCATTGTTCATTGTTACGCAATGGATACAGGGAGCGAATTCACCAAAATTGAGTAATTGCGCCTCAATTGTGCGATGCATAATTGCTCTACATAAATCCATGATGAGACTTGCGAATTGGCTCCCAGAGCACTGGACTCACGAAACAAAGGTTGTTGGTTCAAGTCCTGCTCTGGTCAAAGTGGTGTGCTCTTTAGTAAGACACTTTACCTCAATTATCCCTCTCTACCCATGTGTATTTGAGTGTGTATTGGCATTCTTCAGATCTAGGAAGGCAACACACACGCTGTGTATAGGAGGTGTAGCAATCCCCACACAGCAAATTCAGGCACAAACCACTATCCGCACTTAGATTGTAACATCCACCAATTTTTAATGCAAATCCCCAAATACCATTGGGTCAAGGAAGTTTTTGATAACCGAAACAACTGATCACTGATTTTGAAAGCAGGAGGAAACCGGAGAACCCAGAGAAAACCTGCGAAAGCGTGCATGGATCGTGATAAACCAAATGCACATAAAGCCCGCGGTTGTGCACAGAATTGATGCAAGGCGAGGGAATAATCTGCTGCGCCAACACCGCTCCCTCCTAATTGTGACCCAATCTCTTTGAAAAGAGAGATGGGAACACAGGATACACCACCTTACTTAAAGGTATATTATGTGATCTTTCCAGAGAACACCCTCAACATCAAAAAAAAATTGAAAGCAGATTTTCTTGCAGATTTACATTTCTGATCATAAATCGTACATACTTTCCAAGTTACAGGGCGATACGATTCTTAATTACTTCAAAATCATTGTTTTAGAGTGAAAATAAACTGTCGGGTTAACACGACAGTTTATATTTTCACTCTAAAATTCACTCTAAAACCATGATTTTTAGGGAATTAGGAATCGTATCGCTCTTTAACTTTGAATGTATGTACAATTTATGATCAGAAAAGTTAATCTGCAAGAAAATCGACTTTCTTAAAAAAAACCATGAATAGAGTGTGCGCTCTCTAGAAAAGATCACATAATATGCCTTTAATCTTACCTTTTTACTTAATCATTTAGGTTGATGTACTCATGCCAAATGTTGGTGAGATCATTGGTGGATCTATGAGGATATGGGATAATGAAGAGCTGTTAGCCGGATACAAAAGAGAAGGCATCGACCCAGCACCATATTATTGGTATACAGATCAGGTATGTACAAAATATTAATGTGAACTATTGTAAGATTCAGAATCCCCTGGACGCGAATTTATTAACCGTACTCACTCACTGTATAAATGCATTGCTGTACATTGTACATGTGCTATGCACTTTACTCCGTCAGGTATCAAATGTTGTTTACGGTAATAAAGATCGCCCCCTGGACCCCAAGATGTTTAGCGCGTATTGCATTGTCATGTGATACACTTGTGTATTTATTGGCAGGCATGTATACGTCATTCTGAAACGGTCCAAGGCATTGTGATTCAAATTATAGTCTAACAATTTGAGTACATTTCCCATTTTGTAATTTTGAGATATGATTGATCAAGAGCGTACCACTCTCTTATATGGCCCACATTAATTAAAGATAAGTCAAAATGATATTTCAGTCTAGGTGAAGAAGAAAAAATTCTTGAAGGAACATTTTAAATTTCTTTACAATTTCTGAAACATTTTAGTATAATATTTTGAGCTCTGCTTGTTTTGAAAGGTTATGTTACAATGATATCAAGACAACATGAGTCCTTTTCAGGGTTCTAGTCAGGACCATTTTAGTGCCGGGTAAATTTACTGATGGTGATGACAAAGAAAGTGTAGCGAACAAAGTGAAGTGGATCAGGGCATGGGATCCAGAGGCCTTCTTAATGTTCGTTTAGGTTTTTTAATGCACTTTGAGGGTTCCTGCCACATAATTTCTTGTCTTATGAGGCAGTTTAATGATTTTATCCACAAATTGTTAAAAAATCAACCAAAAAGAGTGCCAGGCGGAGATTGTGAGTGCGCCCGGCGTAGCTAGAACCCTGGTCCTTTCGGGTTTTTCAAGTGTGAGAACTAAAATTTTGACCAAAATTCTCTCTTCTTTTCAGAGGAAATATGGTGCCTGCCCCCATGGTGGTTTTGGACTTGGCTTTGAGCGTTTCCTGACCTGGATTCTCAACAGACATCATATACGTGATGTAACCTTGTATCCACGATTCTTGGAACGATGCACACCATAGAAAGGAAGTACAGATGTTGTATTCACACAAACAGTGCTACACTGTACAACAGCTAGGATTATTTAAGTCTCTTGTCTTCTGTGTAGGTCAGAGATCGAAGATTATTTGTGACATTTGATTTTACAAATCGCTTACTTGCTTAGGCTATATTGATTTAGATGGTTGTCTTTAAGCCAATGTACACGTTATGCACTTTATTTAACTGGAAAAGTCACAACTTTTGTATATCTGTCAGAAAATCTTTCTGATCTTTCTGTCAAAAGGTTACTAGTTGGGTTCTATATTTCTGGGATTTAAATAAAGACGAACAGCCCAACTTAAACTATGATTACCTTTTATGCAGTGATTTATTTTATTTAAAAGAGGAAAAGTTCTTAGTTAGGATTTAAAAATCAAAGATTTTTTTTGTTGACAAACAACAGAATTTATATAGCCTGAACAAAGAAAAGGGATCAATTGATAATAAAATCTTTAAGACATTTTATTATAAGTAAAGTCTTCTTCCAGGAGTTTTAACTGTTCAATAATACTTGGAAGTAATTGCAGTTTTCCCCATTTAAAAAGATTTTTAGAAATAAAAAAAAGCATATTGACCAAAAATGTGGGTCAATCCGGTTCAGTCAACACCTATGTAAGATCTAAGATATAATTTGGGCATTGTGGAAGGGATGGCTGTATAGTAATAGAAGGTTAACAATGGTTTTTAATCAGGTAGAGGGTGTGAAAAAATAAATAGACTTGGTTTAATTGTCTGTAGTTTCAGGTGCTTAAGAAGGGATAATGGTACAAATTTGAAGTAAATCAGGCATTTTTGTCACAGGGATTTTTCGTTATCAATTAAAACATTGTGAAAAGATTAATTTCTTACCTTTTCTTGCCTGGGTTTTGAAGATATTTGGGTTTTATATTTTTATTTTATTATTTTACTATCATCAAATTATCCAATATAATAGTTTTATATTGAAGCATTTCATTTTGTTTCATGAAGGATTATTTGAATAGGTATAATGGGTAAATCGGATATTTTGGTTTGAAGCTATGCAATAAAGCTTACACCTTTGATTAATAAAACTTTAGAATATCTATAAAATTATTTCCTCTTATTTTGTAACAGAATTTTACACAAATATTTATGAATAAAGGGTATTTGTCAAGTTATTCTGATCTATGGCAAATCATGACCACTGTAAATTTGTATTTTAATCAATCATTTGGTTATACAATAAGATGTATTGTTAAAAAGTAGCATTTATATTGAAAAACCTCATGGCGTTGTAACTGGAATCGTTCAAACACATAAGGAAATAAGTTTGGAAACAAGTGCACACATGGTCTGAATGTAACGTGCAAAGAAATAAACATTGAACCTGACAGCAAGGAAGACAGAAAGGTAATACCCTCGAGAGTATTATAAGCCATGGACAGGAAAATTGTATAAGGAAATATAGCCTGAAAATGTCCAATTCTGGTATTTAGCAAAAGTCATTATTACGTGCAATTCATATCAACAAAAACAAAATATAGCTGCATAAGTGAATGCATGAAATACCCAGTATACTAAAAGCAGTAACATATCAAATGCATTTTATGAAACTTGCTATATTAGCCGATCAAATAATGTGACATCAAAACTCCCCTGAATGATGGGAAATGTGTATTACGTGCAGTATTGCAATTGTCTTTGTCAGTGCAGAAAAAGAATATGAACATTAAATATGGATTTACGCTTTATGCTGTATTACATTTCGTCGCTATTCTTTCAAAACCGTGTATGTTTTTCGGGCCCTTCAGCATGTATAAAGTAAAACTGCCCAATGGTTATGCATAGAAAGAGTTGCTTTATACATGTTCCGGGGCAAGAGAACTTGCACGGTTTTGATAGATGTGATTTTGTCATGTTTAGAACAGGCCGCCTAAAGGCCATACATAGGAAGTATTACTTTATACATGCTGAAGGGCTGGATGGAGATACAAGGTTTTGAAAGAATAGTGACGATTTATTTGTCCTTGTAATTACAGTATGTGACACATGTGTCCTCAAGTTCGAGAGCCACAGAAAACTTTAACATTCTGAATAATAAATGATGTTATACAAGTTGTGTGTATTATTTGTAGCATTTTTTGTAAGGCATAACTAATCTTGTGTTACAACTGTCGTAATTCATCAATTTATCATTGTAGACCAGTTCATATTATTATCATTTAGTGGCTCTGCATATATCGTAAACTGCTCAAAAAAGTTTGGAATATTTGTTCAAGCACAAGATTGTGTGCATATCTCGGGATATTTGAAAATCTTGTGCTTGAAAAAATATTCCAAACTTTTTTGAGCAGTTTAGTTTACTGGAATCATGGCGGACTACTAAACTTTGTTCACCAACACTGTAAGACGCTAAATAATCCCATTTCAGAATCATGTGAGTGTACGTACATCAATTTCAAAGATCCTGCATCAATTTGAAGAATAAACTGAATGGACAGTATTACGCCATGATTCCGGTGAATGACGCATGGTTGATTCCTTTCTCTAAAACTGATTCGTGAATTTGTGCAGGGCCTCTATTGAGAACAATCACTATTATCATTATTCGACTTAATTCAAATATAATGTACATCAATATACATCAATTTGTTTTCTTAGTTAATACATTTGAACAATAAGAGTTGATAGAGCAGGGGACTTTGCATGATGCATGTTTTGTAACTGGTTCTTTTATTATCAGGGACCATGTTTGTCATGATATCATTTGGAATAAATAACTGCACTATATAAGATTATAATGCTGGAGCGGCAATAAAACTGCAAAAATGGAATACACAATGATTTGTGAGTCTGTGTTATTTTTATATGCTTTGTATGTGAACTATGCCCTGAACAAATATGACAAAAAAAGTAATTGTGGATATGCATGAAAAATGAAAGAAAAAAGTCAACATTTGTGATGCGATCAACCGGAATGAGTCTGATGACGGGCATATTGATTTAGAGTTACAGGCAAAAAGTAGTCACAAATACTTATGTTTTACTTTGTTTAGTGGTGAACTTTTGTGTAACTTAAAAACTAGAAATTCAATTTTGGAGTGGAGTTTGGATCATAACTTTCAAGGGTTTTTTCCTGGTTTGTATGTGATACATATCACATACTATCACATAAACAAACTAACATATGATCATACATTCTATAATGCCTTATCATGGCAAAAGGATGAGTTGACCACAAAGTACTTCCACAGGGGTAGAATGATAGGTGAACATTTAGCCGGCAACATTAATCAAGGTTAATTAACAGATTAGCATATCGAGTGTTTTCTTTATATAGAAACACTTTACTGATTGAGCAATAAGTCAAATCCACAGTAATGTATCAAATATGTAGATGTGAATGTGATATCTGTTTAGTACATTCTCACTGGAATCATGGATGATGGTGTGTTGAAGGTAGGTGTTCCGTTTTTCTGGCCCGATTTTCAAGTAAAATGTCTTGGAAAAATATAAAAGAAATTAAAAGGAAATTCTAAAGCATCTATTCATCATATTTCCTAATTCTTAAGGCTAAATTTCAATTTAAAGCTTGATATTTGCATGTTTTGATGATGTTAAAATCAGACATTGGATAAGACACCAAGAGGTATCTTTTGATGTGAGGTCATATGAGGTTTGCTTTTTGTATTCTGAACAGAACAAACAAAGATCTAGAATTGCTATTTTGGGGTCTGGATCAGATAAAGGGTGAATCAGGGTGCACTAAAGGATTAGGGGAAAGACATGTCCTGCAGGTTTTTACTTTCACATCATAATCTTAGTGAGAGTGACCTGATACCCTGCTAATGTAAAAGAAAAACAATGCCACCAAAGCGGCCACAGTAGAGATTGTAATTACAAAATAACTTATTTTATTTACAAATAATATTTACCAATGTACATACACAACATTACATAGATCAGTTGTAGAACTCAATACAGTTTGCAGTTTATACCCAACTTAAGCTTTCCCATTTAGCCATTTAATCATACTCGTATTTCAAATATTGAATATATTCAAGCATTGAATTGATTCTAATATGAATGAATCATTTTACCTTCAATTTTCTCAGAACAAATTAATTACATAATATTTCATGAAATGTGAAACTTCAACATACTTGGAAATAAGTTGGGAGAATACAATGCTAGGTCAAAATGTCTTCAAATAGCAATTTGATTTGATCAGTTTCTGACATAATTGCTGAATATAAGAAATCACAAATGTGCCAAGTCATGTGTAAACCATGCTTTATTCTGCTATTACATATCAGGGTCTCAGCGAGAATTCAACAACTGCCCGTCCAATTTATCAGAATAGCCTGGCCAGAATTTGACCTTAAAACATAAATCAACCTGTTTGCAACCACTATGGGGGTCACTAGGTTCAAATATGTGCTGTTTTAGCCTTGATTTGTCAGTCAGAACTATTTTCAAGTTGACTAAACTATTACAACAACTTTTATTAGAATATCACATCTGTTAAACCCCTGGGAGTAGTCTGCCTGTCCAGATGACGGGTAGACAGGTCTCTCACTAAGACCTTTTTACATGATTTCTTATATTCAGCACAATATTCAATGGCTGAGATGTCAACATTGCTTCTGTTAGTTCATTCCAGAACCTAAATTACCTTTAACCTCCAATAGCAGTCTAAGCCTACACTTGAAAACAGTAGAAAGTTTGGTTTGAAGGAACAATTTAGTACCATTGAAGTCTGCCCCTTTACATGATACTAAATCCAACAAATTTCTATCCAAATTGCTACTTGGCAAAAAAACTATAAAATGTATTGATTGATACAAATAAACAAGTTGATAACAACATCATAGAATAAAATATTCACTAAAGTAAAACCTTGATTCCCAGAAACATAAACAAAAATAAGAGATTAAAATATAGCAAAGGAAACTCTTTGACACAACGCTCAGTGGGACCACTAGATTTAGTTATGCGCATTACAATTCAATTCTGAGTTTTAATGTTGCTACTGTTAGGCGACTTGCAATTACTTACTTGGTTGCAACTAATATTATAATCAACCCTTTGTCATGAAAGTCTGTATACCAATGTTATTTAAAGTCATTTTTATTGCCAAATGACAAATTCTAAATAAAGACAAACAATTCAATATTTTGTGATACTCAATTTTGGATGAAAGTGAAAAACGTAAACTCTGAATCAAGTTGGAGGAGCCATATCAGAATAGTTTACAATACACGGCCTTAATTCATAAAGGTTAATATTCTCTTAAGTGTGACTTACGAAGCCTTGTTAAGAATAATTATAGGTCAATAAATGCGTATGTGTTGCTTCGAGAGAAATTAGATAAATCAATGCACGCACGCTGATGTTGATATGTGAATAATGGCACTACCCTGCAGGGGGAGTGCTATTGTGAGCATATCAACATTTGCGCAAGTGCATTGATTTTTCGATTTTTCAAGAAACAAAACATATGCATGTATTGACCTAATTCATGCATGGCACTATACAAATCAAAATTCAAGCAAATTTAAGCATAATTTTGATATATATATGTAAAAACGAATCAAAACATGTTAACAAGTGTGCTAACACCCGCAGTGAAAATTGGCGAACCAGCGATTCATGAACAACGAATCAAAACAAAGCGTGCGGTGCTCTCATTGAATGGCGCACACGCAGAGTGCATTAGACATTTTCAATGCAACCGCGTATTTTAGTTTCTTGCTATCTGATTGGTTCGACACTCATAAGAGTGTATGAATAATAAATATTTCATGCTAAATTAAGCTTTATAAAGTAAGGCCTTCGTTTAAAATTTGACATGGGTCCTATTTCGTGAAGATCAAAGAATGATTTTTTCAACATTATTAGAAAAATAACTCATCTTAATATTAATCTTAACTTTTACAAAATAGGACCCAGTTGTTATTACGTGCAAAAGTAATGCTTGGGACTTTGTGTTAACAGGCTTTGTTAACTGAATTACACTGTATCTTTATATTTTCACAAATCTTTTTAAAAAGTTTCACAGAACCAGATTAGGCTATAGATCTGCATTTCATTTTAGAGCCATTTTGACCACATTTTGTTTTAATTTGAAAATACTGGGAAAACCAAAATCAAGATGGCATAAAATTTTACAGAAGTTATCAAATCAGTCTTTCCTTGTCTGTGAATTGATAATGAATGTATAAAACATAATTTGCAGTTGATTTAACCACCATCAATATTCAATTCAAACTTTGTATTTTTTATTTTGCCATCATCAAATAAAAGTCATGAATTTTATTCATGAAACTTAATTTTACAGCATTTGACCATTTATGTGTATAAATGCAAAATAAATAATGTTTTGTTGCTCAACTACCTAAATTCACAGAATATTTATTTATTTATATTTGGCGCCTTTCTGCCATTGATGAGGTAAACATCGATATTGCGCAACGAAAGGACAGCAAAGAATGTGATGTTGACATTCTTTGCTGTGCTTTAGTTAAAGCGAGATCGATGTTTAAAGGTCCAGCGAAGTGTATACATATATACCAAAATAAAGAGGAAATCACAAGGATTTAGAAAATAAACATTTTATGAGCGATCCATTAAACAGAAAGAAATTTACAAAAAACATAAATGTGCCCAAAATCTGTGTTAAATCTTGGTATTTTGAAAACCCCGCTCTACCAAGCAACACAGGAACTGTGACGCAAGTCTGTAAATCACCTAGCTGTCACTCCAGTTCCTTCTCGGTGTGACGTCACAGTGAAGTCGCCCAAACCACTTTGTGGTTCATTGCGTTTCTGGCGAAGGGCTTGGATATGATATAAGGGGGAACATATTTATCATCTTTTTATATATTTATACACATTTATAGTTTCATGAGCACTTTCCTGGACCTTTAAGGTTGCGTACCCCATGGCAGGAGGCACCAATTATAAATAATGTCTATTGGCATCTCCATAAGTTATGAATATAAAGTAGATGGGCAATCATATGCAATACTATACTATATTATAAGGATTACAGTGTAATCCTTACTGCTGTCATAGTGCATGTTAGAATATAACTGTTGCCAGGTTATCTGGCTCACGCTAACTTGTTACAAACCACTGATCATATTGCTCATAACACAAAGCCTATGCAGTATTATAATTTGGAACAGATGTATGGGCCCAGGCTTGAACCAGCCATGAGTTACTAACGTGTACTACGTCAACCAATTGAGTCACATATAAAAGTTTACCTCAACAAGGCAATGAATAAACAATGTAGAAGAGTAGATAAGGGAGCACATCAAAACTCGACCGCGCGGCAACCGCCGGTTCCGCCCGGTTGGACCGCATATCATTGTTTTGAACAATAGAAACCGGCTGCAACCGCACGGAACCCCACAGAACTGGCGGTTGCCGGGCGGTCCAGTTTTGATGTGCTCCCTAAGTACATTTAATACTAGGCTCTTTCACAATTCCAACTGCTCATGGTCACAAGTACCTTATCAGAAATAATTGGTAATCAAGTTTTCCAAAGTGGTGAAATTTGAATTATCAATCCCTATTCTTTGCACTTGTGTGTGGTTGGAGTACCATCTTATCCATGACAATTGCACTGATAATAATATATCTGCCAAGAACTGATATTATTACAGATGACGAGGGAATCTCAGGGAAATTTCCCAAGAGTGACAGTTTATCACACAACCATTCACAAGTACAGTCGAGGATGTAATGATAATCTATCTGCCATCAATGTTTTGCTATCATACTTTGGAAAATGTGCAGATTGGAATTGTAAAATGAGGCGATAAAAACAGAAATTTAAAAACAACACACAGTATGGTTAAAGAAATGATCCTTCAGTGACGGACTAACTGAAGTCATGTTTTCTTCACAACCTTATAGTCTTATATAAAATCACCTGAGTAGAGAAGACTAAGACACAAGCCTTCAACCTTTGTATTGAAGTTATAAATTATTGAGATATATAATGAACTTATTCTCAACCAATATATTGTCCTGCAGTAGAACCTAGAAAACTTCTTCCTTTTGTCTTTGGTTGTAAAAACCCCGGGTTATAACCGCCTCCTCCACCTCCACCTCCTCCTCCTCCTCCTCCTCCTCCACCATATCTGTTACCAGCCACACCTGTACCAGTGTTTCTATTGTTAAACTTAAACTGTTGCAGATTAGTTTTCTCTGTAGATTTAGTGTTGGTTTTAGTAGCAGCACGTTGGCGTTTTGCCCTTGTTGTTTTGGCACCCCCAGTTGCTTTACGTTTTCTAGTCCTTTTAGGCTTGCTACTGGCTGGGGTCTCATTGTTAAAGTAATGAGATGCTCCTATCTCGGCTGTATCATCTGTGAGAAGAAAACAGAAAAGGTTAATTGATCATGTTGATTACTTTAATGTGCCATCTTTTGTGCAGTGACATTGATATTAGTTTGCACTGTATAGATGATGTGACCGTTGTTTACAAATTGATTAGTGCCTGGTCTGAAGACATGCTAGAGGTACTAGTCCATGACTATACTGCATATGTACTATTCAAAAGCAAAATACTCATCACTGATGATTACTGCACTATTCTAAACTGTAAATAATGATCAATCAGTGAATTTAATTTACAAAGCACATTCCCTGTAGGTGCGCACGCATATCGCCGGGCATTACATCACAGGTCACATCATCTATATATTGTGGCATTTGGAGCTAGCCTATTATATACATCATCTCCTCGAGGGTCATGCAAGCCAAATTAAGAATTTGAACTTCTAATCTATGATATTGGCTTGGTTTTAAAAATCTATGATATAGGCTTGGTTTTAAAAATAAGTGTCTTTTTCTATGCAATCTTTAAAAAGCGATCAAACACCCATGTGTAAAGAACTGTTGCTACAATGTGGAAAATATTTCTGGCGAAGATCACACATTAACTTGTAAAGCCACAATTTTAGTCTGAATTTACTGTAGCTAAGCTACCCGGTTAGAAGAACATTTTTAGTTTGTGAAATTGTCGTCTGCTACGTGAATCCTGTGTTTTCTCGTTTTTCTACAAGATGTAAGGCAGTTTTATAGGGCAGTTTTGCATTAGTTCCACACACCACACTATTCCATGCAGCATTTCAGAGTTCAGAGTCAGAAGTTCATCAAAAGGTGCGAGAATCAATTTAGATTCTTGGGAAGTATTTGGCGAGAATGTTTGGATTCTCCTGAATTCAAATAGTGTGTTAGACTGTTTATCAACAAAAATCAACTTGGATTCTCGCAACTTTACCAGTAGGAATATTTGTGAGAATAGATTCTCGGATTCTCCTCGAATTTCTGACCCCGGAGTTGATGCCATATATCAAATACCACAAAGCAAATTGGTCTTAATAATTAAAATGTGAATTGTATTGACTTACCAAAGTCATTGCTATCATCATAGGCATGACTAAGAAGAATTTGCAGGAATCTTGCTCCGAAGCGTTTGAACTTTGGAACCGTGACACCTGTGACATTTAGAAGCTCATCTTCACACATAGGCATGGCTTCGACCATCTCACGGATTGTGTCATCTAATAACAGAATGCAAAACAGAAATATGGAATAAATATAGTGGAGGTTGTTCCAGTACACAATATATATATAGCTATATCTTAAAATAGATTTTATCTCAAAATAACTTCATAACAAAATTGATAACAATGTGAAAAATACCTTCCAATTTTAACATGAGCATAATTATTATAATTTAGTTCCGCGGTTACATTTATCAGCTGGAAAACGACAGTTTGGTTATATTACTACCAAAAGATTGGATTGTTTGCCAGAGCTACCAGAGGAAGTTTGTAGTGTGCAGTTGCTGTCTGTCTCACATACATGCATTTGGGGAAATAGCTATGCGATACGCAATATTTTTAATTTTAATTTTTTAAAGAAAAAAGAGCTATGCTAAATGCGGATTTTTTTAAATTTTGTTTTTTTCCCACTTTTTTTTAATGTGAGACAGATCTTTCCCCTTGGCCTTTAATAGCCAATGGCTGCTTTCAAAATACTGCTTATGATTAAAAGCCATATCTGCTTTAAAGTTCTATTGGTATATGGGTTTTTGTAAAGGCTATGATGTTTCTTGGAAACAACAACCTAAGTACCAAACACAAAAGGCTTAGATATTTAGAGTGCCTGTTACACTAAAATTAGTAAAAGGATCCTCAACTGAGTACCACCATCTCCAGGAGTTTCAACCCTTAGAACTCAGTTCTCCTTCAAAACTTGGTACTTCCTTCAGGTGGTGGAGTACCATCATCTCCAGGCTTTTCAACCCTTAGAACTCAGTTCTCCCTCAAAACTTGGTACTTCCTTCAAGTGGTGAAGTACCATCATCTCGAAGAGTTTCAACCCTTAGAACTCAGTTCTCCTTCAAAACTTGGTACTTCCTTCAGGTGGTGGAGTACCATCATCTCCAGGCTTTTCAACCCTTAGAACTCAGTTCTCCCTCAAAACTTGGTACTTCCCTCAAGTGGTGGAGTATCATCATCTCCAAGAGTTTCAACCCTTAGAACTCAAATCTCCCTCAAACTTGGTACCTCCTTCAAGTGGTGATGTACCATCATCACCAATAGTTTCAACCCTTAGAACTCAGTTCTCCCTCAAAACTTGGTACCTCCTTCAAGTGGTGAAGTACCATCATCTCCAAGAGTTTCAACCCTTAGAACTCAGTTCTCCCTCAAAACTTGGTACCTCCTTGAAGTAGTGAAGTACCATCATCTCCAAGAGTTTCAACCCATAGAACTCAGTTCTCCCTCAACACTTGGTACTTCCTTCAGGTGGTGAGTACCATCATCTCCAAGAGTTTCAACCCTTAGAACTCAGTTCCCCCTCAAAACTTGGGACTTCCTTCAGGTGGAGGACCAAGCAACACTGTCAAGTGTCACCTTCTGTAGGTTAACGAAGCATTAACATGACTTATCTACTAATCTGCTTACATTTTATAATCAAACAAGCCACTTACCAGGGAATACATTAGCATGGTTGATGTTGTTTTCTCTCGCTAGTTGTCGACAAAGCTCTCTAAGTTCTTGCAGCAACTTCTGTTTATTTTCACTCTGTTGTTGTGTACAGGCATTCTGATCTGAGACCGGTGTGGCTTGTTGTTTAGATCGGGCTGCTCTGTGCGTTTGTACTTGGAGCTCAACCTAACAAAACATCATACGAGAAGTCAGTCAGTTAAATTTACTGAAGGTGCAAATAGCATTAAACCTTTACAAGACTATTTTAGTTATAATCATTGTCATAATCTTATGGACAAAATTCCAAATAGTCAAGAATATGCTCCATAACCCCGGAAGTAATTGCCTTCCTATAGCAAATATTCATTTCAAATGTGCACTGAATTTCTGCCACTGGAGCACATGAGTTTGGTTGAATGTTGTCCAAAGTATTGTGAAGGCGACTGTAGGTAAGGCCTACTTTGTTTTAAAAATAAATTGGTAACAACTTATTTCCAGGAAACAAACTATTTAAAAATGGGGTTTAAATGTGTCCATCAATCCATGCTAGTTGGTGGCCATGATATATATCGGCATTCGCCTAATTGGCATTGTTGTTTCAATTAAAGTTAACCATTCCCATGCTCTATAAAAGGGGAAGCCCTCATTATCTCCATTAAAAATTCATCACATGTGATTTTGCTTTATTTTTTGATAGTGAAACAAATAGGCACACATAAGATTGTTTGCATTGAAAAAATCCAGCACTCATGAACATAATGGGAAAATAAGCATGAAATTGGGTCAAAAAGAACAAATAACACAATAAATCTGCAGAAATTGAGGTGGATAATGCCTGAATAAGTACAATTGTTTGTGAAATAATTTGAGAGATGATCATTTTTCATGAAATATTGACAACATGAAGAAAGAAAATGTTTGCGCACTTTCATGCATCTGGACGTAGCTCCGCGAACAACAACAAAACATGCTCGCGTGAAATAACTTGAATTTTGTCCATAGCATAATGACGCTGACTATAGTCAAGGAAATCTGAAACCTCAATAAATTTACCTTCTTTCTACCATTGATGACATCAAATGATTTAGGTCCTGTCTTACAGTAGCTAATAGCCTGATCCATATGTCCAGTGAATATCTCTTCACGAAGGACACCATCTATCACCATCTCACGCATCAAACGCTCAACGTCACCACGTTGAAATTCCTTCTTCTTCATCAGACTGTAGATGGCGCTTTTATTGTGTCCAGCATTCGTTATCTTGGCTGCACCGCTACCTGTAAATCATATAAACATCATTGTACCAGATTACAAACAAATAACCTTTGTGATTCCCAAATGATTCCAATCATTTAACTCTGTGCAGTGACGTAAAAGCATTATCCAGTGATCCCTCCTTAAGATTGTGTTTCTCAAAATGTTAATCTATTATTTCTCAAAGTTGATTGAGTGTTTATCCCTAAGAATACAGAGATACACAAATTGTTTTAGTAAGATTCCACTGCAACCAAAAATACAACGCACACCTTCGCACATGAAACAGCGTTACATGTGGTAATGCGTATGCAATGAATAACCACACTAGGGCTGTCATCGACATGGACGATGTCGACATTATGTCGATATCGGCTATTATCCCGACATGTCGATATCAACTTGGGGATGTCGATATAATTGACATTAAACCGTCCGTAATGTTTGACATGGTTTCAAAATGATTTTGTAATAAAAGAATTTAGAAAATCGGCGAATTAATGATTGTGGCGTATTATACTAAAGGATTTTTAACTTGTGTACATTGACTTAGCGATATTTTCGATCTGCGGTAATATTCTATACTATTGCGGACATTATTTGCGGGGACAATCGGCTTGGTATTTGGATCATAATATGTCGACATCATGTCGATATCGAGATTCTAGAATAGCAACATGTCGACATGAAAAAAGATCTTGATAACAGCACTAAACCACACTGTGAGTAGCCTTGACTATACATATTAATTAAAAACTTCTTCACTTTCGTCATTCAGTAACCTGACAGACGCGCCATCAAAACAAGACGAACAACTGCGTGTGTGTTGAAACGTTTTGTGAAAAGGTCAAAACAAAACACAATGATGCCGAGTGACCTGTCAACGAAATGAAACAAAAAAGCCAAACACCCTTAGATCGTACAGTGACCAAGGCCAATGTCCCTCGGTGTGCGGTCTGTGATTATCTAGAGGATATGATCTTGTAGGTTATGAAGGATATTGTGTTGCAGGTTGGAGAGAACCGTTTGAAATATGATACCAATTTGTTTCAGAGTGCTTTGAGTAACTGAGAATGCTTACCCATCAGCACATCCACAAAGTGATTGAGTGTAAACTGAGAATTGGGTCTGGCATATCGTTTTCCTTTGTATCCCTTTCCTCCACCGGAATCTTTCTGTTCAATCTCTTTGATAAACTTGCATATGGCTGCAGCATCTTTAGAGACGTCTAATGTTGAAAAGGTTTGCTGTTGACAAAATCAATTACATTGTATGAGTAAATACAGTTATTTTCATAGCATCCATTAAATAGAATTTTGATATTCAGAGATGTAAGCCTGATCAGTTGATATCTCGGCCATAACACATTCTTTTTACTTCCTGTGAAAAAATGTCTTGTAAGATAGAAGTCAGATCAACTTATAAACATTGGAAAAAGTAAATAATAGCAAAGATAACATTTCTCAACATCGTTTTCAATTTATCCAAAGTCAATTTTTTTATGTATTATGAAAAGTTTAGGATCTTTTACCTAATGAAAACCCCCTCATATTTATTATCTTGCACTTTTGAATTGTGACAAATCACAAATACACATTAGTTATTAAGATTTGTTGCCTACCTTGGATGAGCAGTTATCACAAGTCGCCTGTGGGTTGGATCTGCATTTCTGTCTATTGTATCCCGTCTCACCAAAGTAATTAAGCGTCTGTGCTCGTCTACAATCAACCTTATTCTCACAATATTGCACCATACGATATAGATTGTCTACATGGGTCTTTTTGGTGGCATAGTCACCACCACCATCACCTGAAAGGAGAACACATTTCACAATTGAATTTATTTTTATTCGGAAGTAGATTAAATAGAATGCAAAACCATTATAGTCAGTTTTGGACATGATTTCACCAATATAAGCATATTCTTATACATAGTGGGTGCGGTTTTGGGTGTCAACAGGCAATTTAGTTGGTTTTGGGCTGATTCGTCCTGTAACGCACTGTAACTTTTAAACTATAAATGTGATATGTACATAAAAGTATAATCTTTTTAAAATGAAATGAGTCAGAGAATCCTTTTTGGTATCAAATGTCACTGTTGAGTAAGAAAATGACAAGCAGGGGGGGGGCGGAGGGTTAGTGGCGTTGCGTCCCCATACCAGGGGGGGGGGGGGGAGGGTTAGTGGCGTTGCGTCCCCATACCGGCGTGAAAAACTGCAATTTTCAACTAATTTGCCTGTCTTCATTTCACTTTTCTGTCCCTTTCTTTTTCTTTCCCTCTTTGTCTCCTCTTCTCCCTTCCTATGCCTACCCGATTTTCCGCTGCCTTCCCGATTGTCCCGGGCTACGCTACTGAATCTGGTCCAAAACTATAGTTCAATCAGTGCCAAATTGATGAACCTTCTTACAGCAGCGAATAAATTCAGAAGAGCGTTGGCGTGCAAAACACTTGTGTGAAACAACATGGTGCAGTGTGAATTGTATGTGTGATGCTTTCATACGCTTAGATTACTTTACATGCAGAGAGATAAAAAACACATTTCTCACCAATTTGGAACTGATTAAACATTAAACTATAACATAGGTGACTTATTTCTATATTTCTGATGACACGCACCCTTCCCTCTTTATTTGTTTATGTGCATGTGAAGCACTCCTTTACAGTATCACAATCATTAGTGCAACCAGTCATTCAAGCAATGACATCACTGTCTTCAAAATCATATTTTGATTGCTATGTTAAGTACTAAATTGATACGGTGACGGAAAAAACCAGTTCTCTACAGGCTTACGGACCTCCTAGGTATTTTGTTTTTGTTTTTTGTCCACATTTTGATGAATTTTTCAAAGATTATTTTTATTTTTATTTTTTCATAATTTTATTTTTAAATGGGTCGGTCGGACACAAAGAACAGGTTTTTTGGGGGGTTGGTCATCTACGGTATGGTAACGCTACTTGCCAATGAAGTGAATGTCATATCATAGTTACTGGTTCACACTTGCTGTCCCTAATTGAAAACATTACTTTTAATGCTAGTCCTGAATGTTTTACAGGTATGTGGGCTGAGTGTGGGGGTGGGTTGTTGGGAAGTGATTGTGTCCAATTACCTTCTAACATTCGTCTTATTCTAGTCACATCTGAGTAGCTATAATACACAATACACTCAGCAGGCTCCCCATCCCTACCAGCACGTCCTGCTTCCTGATAGAATCCCTCCAGTGATTTAGGCAAACAGAAATGGAATACAAAACGGACATCAGCCTTGTCTATTCCCATACCAAATGCAATGGTGGCACACACAACCTATAGGAAAAAATCATATAATTGTAATAACTGTTTAGAGTATGTGATATTGAAATTCAAATGACTTGGACTTCCTCTACACTTTGTTCATCAACCTCTGTGCAGTGGTATCAGTGTGAATTCCAGCAATCAATGAGGCATTTACATGCTGTGCTGTGATTTATATGAACAAATCAGTGCAGATGCCAGGGCAGTAGAATCATGCATGGGATAAATATCACCACAAAAGGATGTTAATTTTGATGCCTATGTTTGTGAAAACATCCTTTTATAATTGGCCTGTAATTTCACAGCTTTGAGATCTCATCGAATAAATCATACATTATCTCATTTCAAGTGTTTCATGATTATACACAGTAAATGAACCTTGGGGAATATGTTCATAACGCTCCTATAAACTGACATATTAATATATGACAAGTTTGTATGGAAATCAAAAGACCATACAATATTAATGAAATTCTTTAGTTGAACAAACCTTACAAGCTCTCTTGTAATTTGACTTGATTGTGTTAAAATGTCTTACTTTGTAATTGCCATTAATCCAACTTGTTTGCACGGTGGCCCTCTCTCCATCACTCTGTCCAGCATGATAAGGACATGACTTAATTCCTTTCACAGTCAACTCCCGTGCCACTGTTTCACATTCCTTCCTTGACAAACAGTACACAATTCCAGACTGTCCACGGAAACGTCTCTTGATGGTATCCGCGATGGTACCCGACAGCTGCTTGGGTTTCTTGGGTTGAACAGAGAATCTCAAGTTAGTCCTGTCGAAGCTTCTTGTGAAAATCTGAGGGTTTTTCATGTCTAACTGATGTAGGATGTCTGTTCTTACTCGAGGTGTGGCGGTCGCTGTCAGAGCCATCATTGGTACACCTGGGAACATCTCGCGAAGTTTGCACAACTTTTTGTAGTCGGGACGGAAGTCATGACCCCACTGAAGAAAAAAAAGAAATAATGTAACAAATTATTAGTGTTGCACTTTTGTTGTATAAAAAATAAGGAGAGAAAGTATTCAACTCAACATATGGCTGCATGTTAAGATCACATGAACAACCTTTTTTTTTCAAGTTGTTTATTCCTTAACATTTTTGCTTCAATTTAAAATTAATTATAATCAGTTCAATAATGTCTAAATCTAAGTGGCACGCTAGACTCGATCCTGATGTCTTCCCTATTTTACACAAGGCGGCTTAGGTCCCTGCGAGGGTGCTCAAATGTGAAGACTGGAAAAAATACAGTTCCAAAAGTGTGCGCTGATAAACTGCTGAATAAAAATGAGCTTATTCACGCACCATTCACACCACATTGCGCCGGTAGTTTCACACGTCGTTGTACACCGCGTGACACAATAGAGTGCACGATTTTGCCTCCCTGTGGCACAGCGTGACGATTGTTCGATGCACTGCCTTTGAATTGGACCAATCGGGTGGTATTTATGTTGTTGCTGTGTATTGGTATGCATATTCATATGCTAAATACATGCGGAATTCAATGAGAAAACGGCACACTTTTTGGACATTTTCAAAGATGGCGGCCATAAAGAGGGACGCGGGGACCTAGTCTAGTGTCACGATTGTTTTCATCCAAATGTTGAACGCACAATCAAAGTGTAATGACGCACTGCATTCCATAACATTGGGCGCCCTTATGCTACGCTGTGGTTACTCACCAGTCATAAAGGACATGTGGGAATTGTTCAAAATAAATGATCATGTATTGAACTGATTACAGTATGCAATTCTACTACAAAACTTATCCATAATGCTTTGTATTGCAGAATGCAGTATGATTTAGATTGTACAGAACCTACTCCCTGAAACCTCAATAGATTTAAGGGGGAAAATAAGTGTCAATATTTTTACAGGTTACAAATGCCGACAAATTCAAGCATCACCCAACATTTCAAATGCTTCAAAACCGCAGTTGTGATAAAACACTGACATAGTCACAAGGACAGTATTTGAGATAGAGGCTGACAAATGAACCAAAATCAAGAGAGCACAAAAGGATTGTCAAGTTTATACATTTTTGAAGTTCAAAAGAACTCTTTTCAATTTTCAAGTGTGATTTCATTATAAATCAAGAATATTAAAATTTAAAATTTGAGATAAAATTTAAATTACTTTTCCAACTTTCACCTGGTTTCATAGAAGCCGGATTCATATCCTGTCTAGTGAATTTGTTCCGTTTTTGACTCAAATAAAAAAATAAAACCCCAGACCTACCTGACTGACACAATGAGCCTCATCAATAACAAATCGTTTCAGCATCCCTCTAGAATACAGATGTTTCATCGCGGATATCAGCTTATTACTAGCGCTGATCTTCTCTGGGGTGACATACAGTAGCTTAACCCCCGGATCTCTGAGGGATAATTGTGTGTAGATCATAGCCACCTTAGATGGGGATAATTCACCTGACAGATGGGCGGCTGGGATCTCTAGGGATACTAGACGTTGTACTTGATCTTGGATCAAAGATTTGAGAGGAGATATCACAAAGGTGACGCCATTTTCTAACACCCCTGGCAGTTGATATGTTAAACTCTTTCCACCACCTGAAAACAAACAGATTTATTATAATTATACTGTATTCATTTTTAGAAATTAATTGTAATATTAGGATTAACGAAAACTGGGGATAAATCATAGGTAATTAAATTCATTAAATTCATTAGCGTTGAATTTGATGTGAACAATGTCACTAGACTTAAAGGGGCGTGTACATCTCAAGTGTTTGTCCTGGACAAAAATCACATGACTCCCTACGTATCTGAGTCTCCGTGTTTCCATGTAATAATACCCATGGTGCAATAGATTTGCCGCGCCGAATTTCAATCGCCAAAACGTAATGGCCAACATTTTATGTACGAACGAAATACTAAGGTGTCTAGAATCGTTTCGAAAAGTAGTGTTATGCATTATAATGAAATCAGAATAACAATCTCCTTCAGCATATAATCAACTTTTGGGCGATAATCCTATGACTTTTTTGTTTAAAACACTCATCCCAACAATATAATACACTTTTTATAGTCAATAGCTCATTTTTTAGTTTTTTTACCATGTTAAATTTAGTTTTTGACTTCCCATTGAAACACATGTGACCTTTGACCCTAAATCGAGGTCTAGGGTCATAATGTGCAACCTACGAACGTGGGATAAGGTAAAATATTGATCAGGCATATATTAGCTTCATTTTAAGCCACATTTCATCTGTGCCCTACATGGAGAGTGCTAGATTTGTTTTCTGAAGGAATAAAACATGCACGGCCTATAGTCTAACACGAGCATGTTTCGTCGTTATTCGCGGAGCTGCGTCCAGATGCCTGAAATGTGCTAACTAACGTGCGTGACGATATCACGATTGACGCGCGGTCATTTTTTGAATGTGCCCGGTACGCACCTCTGGGTTTACGCACATACGAATGCACACAAGTTCGCACGCATAGAATGGAGTTGACCATAGCATTATGACACTGACTATACGCTACTTGTACGCAATCCTATTTCAAAATAAAAGCAAGGCTCTCCCCTAGTATCAGCGGGCCCAACCGATATTTTAAACCAGCTAATATGCATAAAAATAATATCATTTATTAATATGCACAGACGAACGCATTGTCAGCTATAACTTGAATTTCATTTAATTCAAATTGGTCATTTCAAACGGGAGATATGTGCACTTTTCCAAGGTACCTCTATGAATGCAAAAGTTTAACTCACGCATTTTGAAATGTCAATCAATGGCGTGTTGGTATTCACAATGCCTACAATGGACAATGGGGTATATTTGGAACACTTTCATGTATAAATTCAAGTATAAAGAAGTAGCTAGTGTACTCATATATGCAATGAAGACATTGGTTAATTTTTAACAAAAGTATTTGTCGTGATTTGTATTTAGAGAATAAAATATAGTTCTAATACTATATACTGTATACGATGGTCTTATAATGTAAAGGCTGTACCATGGAGTCGTATATAGCAAAACAGCTAAGAACTATGTTTGATTCTCATTCATATTTAGTTTATTGGTTATTTTGGTCTTTAATCAGTTTGTACGTCTCATGTATTTAATGTTAGCATAAAACTGAAGTTTTGTTGACAATTTGTTTTTGCAAAAGCCGCATGAATATAAAAAATGAAATCTGAAAAATTATCAGCACGTGTTTACCATGTTGAATCAATGTGTCTTATTTTAAGTTATGCGATCAAACATTTTAGCTCATATGGCCATGGGGCCTCAGATTTTTTTTTTAACTTGTTGAATTATTTCACTGAAGTTTAAAAGGGTATCAAAAGAACGTGTTTAGATATATAGATAGATGGATATATTAATGGATAGATATATTGGTTCAAACGGTCTTTGTATAATTATATGAACAAAACAATAAATGAGCATTTTTAGATGGTTTCAGCTTATTTTACAACTTATAGAGCCACTTTTTGGCGCATCCGTTACGTCGGTCGCCTCAATTATGTTGAGTTTTGACATAAAACTATAGTCGGCATACCCACTTATTTAGTCTCACAGTAGTGGCACAATACAAATATTGTGTTATGATGTGCTCAAGACCGGGAGTCAATACGAGAGAGATTTAGGACAGCGGACAGCATTTTATAATTGCGCTCTTGCAGCGATGAGCATGATGAGTTCAGCACGGTATCAAATCTACGCCAAAATACTGTCGCCCATACCAGGCCGCGTAAGCCGTGAACTGCGTAATGTATTTTTGAAGATACAACTCTCTTTTTTGAAGATTGGAGCAAATTACAAATATCTGTGTTGAAGGAACTAAAAAAATCGATTCAAGGATATAAGCCGACTGGCTTCTTATTTACATAACAATTGGTCTTTGCAGACCATGTCCATTATAGACTTGCTAGGGACTCCATAGTTCATTCATGGTTCAATCAACACAATTATATTTACAGGACATTCTTTATCGTAGTGAAATTGCAAATGAAAAAAGGATCATTCAACATTCAATAAATATAGCGAACGATTATAAGCAATCCTGTTATTAAAAAAAAAAAGTGTAATAACAAAAAGAAAAAGACATTTACAAGATTCGAACCACTGACCTCATGATTGTGAAGCCAGCGCTCTACCATTTGAGCTAATGAAAACTATACATGGAACAGTTTTAAAATAAAATTAGATAGAGTTTAAAATACGAATATCACTGAAATCGGAGGCTAAAATGCTTTATATTTCGATTGTTGTGCGTTTTTATCAAAGGTTATCGCCCAAAAGTTGATTATATGCTGAAGGAGATTGTAATTCTGATTTCATTATTATGCATTGCACTTCTTTTTGAAACTATTCTAGACACAGTTCGTTCGTACAATAATTTCAACATTACGTTTTGTCGATTAAAATTCGCGGCAAATCTATTGCACCATGGGTATTATTACATGGGAATACGGAGACTCAGATACGTAGGGAGTCATGTGATTTTTGTCCAGGACAAACACTTGAGATGTACACGCCCCTTTAAGGATACCATTATGAGTATATTAAAGCAGGTCAAGTGCCATTGATACAAGGCATACCCTTACATGCATCATTTTCATAGTAATTCAAAGGAATAAAACTACTTACAACGAATGAGAAAGTTCAATTATACACTGCAGCAAAAAATGGCAAGCCCATCATGCTACACAATGAGAAATCAATGGCCCATGCTACATGCAGTAAGAAATCAATGCACCATGCGCACAGACACCAATTAGATTGATTTATCCAATTTGCATATTGCAGTTTTCTGATTTCTGATTGTATATAATTCACTAATCCGACGGGGAATTTTTTTTTTAAATCTTGTGATTTTTTTTTGATTTCCCCCCCCCCCCCCAAAAAAAAAAAATCGTGAATTTTTGTGAAAATATCGAAACATGTTGAAAATTTACTAAAAAATCCTGACATTTAAAAAAAAAAAAAAAAAAAAAACTCTACCTGAGAGGTCTGTTTGCCCGTACAGCAGGCCTCGAAATAATGAGGGCCCTCGGGTCAAAAGCCCTAAAAAAATAGTGAGGACCCTTGACTTTTCTATCATAGGGGTCCAAAAATAAAATACATACAGAAAATTGTGTGCATTTTTTTAAACAAAAGAAGTTGCTGATGACATATCCTAGGATATGATGTAGTACTTTAACATTAATAGCAGGGTTTCAAATATGGGGAATCCACATTATGTTATGATATATTGTATACATGTTATCCAGACATCTTGAATCCAAAAGTAACCCCACTCATGTCGAATTTCAAATGTTTTTGGACCCTTGAAAATAAGTGAGGACCCTTGGAATTTCAGAGGAAAGGGTCCAGAGGACCCTTTGATTTTTATTCTTATTTCGAGGCCTGCCCGAGAGTGTACAAACTCTGTTTCATAATTTATAGTAACACTACCAACCTGTTGGCATCAGAATGAAGCAGTCTTGACCTAACAGGGCAGCATTGATGGCCTCCAGTTGACTTGGACGAAACTCATGCAGACCAAAAGTCTTCCTGAATATCTTCACTAGCTCCTTGGAATGGGGGTAATTATGATTGTTGAATCGACTCTTAGATTGTGAAGCTATAATACAGAAATAAAAATAACAAGATAATGGTAAAATTACATTCTTTATTGTATTACAGTTAAAGGTAGGTGTAAGATTGTTGGCGCGATTTTCAACGATGTTTTCTATTCTACATGAGTTTGAGTTGCATAACTCCAATGATTCTTATTTTGGAAGCACAATGTGACATTAAATTTGCCCACTGAGTAGTACACAAACTGGCCAAGTGGTTAACCACCATTAGCAGTAATTCACTGCATTTTGGCCTATAACATCTAAATGGAACATGATCCGAACATCTGCCTTAAGGCAGGATCTAAGCAATTTAAACGTTTAGCAAACTGGATGAAGAATAGCAATTTCAGGAAGATGATATGCTGTAAATGTTGCTCTAATAAAATAAACATTTAACTATCAATGGAGATGAACTACATAAAGCAACTTTATGCTCAAGTTTATCAATGATCTTTAAATCTTTATTTTAAAAACTAAACAATTGATGAATTTCACAAAAAGTATCTTTTCTTTTTCTGCCAGCAATGTGTAATATAATAAATCAGGCTTGCAAACTCAATCTAGTGCAACTAAACATCTCATAGTGCTGATGTTCAAAGGCTTTTGAACTACAAAAGTACATAGACCACTGATCGATCCCCAACAGAACTAAAGGTCTCTTGAAACCACCTTAACTGGATTATATATTTAATCTTTCTTTATTGAGGGTAAACAGCTTCAGTGTCAAGCACTGCTTTCCAAGCAGGCCCTCATTTCACAGAGAAAAATACATAATTATTTACAATATATATACATGGAATATAACAACTATTTACATAAATATATATATACAGAACCATCAGATAAATTCAGCAAGGAAATGCAGAATTGTAATATACTTTAGATCCATGGATCTTTGTTTTAAATTGTTGCACTGACATATTCTCAAGCTCGGTTCTGATTGTTGATGGCAAGTTGTTCCAGGCATATGCTGCCCTAACATGAAACGTTCGCATACCTGAGTTCGACTTAAATTTCGGTACAACCAAAGTATTACTTGTGTGATTTCTTGTTACATGACAATGGTTATTATGAACAAATTCAAACTGCATCGATAAGTATGATGGACTTACATTTCTTTAAATTAGATTAAAATATTTGTTATTGTTTTGAGTAAATATGTAAATTATTAATCATTAAGAAGCAGAAAACAAAGACAAGTCTTTGTTACATTGTTAACCATTTATTACCTTGTATCATCAAACTGTCATCTTCTACAGTTTCATTTACCGAACGATTGCCTGCCTCATAGCCACCTGTACTCTTCCTAGGCATAGTCAGGAAATTAGATTCAGAGGTAGCTGGACTTGTCTTTCCAAATGTGGCAACACTTGAAGCACCAAAACTAGGTCTTGATGTAGTAGCTGGAGAAGGCATATCATCAATTCCACTCCATCCATCATCGTCATAGAAACTGTCTCCTCCAAATGGTGCACTTTCTCTTCGGGAGGATCCAGGGCCTGAATTACCGCTAGAATTGAGGCCCAGCCCTCCATTAGTTCTACCTACATTGCTGGGGGTTTGAAATGACTGTGCTAAACCTGGCAACCCAGGACTTGTTCTAAGTGTTCTTGATCCCAAAGGTGTGATACTCTTTGAAGGAAGCATATTTGGGGTTTTGAATTCTGTAGAACTGGCAACACCGGTAGATAAATCCCTATTGCTGGTTGTGGACATATACCCTGAATCTAGACTTGCAGATGTACTTATGTAATCACTAGATGTCCTTAATAATGAGCTGCTAGATGACTTTTCTGTACTGACTTTCTTTAACCTGGATTCTGTTTGCCTTCTTTTGGCTCGAATTCTTTTCCTGTAGTAAAGTATAAATAATAAGTAAACATTTGTTGCATGTTTATAATAGTATTTATTTGAGAATAATGGTAAATGCGTGATCATATGTTTTAACAAATTCCTATCATTTTCCATGACCTAGACAATATGCACATCGTTTATTGCCTGTCTGGTAAAGAGCAGACAAACAGAGCAGTTTATCATTACAATCTGATAGATTGGATAATATTGTTCACTGCAGCACTATTGTGGACTACCTTAGGTGTGACCTTAAGATTATTGAGATCATAATATTTTATAGCTAACAGGCTACCAATGGTACTCAAGTATGCAAACCTAAGCCGACCAGAGGATGTTTCAACATACACATGTAATAGTTTCCGTTCTGGACCAGACTTAATGGAGAATGGCAAAAACAAGATATTTTACAAACCTGAGAGACAAGAGTTGTTTAACATTTGGCATCCAAGATTCTTGTTGCACAGATCCTGAGATTGATGCATCGATATCATCACATACATGCTCCATTACATCAAACTGAAGATTCTTAAGACCGGTCACTCTCTCTTGAAGACTAACTTCTGTTATCTGTGAAGAGAAATCATTATCAAATTAAACATACTGAACTTTTGATCTCAACACTGATGAAGAAGAGATTATTACGGTTGGGAGGTACACATTCTCATTGTTTTCAAAGTAGAAGGCTCCTTTGCTGTGACAAATATAACTGTCTCAGATCTCAGCTCTTATGACTCTGAAATGTAATACAAAAATGGGAAGAACTTGCTACACCTAACAAGTCCTTCCATTCACAATTAGTTTCTGAAATGTACACAACTTGGTATTCAGTCTTTGATTTGGATGATATAGCATTATTAACAAATCTTTTTAAGGGAAGTGTCAACCCTTTTATTTTGATGATCAACTTTTGCTTCTAAGTTTGGGAATATTGAATAAAAGTACATAAAAGTATACATCTTTAGAAAGGAAATTTGATAAGGAATCCGATGGTGATATCAATGTGATACCAAATAAACTAAATTTTGAGAAATGAACCATAAAGCGATTTTTCTACCCCAAATTTTTCAGACAGCATAACTATAAAATGAAAAATGGTAATTTGTTCTAATATACATTTTTGTAAACAAGACAATTTTGTCTAGGAGGCAATTTTTTCTTTTTCCAAAATAAGGCTTGGTTTTGGAAATATTGCTAAAAGCATCGGAAAAGTGTAAAAGTCGTGTTTTTTGCATACATTTCGCTAGAAATAATTGCATATCTCGAGTTTAAAATCCATAATCGAAAAAATAAAAAATTGCCTCCTAGCGCTGAAAGTCCTCTACACAATGGTAGTAAAAGCTTACCTGATAGTTTGATATATTTTTAGTTATGTTGTCTGAAAATTCGTAAAATTCCTTTAAATTTGAACTTCTAGAAAACATCAATTTAGTAAAAATATTGACATTTTCCACCATTTAAAGCTAAATGTTCACGGAATATAGGGGCGTGTGACCTAAAAAGCGAGTATACTATTATGAACAATCATAATAAACTATCAGATTCAATTTATATTGTCACAATGTGAAGAAATTGGAAGAAAACTGAAATTTAAATGATCGTAACATTGGCCTTTGTTTACATTTTTACACATTGTTTTGCGCTCTTTTGTTTTTCGCGTCTACGTCGCGGATATTAAGCGCCGCGTCTAGTATTACGCGCGGGAAGTTTCAGCGCGCGACGCAATGATCGAACAGCTGTCGCAGCATTTGAAAAGCGCCAAATAACCATGCGCCTTTTCCTGACTCAAACTTGCCAAAATAACAATTTAAAATCACCCAAAAGAACGGAAAATAATCGCTTCCGATTAGTAACTTATGATGGTAATAATAGAATACATATAAAAGTATTAAATAATAGAGAAATATGAAATTCAATTTTTGAAACAAGTGCCGGGTTGACACTGCCCTTAACTCTCTCTGAAGATTTCTAGATAAATTTATATTTCAATGTAATTATAAAGAATTGGATAGCACTGAATGTGACTGTTTGTGGCAACTTTGGAACAAAATATATTGATTCATACCAAATGTAGTAGCTCACAATGGCACAATGCAAATGGACTCAAAAGCCCATGCGGCAGCATATTTAGACCTTTGGGTTTGGTTACAGGGTCAATAAACACACAATCAATTGTTATCCTAGGAAACATGTTTGTATGCAATTCAAACAGGGGCCTGTTTGATCAACTCTACAACACAAGATGTCACAAATGACAAGTACTTGCTAACCAGTAAGCTTTGGATTGAGAAAACTAATTTGCTTCAATGAATTGAGTATCAATGAATGAATCAAAATATGTGCCTTGATTGAACTGGCTTAATCAACAATCTGACTTCAGAGTCAGAGAGATATCCCTTCCTTCACAAGTAAAGAACTGGTTGTAGTAACAAAAATCTCATTAAAGTCTTACCTCGCTTGGAATTGGTTGTAACAATGGATGATTGTTGTACTGCTCCATATCACCAACTGAATTACTGTAAAAAATATAATATTGAAAATCATCTTGTAAGGTGTATGAATCTATTGTTATAAATTAGCATCATAACCATAACAGGGATTTAGTGATTTCCGCAAAATAAATAGGAAAACTCACATCTTCAAGCGTATCCAGGCTTATTTATTTTGCGCATAAAGTTTACAAACAAGTTTCTTCCTACCATGTAATTCCATTCTTCACTCCCTATTAAAGCTTTCTGATATCCGCTGACCAATCAACATCCATTTTCAGTTTATTAGGCAAATTTGTGATTTGAAAGTAATAAGCTTTCAATAAGAGAATACATATTGTCTGCTAATATTGAACTTACAGTAAACAAGCTGACTTAACAAATTAGTCAAGATAGCCATCTCTGATACACTGATATGGAAGGTTCATTATACTGATCCAGTAAGAGGTACTGACATGTACGTTTCGGATACGTCTGTATCCTTTATGAACCCTATTGGTAGTGATGATCTTGATGACTCACACCGCTTTTTGCAGTCTTGGAGTTGCCAATTGATTTATCATTTGGGGATTTTTTGCCAGATGATAAAAGATCATCGAAAACATGAGTGAGGTTGTATTGCCTCTCGTTTCGGTTCATCGTGGAGGTCCCTCTCTTTCTGATTTCTGTGGCATCTCGAATTCATCTTTTATATTTGTCATGTTAAATGTTTCTCACTCTTAAGTACGAGCCACATGCATATGGCACTGAACAGAGGTTTCGGTTCATCGTGGAGGTCCCTCTCTTTCTGATTTCTGTGGCATCTCGAATTCATCTTTTATATTTGTCATGTTAAATGTTTCTCACTCTTAAGTACGAGCCACATGCATATGGCACTGAACAGAGGTGCAAATTAATAGTGCTGCTATACCTGTAAAGTAATGTTGGTCACACTTGTTTTCAGTTCAGTTCAGTTCAGTTCAGTTTTATTTTCACCATATTACATGATACATCAGACAAGCAAATTATAAGGAAACATAGGTGGGGAAAACCAAAAGGAGCACGGGGAGAGTATCTAGGCTGGGGAAGGGGGGAGGGGGGTAAAAATCAATTGTGTGTCCAAATACAAATAAAATCTGTAATTCCAGATAGCAAATTATTGGTACATTTATTTATATATAATATTACTGTCACAGCAAAAAAAGCTGTCAAGGAGACTAGAGTAATAAGAACAATAATATAAATGTAACAGCTGAATGACACATATAAAATGGGTGTGATACAACTAAGTTAAGGCCAAATTGTTTGTTTGAACATAGATCCCCTCCAAAGGGTAGGGTCGGTCGATAAGATTTTTTGAAATTTTATAAAATCACATTCAAAAGATGTATAATTAACTTTAAAATAATTGCTAAATAAGATGTGAATGGGAATATTTTACTATTAAATCAATCCATTCATGTTTTAAAACAGTTTAGAAGAGTAAAGAAACAGTTTTAAAAATATCTTAGTGTATTTCCGGAAAGCAAAATTCAAAAATTAGGGTCGGTATTCATTTGCACAGTAAAAAACTTTTTAGTCAGTTTTAAAAATACTGGTAGGTCGGAAATGGACAAACAAGCAATTTGTTTGTGCCCTTGGATTAGAAACTATGAAGCAAGTAATAGACATTATTCATAATTGGCGATTTCATGTCTAAAGAGGGAGACATACTCGATAAACATACAATCTCGTACTTTTACTGCAATGTAATGAACTGTGAACTTCTACATTTTCCTAGATAGTGATTGTTACCAGCAAACATTTCATTTCAAACTAGTGGAATAGATAGTTTATACATTCAAGTTTATTTCATGAATGTAATAAGGTCAAATATTGAACAGCTCAGAAGTATGAAGCATTTTATATGAGTGCAAAGTTCATCACATTCAAAAACTACATCACTCTTGTCTCAGCTACATCGTTAGCCTCGTTTTCGGAGCACTAATTGCTCTGAGCATGCTCAGTTGGATAGCACGGCCCTCTTTTGATGTAAATGCGCCAATTATGAATAACGTCTATTCCCTCTCTTTTAATTACCTGTTTGTTTCCACCTCTGCTATTTGCTCCACCCTGCCGTCTAACAATGCATTATCATCTAGGTCTAACCCAAAGTCTTGTAAATCTATGTCATCATCATCATTAGAAAGGAAATCATCTGGTTCATCATACGCAGGACCTTGAAGGAGCTCATCCTCTGTAGGGATGTCATCATCTGGAGGATGATCATTGTGGTCAGGGAGATCAACATCATCATCAGGGAGATCATCCAAGAAAGAGGGAGGAGATGGAGGTGGAAGTGGTAAAATATCCATAGCATCTGTAGCATCAGTTGTATCATCTGTTATACAATGGAGGATAATACATGATATTATAGAGTTACTTGTCAATATCCTTTAAAGGTAGGCGTTCCGATTGCTGGACCGTTTTCAACTTGATGTTTTTATTCTACATGAAGGGTTATCCTTAGATATTCCAAATTTTGAGTTGCATAACTCCAATGATTTTTAGTTTAGAAACACAAGGTGAAATAAAATGTGCCTATTGAGTAGTACACAAACTGGCCGGGTGGTTAACCACCTTTGGTAGTAATTCACTGCATTTTCCCTTATAAAGTGTAAATGGAACAAATCTTGCGCCAAACATTTTCCAGAAATAATGAGAAAATATGGCGGTTCTTCTGATATCAACATATCTTGATAGCAAAAAAAAGCTAAAGTGATCGAAACATCCACTTTTAATTATTGTAAGAGAAGTTAATTCACTTACATTGTGAATGTTTTGGCGACAGCTGTTGCATTCATTTTATCATGGGTTGATGGATAATGGTTAATTGGTTATAGCATATTGTTGATATTGTTGAATGACATATCTTAATCTAATTGAAGTATCATCTATTTACACATAATGCAACCAAACTTTAGTGCACAACACTTGGTGAACATTGATGAAAACATTGATAAAAACTGATCACATGGAACATTAATTGAAAGAAGGAGCAACAAAAAGATGGTACAAGCTCTGGAAAAGTTGACCATTTTACATACAAAAAAAGTAATTTTAAGACATTTCATAAGTAAAACTTATTTTACACTGTTTGTTATTCTGTTTTATCTAGTAGATATTCCATCAGAAAGTCACAATCTTGATCATATAAAAAACCTAGTGTATTTAAGGTGGCCAAAAAGGGGGACTTGCTAAATTTTAAAATCTAGAACCAGTTAATTAACATAACATAACTGTCTGAATAAAAATACCCCATCATTCTTACCACGATAACCAGTGATCCTTTTGTTAGATGGAATGAAGTCATCCTGATCATCTTCACTATCATCATCATCACGGATAATAAGTCGGTTTGACGGTCTCTTTTTATGGTTTGTTGGAGCTGGAAATATAACAAGGTCATGTCAGTTGGGTATATATCAGCATTTATAAACAGGTTAAAAAGAAACCAAAGCTTTCAAACTTAGTTTATCGTCAGTGTGTAGTGGCAGGTGTGAGAGGGGGGAAGCAAAAATATAGTTAAGCATACAATGTCAATGTCATACGGTTACTCAGGCCGCGATGAATTTTATTTTTTTAATTGCCCGATCGGGCAAGGCTAGGTCAACTTTTACTTGCCCGATTATGCCCAAATAATATTGCGATATTTTTAAGACTTTTAAAATGGTATTGATGGGTCAGATTTTTTGCCAATTATGCCATTTTTTGCCATCATTATTTCAACAATCGGTAACAAACTACACAATCGCCATTTTCCCTTCCCATCATGCAATAGCCACTATCTTCAACTGACCTAATTCAGGTCCCCTAAATCATCATTACGCATGCGTTGTAGCCGTGGGAACGGTCCATTTTACAAATTTTCATTTCTTTCGGATTTTTTTGACTTTCCGAAGCCCAAGAAAATGACGTCTTGCTAATAAATAGAGACCACATGTTTTGACTCGCGATTACTTGAGATTTCCAGAGATCTTGCGAAATTGCCACGTCGCCACTCATGCACGGTTCAAACTTCGATCGCCGAAATTGCGGCCTCTGATAGCGAGGTTCTTGTTTTTATGAATGAAAAGCTACGAGCGGCACTGTTTTATTTATCAAATAATAACGGAAGGGAATTAAGGAAGGAATATGGGTACATCTTTGTGTTTCATTATATTTACAAAGGTAAAACTCAAACACTGACTATAAACTTGTGATATTATTGCCAAATTGTCAACTTTATTATGTTTTCTTGTGAGCATTTGTATTGCCCGATCAGGCAGCATATCCTGTGGTTCAGCTAGCCCGGACAAAAAAATGGTTGCCCAGGGCTATCAGGCAGGCGATTTGTCGCAGCCTGCCCGGTTACTGCATACGGATGATAAATGATCTCCAGTCTATTCAACAATTTCATATGGGCAACTAATGTTTGGTAATTGCAAAGGTAAACCTCCGTCTACAAACAGCCAGTCATCTGGTTGTAGCAAATAAAGGGAATTTGTCCAAGCAAGGTGTCATGTTTGTTACATACCACATTAAAGCTTCCCCGTGGTGTGACTGTGTGCAATAACTAAGTAGGGGAACATGCAGGCTAGAACATAATAAGAAACAAGGGATCAAGGTCCCTTTATTTCATTCATAGATGGTTCTTTATTATATACCATGTGGCCATTTGTTCATGGCTTTTGATTTGAATCTAGGAGACATGTAATAAGAACAAGGAAGATTCTAAAGAAATCAAGCGTATATACCATACATGAAAACCTTCAACAATTCTTAGGAGAACTTACGTATATTATCGCATTCACTCCCATCATCACTCTGTAACTCTTCCTCACTACTGATTTCATTTATTTGACATGTTGCACTGGGTGGTCCCTGTGTCAGAGTAAGATCTATTGCATCAGCAGTATCGTGACCATTGGACTTAGTATGTTGATCTTGCCCTCTTCTCGATGACGAACTGCTATTGGATTTACCTGTCCGAGAAGATAATATAGTGAAATGTATGCATATTATTTACTCAGTATAGGAATCATGAGGAAAAGACAATACTACAATCTTGGGACGCTTTACACATTTTGTTCATTATATGCAGAATTTGTTTGCTGATCTTTAAATAAATTATGTTTATTTTGTTAAACTGTGAATAGGATATTTTAAACAACAATTTTCCCTTCCCCACAGCCCATCGATCAATGTTGGGACACCTTGAACAACTGCTGAAGACATTAACATTCCTCAACATTGCACGGGGGGAACGGGGGGGGGGGGGGGGGGGGGGGGGGGGGGGGTGTTAACGAGTGACTGAGTGAGCGTTCCAAGACTTTTTCCCAGGATTGTAGATCAACCAGGTGAGTTCAGTTGTGTCAGGCGCCAAGCAGGAGAGAAAATAAACAAGCCAATACAGACAAGGGGCCTATCAACTTAGTTATCTTAAATGTCTTAAGTAATCAACAAATCAAATACGTTGATGCACCCTATATTACTATTCTATACAAGATATAAATCAAAAGCATTACTTAACTTTGATCTTGGTATTGCATACTACAACATCATAAGACACATTTTAATTTTACACAACAAAAACCCTACCTTTTGGCGTTGTGAATTCTTCTATATCGGTCTCAAGAGTTTCAAAATCCTGTTCATCATCAACTGTGAATCGATGAAAACTAGTTGATTTTGAGGCAGCATTTGTGAGTTGCAACTGGATCCTGTAGACACAAAAAAACAAAAACAATTAGGAAACATTGTTATTTTTCAAATCTGATAAATACAAGTAGCAAATATTTCAGGTTTATTCTTAGGAACATTGTGAAGCCTCTGAAAAGATTAAGGATCAAGTGTCGGCAAAATGGTTCAAAGGCACGGCAAACTTTTCCCAATGGAATACATGTGCATTGTCAGGGGTAGAAATTCGCGCAAAGATTCGCACAGGAGCAGAGAGCGCGAATCAAATCTGATCAAGTGTGATTCGCGCAAAAAAAACCTGTTACAAGAGTAAGGAGAGTGTCGGCAAAATGGTTCAAAGGCAGGGCCAAATTTCCCAATGGAATACACGTACATTGTCAGGGGTAGAAATTTGGTGTGAATCCGTGAATCGATTCACACAAAGATTCGCACAGGAACAAAGCAGCGCGAATCAAATCTGATCAAGTTTGATTCGCGCAGAAAAAAAAGCCTCTAACTAGAGAAAGGAGAGTGTAGGTAAAATGGTTCAATGGCACAGCCTAATTTCCCAATGGAATGTGCATTGCCAGGGGTAGAAATTCGGCATGAATCCGCAAATTGATTCGCGCAAAGATTCGCACAGGAACAAAGCAGCGTGAATCAAATATGATCAAGTTTGATTTGCGCAAAAAACACCTGTAACAAGAGTAAGGAGAGTGTCGGCAAAATGGTTCAAAGGCAGAGCCAAATTTCCCAATGGAATACATGTACATTGTCAGGGGTAGAAATTTGGCGCGAATCTGCAAATAGATTCGCAAAGTTGTTGCGAGAAACAATTAATATGCGGTTTGGATCCTGCCACATTACATTTTCTATTTTTTATTTATAATTCTTTACCATACTCACTTTGTTTTCTTCAATGCTTGCATAGGAGACACAGATGCCATTGGTTTTGGAATATTGCCATAATGTCCAACAGAACCTGTAGCTGCATCTGATGGCTTGATAACTGGCTGTATGGAAGGTTGTACATGCTGACGAGAATTAAAGATTCTGTCTCGAAGAGGAAGTTTATCTGAGTTGGGAGAATTGTTAATGCCTGCATTCGAGGATGGTTCACTGGTCTTAGGGGCAAACCAATTCTTTAAGGAAGATTGGGTTTTGCTGATTCCAGTGTTTTTCTTGTTGGGTTGATGAGCTTGGAAAGCATTGGTGGGTTGTTGAGCCTGGAAAGCCTTGGTGGGTTGATGAGCCTGGAAAGCCTTGGTGGGATGAGCCTGGAAAGCCTTGGAGGGCTGATGCGATTGGAAACCATTTGATTTGGTTGGCTGCTGAGCCTGGAAAACCTTTGGCTTAGTTGGCTGCTGATGAGGTTGAATTATATTTTCTTTGACTGATTTGGCTGGTTGATGATGATTCTGGAATGTAGTGGTGGGTTGACAGTGAGTTGATGGCTGGTATACATTGGTAATGGTGGGTAGAGCAGGGACCCCTCTGTTATTGCTAGCAAAACTTGGCAAGGTAGTCGATGGTTTGGCAAATTCATTGTGAATGGCTGGTGCACTACTGACGACTGGTGCACTGGTTAATTGCCTATGTGATTTCCGTGATAGTTTAGACGATTTAAACTGGAAATTCCTGTAAAGAGGGGGAAATGCATAATAGAGAAATTCATTTTAAACAAGAAAGAATGAAAGGATTGGGTTTTTTTTGCAAGACCAAATCATGTAGATGAAATACTTACGTTGTTTCCGAGCTGAAGGTTAGACTGATCAACGAACAGCTTTCTCAAAGTCAAAGCTACTGATCGGCTGTTGACAGGTTGATGTTTTGCCAGAGAACTTTTTGTGACTGATTAAAACAAGGTTATCAATGGCAATAACAGAATAACAATTGATGTTCATATCATATGTGTGGCATGGATAAATATTTCAGAGCGAAGCAGATATTTTAGCCCTGTATTGTTTGTTTGTATATTGAAAACACTAGGACGGATTGGGACAATCAGGGGTCTAAAACATGATCTTGGACCCGAAACAATCCATATAATACGATACCCTATGACCCACTCCATTGCAATGGTAACTCATAACATACAATCCTATAGACTCTATTCACGCGGCAGCCGTTTTCCAAAATTTGCCACCCAAGCCTCGTTCCCGTTTGGTCTATCTGCGCCTTGGCGCACTCGATAGAACCGCGAGGGAAGCGTGGTTCCAGCGCGTGTGGCATACTGATCCTCACGCAATGTGATAGAAGACACGCAGGCGCAGGTAAACATAAAGGGAACGAGGCTTGGGTGGCACATTTTAGAAAATGGCTGCTGCGTGAATAGGGTCTAGTATTAGGCTATTACTAAAGTATTTCATTTATTCTGATCAAAGCTATGACTTTTGAGGACCATTTTCTGTGTAAAAAAATCTTTTAAAGCAACATCATCTACATTCAGTACATTATTTATATTTTGTTAACTAAATGTGGCAGTAAAAGAGTTGCCAGGATTGCCCTGGATCAGTGTTGGTTATTTCCATATAATTGGACTGACAACTACCGTTTTACAGTTTTTTATAGGACTAAAATTTCTTTTAAAAAAGATGCGGCAGCCAAAAGTGAGGCAGGCAGGCTACAAGAATCTAATAAAAAAAATAAGGTGCCTAATATTACAATTGATGAATGAAAAATGACCTTAGGGGCCAGCCTGCAGGCAAAAGATGGATTTATTTTATTTTATTTTCCCAAAAAAGTGTTTTGACAAATTTCTTTCTTTTGCCTTTACTTTCTTTTGCCTTAACTTTCTTTTACCTTAACTTTCTTTTGCCTTTACTTTTTAAAATTTCCCTTTACTTTCTTTCGCCTTGACTTTCTTGTGCCCATTCTTTCTTTGTGCCGTTCTTTTGCAATTTATTTATTGATCTTCTCAAATTCCTCCACATATGAACAAGTTTACCCCTGAAATGGACATTAAATCAATTACCTATACAGCGAGTCAATACACAAGGTAATTGACCTTTGTCAAGGATGAACGCGCTCAACCTATACACAGTACACGCAGTCAGTGGTATTGTATACAAACTTGGTATATCACTGTATCGATTATTATCGTTTAGTAGATGTACATACTTAAATTTCATTGGTTAACACGTATGAAATCTGATCCATATCGTGTAAACTAGAAAGTCAAACCACACGATATATTCCATATCGTCGATTAACCGCGTCACCAAATGGCGCGGTATGATCGGGAAAGATATTACGTGTAAAGCGATTAATTTGCGTCTGTGCAGGTCTGTGGAAGAGTTGCTTATAATAAACAAATAAAATGGCGGATGATTTAAACGCAACCGAGTCGATTTCTGTTACATTCTGAGGCCGAAATAGACCGCAGAAAGGTCTACCACACGCCGAAAAATAAATGATCTGCATTTAACATAGCCAGACATGTTTTTCGCGATGATCTTATGGAGATTGGTGACGGCTCAGAGCCTGATAAAGGGTTGAATTTTACGGAGGTAAAGAAGGGAAGAGAATTCAGCGCCTTGCTCTAGTAGTATAAGTATTGTTTGAAGTTTAGTTTTCCGTGAGTGTTTAAATACCATTTTTATTGGGGCCTTTGGACTAAACGATAAATTTGTTATCATAGGCGTAGCCAGGATTATTTTCTCCGGGGGGCAATCAGGCTCGGATCCATAAAAGTTATGGGAGGCCCCAAAAACTGAATTTGATAAGGTACCATCCAAGCGGTGCGCAGCACTGCCCTCCGAGCTATGCTCGGACAGGGGGGTGTCTGAGGGGGGATGTGCCCCCCTCCGAAGTAGAAAAAAATTCAATTTTGGAACTCATTTGGTGCGATCTGGTGTATACTTTTGACCAAAATTGTATCGAAAAGCCACCTCTTCATTTCCAATAAATATTTTGTTTTTTATCAAAACACGAAAGAAGTTGGGCATTATACTGATATATTCTTGATTTAAGTATAGAATGGTCCAAAAGCTCGAACAGGGGGGAGACTGAGGAAGGATGTTCCCCCTCAGAATTTTTTTTCAATTTTCGAACTCATTTGGTGCGATCTGGTGTATACTTTTGACCAACATTTTATCGAAAAGCCACCTCTTCATTTCTAATAAATATTTGTTTTTTATCAATGCACGAAAGAAGTTTAGCATAATTATACTAATTTATTCTATGCTACATATTACTGGCAATAAAAACATTTTCTTTTGGCTAGTTCTATCTTCTTTTTTGTACATTTTATGAATATCAAAATCTTAATTTAAAAGAAAACTAAAGCTGCAAATCAAAATCATATATTTTTGAAATTATTATTAATCAGATACCTATAAATTGACGAAGTAAAGAAAAAAAGTGACCTGATACCTTAACAGGCGCGTTACGCGCGAAAAATGTGCTATTTTACAGTTTGCTATGATTGAGGCTTGCCTTCATAAAAGTTTCATATAAAGTTAATGTTTGAAGTCACATTAGCGCGTAGCGCACAACATTTGATACTAATTTGTTATGAAGCTAAATGTAATGTTTGAAGGTTCATGCGAGCTTAGCGCGCAAAATTGCATATGTTACACTAATTTTGTCATAATTGAGCGACTTTTTTGCTGATAACAAGCTTCTAAAAAGAAATGTAAATATTTTGAGGTTCTAAAACATCCACCCACCCTTCACCCACCCACTCGGCCCTCGGGCTCTCCCGAAACGGACAACAAGAAATGAAGTCACACAAGGACTGGTCCCAAGTCTTATCGTTTGGGGCATGTGCGTGCGTAGCGCGCAATTTTGTTCTACATAATTTGCCAATTTTTGCTGGTACAAGCTTAAAAACTAAAGCAAATATTTCCGAGGCACATGAGCAAAACGCGCGAAATATTGGCTTCTCAACACTAACTAATTTTGTCATGATCGAGATACATTTTGTCTTAAAATTAGATTCCAAAATTAAAGTTAACGTTCATGTCACGTGCGTGCGCAGCGCGCAAATTTTTGGGGGCTATTTTACATAAATTGTGCCGCGATTGAGATACCAACCACGCAAAATTGACTTCTTTACATTAATTTTGCCAAGATTAAGATACATTGTTGTTTCTATTAAAATGTCACATTTTATTTTTATTTTTTTACAAAAACCCCTGGCTTCTTTATACTTATTTGCCACATTTGAGATATATTTTGGCCTTATGATGACACTGCTTTTATTGTTAAATGTGTTGCTATTTTACACGGTTTTGCTAGGATTGAGGTACATTTTGGCTTCAAACTATCTTCTTAATTTGCTATGAATTTATTTTTTGGGGAAGGGGCACATACAACGAAAAATGCTATCTTTGTATTTGAACGTCATAATTTAACTATGATTTCTCTTATCAAAATTGAGACGACAATGGCAAAATTGGGTGACAGGGGAGAAGGAGCGGTCGGCCCCTTCTTAACCCTCTGGCTACGCCATTATTGCCTTGATATGCCGGGATCTGTGCCGGGAACGTACAAAATAAGGGGTGGGGCATGGAAACTTACTATGTAACAAATAAAGAACTCTATATCCTCTACTATTTCTCTTTTCTTTCTTCCTTTTTCTCCTTTTTCTTTCTTTTTCTTCTCCTTTTTCTTTCTTTTTCTTCTCTCTTTTTTTTTTTTTTGGTGCCAGGGACCCGGGGGGCACGTGCCCCCCAGGCCCCCCCCTGGCTCCGCCAATGGTTATCCCCTGCATGTTCACACAATACGGAAAAATACCACCCACAATGCACCGGAAGTTCATTTTCAGTAAAAAGATGCATGATTTGATGGCCAAATGTCAAGCTTTTCCTATGAACCAATCATATCAAGTCTTATATTATTTTGTTGCTAAACACTTGAATATTAATTTAATATCCATCCCAGACAGATAAAAATAGCACACAGTCTACCTACGTGGTTAATTCTAGTGTTGACCTCCGTAGAAAATGGTGCTGACCTACATTGAAAAAGTGATATTTTGATTGATTTACCACCTTTTCAACTCAAAATGACAAGCTTTTCCACTTCAGCCGGATCAGCAAAAAATTGGCAGACTGAAAACGCATATTTAAATTTTTTTAAAAATCATAACTTCACTAGGCCTATAGATAGGTAGGCCCCGGAGGATCCCGCGATTTTTTTAGGCAAAAACCGAGAGGCGAGTTTACTAAAACCGCGATTCACAGGATTTTCGCTATATTAGCAACCAAAACAGAGAAATCTCGCGAAAATAAACCAAATGCAAGAAACCGCGACCAAAAATCATCCCAAATTATCACTCTTTAAAAAGTAAATAAGCTTAATTACTATATAGTCCATTTTTCTTCTTTGCAAGAAAATATATTACTATATAGTCCATTTTTCTTCTTTGCAAGAAAATATATTAATTTCCAAAGTTATCCCTGGCCGAGGGGTTTCATAATTTGCGTAATATTCCAATTAATGTCCGCCGATTTGACATTTTTTTATATTGAAGAAATATTTGTTTCAACACGCGCGGCCATCTTGAGTGCTTCCAGTCGATCCTAAAAATTACCGTACGTTACAGTGATGACAAATGTAGAGGACGACAGAGTCTTAGTCAATTCTTTATTTCATCAACCTAGGCGGCATCATTATACATTACGTCATCCATGTCAGAACGTGTGCAATCTCAAATTGCGGATACCAATTTTACGGCGCGGCGTAACATGGGGAAAATAACATACGGGAACCAGAAATTGTTTACATATAAAAGGTATTTTCCCGACCAAGTTCGCATTGGTACATATGGCCATGCGTTTTAAGGTGGGCCCACATTTTGGTGGTGCCGTTTCATTTGTGCGACAAACATACACAATGGTAAGGGTGTAACATTTTAAATACATGTGCTACATGGTCATATTTGGTACCAAATTGAAGGGAATATATCTGCCAACTACTTCAAAGTCATAAACCTGCCTGATGTTGTCTTATTTTTTAGTAATTGCCAATTAATTAACTCCAAATACCCATTTTTGCACGGTGGTGACCGAGCAGGAGCATAACGAGCAGGAGCATAAATTTTGGACTTCAAAGAAGTTAGCTTATAAGATCACTATACGTGACAGTTAATTGTTTGGTTGAATTATTGAGTTATTCCATAGTTATTATTAGTCAAGTATGAAGATCTTTAAGTCTTAATGGTACTTATTAAATTAACCAAGTAAATATAATAATTAAAATAATGCCGTTATCAAAATTGATCGAGTTGTGTGCAAAATCGGGCCATATGCAAAATACATAGGAGTGACAGTTTTGAGTTCAAAATTCAATGAGCTGAGTAAACTCAAGTGCATTCAAGTGTAGATCTCCTAATGGTATTACAAGATCAAAGCCTTAAAGTTTTACCATGAAGTTGGTACATGAACTAAGACCCATTTAAGTACCAGCATAATGCTCGTGTTGAACCAGACTCTCTGGACGACTCAGATTTGATAGATACCACACCTCTGGATTACCCAAATTTGATAGGTGTGGATTCATTTATTGCCATAAAACCTTCATCTGATGCCATCTACTCATTTTATTGCTGCATGTCACATCAGAAGGTGTATGAACTAGAGAAAGATACCACATCACAGTGTGGCCACACATATTTCTACACATGTTCCGCTAAAATATGGCGTTCCTCAAGGATCTGTGCTTGGACCTATACTATTCACCATCTATTCCTCTCCCATTGCTAGCATTGCTCGCAAACACGGATTAAATGTTCATTCTTACGCGGACGATACACAACTATATGTGCCTTTTAATTTAAATGATCGTAATGATGAAATGTCGGCCCGTCAACGCGCAGAAGCTTGTATTTTAGAAATCAAGTCGTGGATGTCTGTAAACAAGCTGAAATTGAATGATGATAAGACAGAGTTTTTAATTATGACCTCCAGATTCAATCAACGTAAAATAATTGATCATCATATCAATATCGACACTTCTTCTGTTCTTGCTTCAAAATCTGCTCGGAACTTAGGAATTGTGTTTGATAATAATCTATGTATGGATGTTCAAGTTCGACGGATATGCCAATCAGTGTATTATCATATACGGAATGTCAATAGTATAAGGAAAATGTTAACATTTGAAACCGCAGCTACTATTGTCCATGCTCTTATAACTTCTCGTATTGACAATGGCAATTCTCTTCTTTTTGGCATCACTGATCACTTACTTCACAAACTACAACTTGCTCAAAATGCAGCTGCTCGCGTTCTCACAAAGACAAGGAAATTCGATCATATCACTCCAATATTGAAAGATCTCCACTGGCTTCCTGTTCGCGAAAGAATTCATTTTAAACTTCTTCTTTTAACTTGGAAAGCTTTGCATGGCACTTCACCAACATATATTGCTAATCTTCTTGTACCATATTATCCAAAACGTACTCTCCGGTCCACTGATAAACTTTTACTTGTTGTTCCACGGACTACTTCTTCATTTGGAGATCGCGCATTTTCGGTTGCTGCACCAACTCTCTGGAACTCACTACCTTATAATTTAAGATGCTGTGATTCACTTGACTCTTTTAAGAACTTGTTAAAAACAAGATTATTTGACTCAGTTTATAATTGATTTCTTTGTATTATACATATGTACATGTATATGCACATCATCCTTGTTTATGTATTTTTCATGTTAATTTGTATTTTTGTTTTATATGTTTGCGCCTCGGAATAGTTTTACCTAGATTGACGGCGCATTATAAATGCCATTATTATTATTATTATTATTATATTTGGATGGCACAAAAGTACTTAAAAGGACACTTTCTTAATTTCCAGAAGACTACCAGAGAAGGACACTTGTACAAAGAGGACACTAAGACAGAGGCAATTGTTCCTCAAGAGTGTGTTGTATACTATGGAATTGACATTCTACCAAGTACCAAAAAAAACAGATTTGCATGTTCTTCAGAATGTAGACCATGAGGACATTCTTTTAAACATTGCGTTATAATTAACTTCATCCAAGTATGATCCACGCATCCAAGTATTTTGTCTGTTTTGAAGATGAATGAAAAACTGTTATTGACAGTAGGTTGCTTTTCTGCACACTAAGTTACAATAAAGGTTGTAAATATTGTTTACATTCATGATCATGTCAAAATTGCTTATAAACTTAAGAACTCCCAAAAGTTTTATCGGTCTGCTGGTAATTCAGCGAAAGTGTGGAACCCATCAGCTCGAGTCGATTCAAGTCATTTATTTTTTACATTATAAGCAATTTTAATGTTCTAAATGTAATTATTTTAAGTGTTAGTTAAATTTGCAAATATATGAATAGGTCATAGTACAATTTATTCTTCAACTTTGGGGTTATTATTCGTGGACCCGTAATTGTTTAAAATTTGCGACTCAATTTCTTATCGGAAAAGATGATCGCACAAAAATATTTTACTAAACATAACCCCTAACAAGTTATATATCACTGGAAAGGTCTAACTCTGGAGAATTGAAATATGCAGTTGTTTTTGCTATAGGGTGTACAGTTCTTTCTTTACTGACATTTTAAAAATGTAACTTTTTTTCAAAGAAATCTCCATATTTTGATCTCAAACTTTTTATCACTTCACCCTATGTCTTTTCTGATTGCATTTTCGGATTCCTTGGACAATTTCCTATTAAAATATGTATACTTTTTGGGTGTAGGATGTCAAATATTAGAAATATATTTAATTAACCAAAATTGGCGAGATATCTGGAAAATCGCACGATGAAACGCAAATGGGCCCACTTCAAAACGCATGGCCATATAGATTTATGATTGGTACGATAGATTGAAATTTAACATGACATTTCAAGATTTTCTTGGACTAATACGGTCGATTTTTGTGAAGAAATTTAAAATTTTGTTTTGTTTGAGAAAAAACCAACAATTCCGCGAAATCTCGGCAGACTTCTAGAAAACCGAGGGAAATGGTAAAACCCGAGAATCACGGCGCTTACCTATAGGCCTAGTACTTTATTCTATAAAGCTGGTTTTACCACCATTGTCTTATCTTTTAAATTCCTCTTTCTTATGATACCAAATTTGACGACAGCCGTGGTATTTTGTCAACCCATTCATCATGTGACAAGTAGACGGTTGTATTTATAGACCCCTTTCGCCTTTACTTGGGCAGCTACCTATTTTCTCTCCCCCTTATCAGACTCATCCCCCTTTATTATAATATTAGGGTGTCCAATGACTTTTTGAAACCTTTTAATTTACCTATCTGAAAGGGCTTATCAATACGAGCATTTTAAGCCCAACATCAGTTCATACCGTTAATCAGTTAAGGAGATAGGTCCTTTTATTTTTATAGATGCGAAAAAACACCCATTTTCCTCTTTTGGTCCAAAAAAACCCAAAATGGGTATGTTTGGGCAATACTAATGACTATTTCTCAAACCAATACAACTATTTTTGAATTGCTGTTGGAAGTAGCCATGTCTTCTCTTCTCTACATTTAAAAAAAAGATGAGAAGAAAATGGCCTAATGGTTTTTCAGATACAGCCGTCGCGTATGGAATTCGATGATTTGCCAAAATATGGTATTGCAAAGGGGTCTCCAGTGGGATTTTGCCCCTGTACAAAGTCTATGGGGAATCACAGAAAGAGCACTAATTATTACAGCAATACTGTAAGAGCTGCTGTGTAAGATTGGAGACTGGAGAGGTTATTTGCATCTAGATTTGGCACATGTATGTCTTAGAACATTATCATTGAAATAGTAAAAAATTAGCATAATTAGCGTCTAATTTGCATATTTAATTCGATTAATCCTATACCCTGGAAATGGCGTGCAGTACCACAACAATTCTTTTCAAACTTGACCTGTATAATTGATGTGGTTATTAAAAATATTGTACAGTTGGATGCCAAATTATTTGTATAGTAAACATAGGCTAATTTGCATAATTTTGCATAATTGATGAACCGGTTGATTTACGAACTATCCAGTATCCAAGCATGCTGATCAATGCTTCAGAGTTAGACACATACATTCACATCTATTATGATTCTGTATATTTTATCTCTTTGTATATCGTCAGCCTGCTTCGATAATTGCCTAACTCGTTTTTTCTAGTTTAAAATTGAGAAAACAACAAAAATAGGAAAAGTGAGTTAGGCAGTTATCGAAGCAGGCTAATGATATGTTGAATAGCACCATGAATAGTACAGGTGAATCCCAACAGGACAGGAGCAGTACCTGTTGGATAGAATTAGGTTGGGGATATCATCTACCTTTAAGTAAAATGTGGCTTGTTATAGGCCTAATACGAGTTAATATGACCCATTTAAAACATTTTTTACAATAATTATTACAATCTGCCTACTGACAATGCTGACTTAGGTAGAATTGCAATTGTGCATTTATCAACACTTTTGATTTGTCAACGACTTAGGCCTAGTAAAAAAATAAACATGTTTCCCGTCCCCGCCCGCCTCCTTTTTGGCCGCCGCCTCCTATATTTTACTATTTACTATTTCCGAAAATTCTGTTAAAAAAATAAGGTCTCCTGCCACCTCATCTAAAAGATCATACCTACTGCAGGAAGACTGATCCGTATTTCCTCATAGACCAGCAATACGCAGATGATATCAGTTGGGTCGCTAACAGCAATCATAAAATTGAACAAATCAAAGCGGAAATACCAGACAAGCTCAGCAAACGCAATCTCAAAATTAACCAAACCAAAACAGAAGAATACACAATAAAAAGAAACGGAAACGAGTCATGGAAGAAATGCAAGTATCTCGGCAGCTTATTGGACACAAATGAAGATATTTGCAGAAGGAAACAATTGGCTATGATGGCATACAATAAACTGAAATTTATCATGAATTCAAGAACAACATCAACGAACTTAAAACTAAGAACGTTTAACTCATTCATAACCAGCATCTTCCTTTATAATTGTGAACTATGGACAATGGACAAGAAAGCTGAACACAAAATCGACGTGTTCCAGAGATCGTTATTACGTAGAATGATGAAATTAAGCTGGCAAGACAAAGTAACTAATGAGGAGTTATATCAACGAACGAGTCAAACCAGATGGAGCAACTTAATAAGAACTAGGCGTATGACCTGGTTTGGTCATCTCCTAAGACTCCCAGAGAAAACCCCAGCAAAGATGTCCCTAGCAGAAATAGGAAGAAGTGTTAAAAGACCACAAGGTAGACCAAAACAGACGTGGATAAGAATGATCCAAAAACAATTGCAAGAACTAAATATTGACTATACAAACGCAGAAAATCTAGCAGAACTGGCCAGTGACAGATATACCTGGCATTTACTAACTGATAAGTGAGGGCGCTATGTCAATAAAGACGAAATGCGTAACTGATGATGATGATGTTAAAAAAAAAGTTGGGTTTTTTTTTACATTTTTCTTTTTTAGTGATTGATCCTTTGCCCATAGGATGGGCAGGTGTAATATAAATGCTGTATCATTTCATAGCATGTTCATGTAATGCATTACATGGAATTATTGACATGGCTTCTCAATAAGGTTTATCGTAGATAGAAAAAAAGCCATTGATTATCCTATTATGATGCATTGTGGGTGGATTGCGGGTGCAAATCTGCTCCGTTTGCGAACCCACAATGCATCAGAATAGGATAATCAATGGCTTTTTTTCTATCTACGATAAACCTTATTGAAATAGTACCATGGGGACCAATATACATGTAGGCCTACATCCTTTCGATCAATGATGTTTTGTTCCTCATTCAACCTGAAAAATGAAGAAAACATAAAGAAACAATGTGTACTTGGCTCTATTATTAAGTAAACCTTTTCATATTTTTATTCCTCTGGCAATTAGAGTGGAAAATCCTGTTTAGGAGTGTCTGCAACACAGTCAGTTGGTCACTTTCGACATGGCGGCCATCTTGAAAAAAAATAGCAAAAAATGGGAAAATAGTAAATAGTAAGACCCTCCCTCCTCCTTTTTTTAAAAAGTCCGGACGGGAAACATGTAATATTTTTTACTACATGTATGCCTTAGATATTATTACAGCATGTGCATAATGTAATGAAGTCATGATTTATGCAAAAAACTAAATTTTGCTGAAAAGTGAGTTCATAGGCAATTATCGAAGCAGGCTGACGATATGTAACCACTATCTATTTATTAATAAAAATGCAATTAATAAAAGAAAGAAACAATGTTTTGTGTGTATAATTGTTGTATTTTGTTACACTGTATTTGTTATTTGTTGATTCCTAGAATTGGCACAAGGTATTAAATGGATGGAAAATTCAGTGTATGGTCCATGACTCTTTCTGAATTTCCCTGACCTTGGTGGGCGTAGCTAAAAGTAAACCCTCTATTGATGGAGAAGTTACCTCCACCCATAGTTCAACACATACTTCATTGTCAGTTAGTTAGTGGTGTGGGGGGAGGGGCATAGAGGGAGACTGCCTGCCTCCTTTGGCAGCCAAATGTTACACTGCCAAACACTGCCGAGGTATAACAGCCAAATGTTATACCTCCTTTGGCAGCCAAATGTTACCCCCCCCCCCCCCCCCCCCCCCCCCCCCCCCCCCCCCCCGGCCAAGCAACCCCCAGTCTAGCGGTCATGTCACCCGTTCCCCGGACCGTTTCCTGGTTATGAATACGTTTGTGAAGGGGGATAATAAAATTATATGATCATAATTCAATACGTAATCAGCAAGGAATGAGGCCTGAAAAGAAAACCGAAACTACTATTTTTTCATTAGGAATACGATACGGGTTCAAAATTATGCAGCCTTACAACGCGTTTACATGTGGGACTATTGGGAGGCGAAATGGACAATGGTCTGGAGTAAAAAATCACCAGTAATTTAACATTCTGAAGTGATAAAAGTTAGCAGAATATTAGTACAGGAAACCCATACGTTGGTGTGTTTTTTTCTGTTTTTTTTCTTCCCTACCAACGTATGGGGAAATTGTATTGCGAGAAACTGTCAATTTAATTTGCTGTATGAAGTGAATGGAGTGCAACTCAAATCAGTTGTGGGTGAATTACAGCAAAACTGCTTTTCCGTTGATTTTCATACTAGCTACGCACCTTCATAAAGTCCTCATCTTTCTTTCCAGCTACTTTTTAAAACATGAAAATGCTTAAATTATTCCATTATTTAATCATAATTCTCCGCCGTGTAAATGCAATGGCAGATTTATTTTTAGACATTTCGGGATTGTACCGCGGTCCAGATTAGTCTCATACCCCACCGCAAAATAACAAACATCTATATACGCTACGCACACCATTACGAACTAACGAAAATATTAATATGAGACTATTCATTTAAATCAAACATGGCGCCGATTTCGATAAACATGCATCGCGAGTGCCGTAAAGTGAATGGGATTAGAATTTCGCTTTAAATTTCAAGGGAATAGTGCATTTGTACAAAATATTAAACGAATGGCAAGATAGATGAGAAAGAGTAGATAGAACAAGCACAAAGAAGTGTGTTTTTGAGCTCTGGTAAGCGATACAGAAATTAACACGAAAATCATATTTAGAAGGAGTCATACTTAGGATGGGGACAGATAGTGAAACATGCAAAATACCCTATGATGATGAATAATACCAACTGATGACAAATATCCCTAAAAGTAAAAGTATGATTTGTTGTACTAGTAACTAGCAGAATATTATATTGTAGCTATGTTGGCCAAACGCGAGTTAATACATTTCCTATTCTAGCCATTTACAAAAGTTGACAAACTCTATGAATAGTTTCTCCCCTTAATTCTTCATTTTTGGTGCTCAAATTTCACAAACTAACAGCGGATATATTGAATATTATAAATATATAATATTTTCTAACTATTGAGGAGACTAACATCATACAAATTAAAAAAATTCAGAGCGTAATTTTCACCGTGTGCATTCTGTGGTCGCCATTTTGTTGTGAATTTAGCTAGAAATTCGCTAGGAATTGTGGCTCAAAAATAGGTTAACTTGGGTTTAATTTGACCTTTAAACCCAGTTTAAAAGGTCAGATGTGACAGAAAAGGGTTTCACTTGCCCTTCTTATCGTTGATGGCGTCCCAAATCAGTACAGGCATTGATAAATAAATAAAAACAATATTTGTGACGCTAAAATTCTGGATTTTTTGGCACTTCACATCAAGTTTTAGAAGGTAAGACGGGAAGGAATGCTCTTAAACCATGCATAAATCGATTTAGGAGACTGTTTTCTCCATTAAAACTGACATTTTAAAGCCGCACTCTGACGCACAAAATTTGACAGGGCATGGAAAGAAAAAAGGATGACACAAAAAAAAACATGCAGCATATGACGTCACCAGCTGGCGTGTTGCCAATTTTGGCCCCAGTATACAGAAATAAGAAAATCAGGTCACTAGAAAGGTTCCCCGAGTACAGTGTCTTTCAGAGGGCATAACTTTTTTATGGAGGCATGTATTGATATGGGGTTTTTACCATTGTATTTCTCTTGTCAATACCTTTAATTTAATATATGGTTTGTCTACATTGCAAAAAAAAAATGAAAATCTACCAACATAATAATAATAAAATAATAATAATAATGAAAACTTATAAAGCGCCGGTATCCGCCATAAATGGCGCTCATGGCGCTTTTGCATTTACAAACAAGTTATACAGTCAATAGAGCACAAAAACATATCAGATGACTACAAAAAGATTATTGAGTAAAAGCCACTTTAAATAAGTGGGTTTTTAAGTCTTTTTTGAAACTGTTTATATTGCTGTTTAATCGGACGACAGCAGGTAAATTGTTCCATATTCTTGCCGCTGCAATCCCAAAGGCTCTGTTGCCCCACTGTGTTTTTGTACGATTCAATTTTAGGAGACCTTGCTCTGACGAACGAAGAGCACGCCGAGGAGTGTATGGTTGAACAGAGTCAGCAAGATATACGGGTGCTTTACCAAGTTGTATTTTGTAAACGAGTAAAGAGTATTTGAAGACAATGCGTTGCTCCACAGGTAGCCAATGTAAATTATGGCTGTGAATGCACGGGTAGTTTCGTACCCGGGTACCCGACCCGTTTTTCGGGCGGGTACCCGGGTACCCGAAAATAGAAACTAAAAAAAAAAAAAAAAAAATTTTTTTTTACACAATTTTTTTTTAACATTTTTTTTTTAAAGTACAAATTTGTCCCCAAAAATGACACATGATGGGGTCAATAGAGGTCATTTGGGGACACATTATATGTACTAAAAAAAAAAAATGTAAAAAAAAAAAAATTGTAAAAAAAAAAGTTTTTTTTTTTTTTTTTTTGTATTTCGGGTATTCGGGTACCCAATTTGGTACCCGGGTTCCCGGGTATAAGTCACAGCCTTAATGTAAATCAGCTAAGACAGGGGAGATGTGGTCAAATTTCCTAGTAAGTGTGATTAGTCTAGCTGCCATATTTTGTAACCGTTGAAGTCGGGATAATAAAAAATCAGAAATACCAAATAAGAGAGAGTTGCAAGAGTCAATCCTAGAAATTATGAGAGCGTTTACAATGGTTTTTGCTGCATCACATGTAAGATGTTTACGGACACGTCCAATGTTCCTTATTGACGCACATACACCCCTTGACACAGTAGACACTTGTTTCTCCATTGTTAAACCGCTGTCAAACATCACTCCAAGATTGCGGACATCTAGAGAAGGTACAATATTTTCCGAGCCAACTCTTATCAATCCTATCAGGTGGCCAAATTCGGCCCCTGATAAAGTGGGCAAACATGGCCACCAAGACAAAATGCGTAATAAATTCACTATTTTTCATGTTTGAAACCCAAAATAATTGTTCCAATGGAATAAAAATCTGCTGGGGAAAGGTTTAAGTTTGATTTCCTGTTTGAATTAAGCAAATTATGATGTTTGTTGAAGAGATGAGGGGCAGTTGGTGATTTTGGTGTTGGGAAGCTTGATATCTCCCAGCACTATATCTGGGGGAGCTCACTAGCCAAAATGATGTCATAGGTACTTGTAGCCAATTAAATACAAGGGGTGTGTGAGGGGTGTGTCCGAGACATCCACTCAGCATCAAGCAAAAGTTTTGTCTATTGTAAAAAAGTATTAGTAGTGATGGGCACAACGGTACCATAATGATTTTTGTGATAGAAATAGGTGGAGTGTATACTCTCATCCCTATTGAATTGTGTATGAATATTGATGTATATCAAGGGGAGTATGTGGCCAATGATATGCTGGGTTTCATGACAACCAGTTATGCATGGGTTAGGGACAACCAATCAGCTTTGAGAAAAAAAGTTTGTGGATATCCTAAAATAGTGATGGGCTAACTTTTATTTGTTCTCTCTCTCTTTTTCTTTCTTTTTCTTTCTTTTTCTTTCTTTTTGGGATTTTTGAAGAATTATTTAGATATATTTATTGTCATGAGTGTGGATTAGTTTTTTGGGGGTGTTTTTGTGTTGATATATTTTTGTTTTGGGTGTGATTATGTTGTTTTAATGGCTTTTTTAAAGGTATTTTATTGTTGTTTTCTTGTTCAGTTTGTGGTTTTTTTAGTTTTGTCTATATTAACTTTATTTATTTATTCATTAATTTATTTATGTATTTACTGTTTGGTGACTTATTTTTTAAACATTTATTTACTTGTTTATTTATCAATGTTTTTCTTTTCTTTTATTGTTTTAAGTGTTATGGGGGTGGGGTCTTGTGAGTATTCTAGTAGATTTGGGGACAATCTTGTACTTCTTGGCTTGTTTGTTTCTTTTTGTTGTTTCTTTTTCTTTGTTTTTCTTTCGTTTTTCTTGGGGTGGTCTGTGGGGATTGTCTTTTTGTTCAGGTGTGGGTGGGCTGTTTGTTTTTATCGGGTAGGGGGTATTGTCTTTATCCGGGGGGGGGGGGGGGGGGGATCTTTTTCTGGATAATGGGTGCTGGGAAAAATCAAAAATCCTTATTTTATTCTAGGTTGTTGTTTTTCTCAAGGGGGGAGGGGTATTGTATTTGCTTTTTATTGATATCATTTTCTGGATATTAGGTGCAGGGAAACAGCTTCTAATATGATTAATTTCATAACTTGTGGAGGGGATGTTTGTTTGGTGGTGGCTGATGTATGTAATTAGGATTATTGCTCTTTTTGTGTTCAAATTGGTCTTTATTAGCTACAAGAAAATGTCTTCCTTAGCTTTTTGTTATGAACCAACATTATGTCACCTACATGTACGCAGGGATAGCGCTACTGGGGGTTCTTGCGCGTTTAGCGCATATTTTTTCATTTTGGCGCAATAAATTAGCTGAAAATCCAAAATAACTTCTTATTTTTCAAACTTTTGTGGGGTTCAGGGTTCTAAAAACCCCTAATTTAAAAACCTAGTGCTACCCCTGACATGTAGTATACATACCCTTTGATGGTAGAGTAAAATGAGAGCGGAACAGAATCTGCACCCACTTATTTCTCTGCTGGAATTCCTTGACCATGCCTATACCAATCATGTTTGAAGCCAAATTTGCCATACTGAGATGTAAATGCTTTATATTTGAATCTAGTAAAATAATGTGATGGTAGAAGATGTTGGATCAGTGTGTGCAGATTGGAGCATCGATGTGTAGTGTATGATGGCAGGTTATCAACTGACTGACCATGTGGCATTTGTGTAACTATTGGGCAATCTTGCCTAATCCCATACACCTGGCATGGTTGCTTTTATTATGCAAATTATAATTCAATGCATGAGCTTTTACCAGGTATCTTGTTTACTAGTTCAGTTCACCTGTATTTCAAAGTTGCTATTGTTCATATGAATGTCCATTGAATATACCTTTCTTGAATCAAAGGCGTGGTCATCTGTACATGTACTAGTATGTTTGTATGATGCAATATATAGCTAGTGGCCTTGATCAGCTGGGTCATAACAGGACTAGCCACACTATTTACTCAGCTGATAGTGTATTCAAACCATGGCAAAAACTAAGCGTGTAGCACCTAGGCATAACTTGAGTAGCAATGCAGGAAGGGGCAAGGTAGGCCAACCAGCCCAGCCTCATTCTAAACGACAATGTTCATGTAAAATTCATGAATACACTTTGAGGCTTTTATATTTTTCTCTGATATTACAAAATCCAAGTGAATCCAAGTATTTATGTTTAGAATTTGTTACAGCATAATAACATGCTTTTTTGTACATGTATGTAAGTCCCATTTCTATCAAATTAAAATAAACTTTCAATGAAATATCTTGATTTTTGGAGGCCCAAAATGACTGACATTTAATTAATTTTCCAACAAAACATAAAATACTTTTTGGACGTTTCACAAAATGTTTAGGTATTGAGGATTTCCGTTTTGTTAATGTTAGAGCACTTTCAATGAAAGTTTGAAAATTATATTACAAACATTACAAATATTTTGGCCAAAAATGACTGAAATTGCATCATTTTTCTGGTAAAATGCAACCCAATTTTTTTCAAGCGACACTAAATATTTTGGTATAGAGTTCAGATATCGATATAGGAAGGATAGAAGATGCCATTTTGTGTGTGTGAGAGCGCTACTTTTGGATTAACTGTAAATACAGGAAAAATGTCTACTTGCCACAAAATGACTGAAATGTCATCATTTTTCTGGCAAAACGCAACCAAGAATTTTTTTGAAGCGACACGAAATATTTAGGTATTGAGTTAAACAATTGATATGTGATAGGTAGAACATGCCATTTTTTGTGTGGAAGCGCTAAGGCCCCGCCAACTTGATTTTTAGTTTCCCGTAACCCGCCCGCGCTTCATTTTCATGCCCGCGTTTGAATTCATTATTGAAATTTTGGAGAAAAAAATACAGTTTTTGCAATGAAAACGTCCGAATTCATGCATTTTGAGTGATGAAATTGTCTGATAAAGCGTCCGTCGTTAAAATGAAGTGAAATGTTTATTCATTTTGACCAGAATAGCCTTTCTGTAACTTACATATATCTAAATTAACCCATTTCATTATATGATGGTGTGCAGCGGTGTATAACAATACGTCTGACATCCACATTTTGTATAATAATGAAAGGCGTAAAAATAATGAATAATGAATAATGAAATGGGTGCCTCCCCTGTTTTGAAAAAAAATGTTACGGGAAACTAAAGATCATGTTGGCGGGGCCTAATTTTGGATTAACTGTAAATACTGGCAAATATGCCCACTTAGCGGGCATATTTGACAGTACACTGGCAAATTTGCCAGGGCTGGGGAATTCGGCCACCTGCTAGGAATGTTATGGAAGGAATGTTGACTTTTGCCTTTTGGTAATTTGGTAACATAGCTATATATTGCCTTGGTTATGAATTATAAACAGATACTTGACAACATTGAGGCACAGATAGTATCTTGATGATCGGAATGAAAAAGACATCAAGAAAAAACAGAGCTTGTCTAGTTGCTGAAAGGCGTTGACGAGAACATGCATAGATGTAGATGTAGAAAAGGCTAAATAAATAAGCTTACTCAACAAAAAGTTAGCCCCGGTCGTGAGCCTTCCCATTCCCGGGCCTCCTGCTCCTGTGTGTTTATTTAATTTCCAAGATTTTTGTATGAATATATACCTCATAAATGCAGTATGCAACTTACCGTGAGACAGACATTTGTAACTCTGTGCATTTCTACGCACAATTATATCAAAATAATAAATACCGAAATGTGAAGAAGTGAAACAAATAATTTGACTGCTCCTTTTCTCGAAATTCGCGCTACACCAGTATAAAGCACATTCATTGGTCAATTTTGTGAAATCTATTTTCTTCAAGCCAATGAGCGATTCCGTCTTATAAAAACTCGTGCAATTTATTTTAGGTCATAAGGTCACGTGAAATATCCCAGCATACCATCTATATCCGGTCTTTTAGCTGCCGTATCGGAAATCTTTCAGTAAGCACTACGATACATGCCTTTTAAATCTATCATATTTCTTCAACATCAGATTACCAAATAATAAAAAGATTAAGTCCTTACAAATTTGATTAATAAATCATGCTAACTGTTAATATATTTATTCGTTTTGTTAATTAACAATCCTATATAGAGCAATTTAATATTCTACATTTTTTCGATAGCCTCGTAATGCAATGTGTACTGACAGTACAGTATCAGTAGTGTATAGTTTAGCGTAGGTGAGAAGTGATTTAAATTGCATCCAAACCGATTGGTCCGCTAGACAACATATTAACGAGCATTATGATTTTCAGTATGGTTTTCATATTTAGTATGATTGATTTTATGACGTCATATGCCAACTTTTTATGAGAACAATCTCACTCTCAGAATAAGATGAAAGTTGAAACGCAGGGCTGTCAACTTTTGGCCTTGGGATTTGCTGTGGGAGGGAGAGATACAATATTACAAATATAAACAAAAAATAAGTAGGAGGTAGCCCCAATTTTTTTTGTAGTCACCTCGTAAATTTCATTCAAGTAAGTGTGAGGGGGCGGTCAAAAAAATGTGCATGGTCAAACAAATTTGCACAGTCCAAAAGGTACAGCAAATCAACGTAGGCGGCGGGCTGTTAATAGTCAATTTCGTGTGATTCCGTAGTAGTAGTGCGTTTGTAATCAGTAGGCCTAGGCTTAGTATAGCATCTCGCGAAAGAAATAAACATGTCAAAAAACATTTTAATTGATACATTTATGAGGCGCGAGATTCAATATGCTAGGCGGGAGAAAGAGCGTCTAGGCGGGAGAGTTGACAGCCTTGTGAAACGCCCCTCGGTCCGGGAGGCCATGAAGTTAATGAAAAATGAAATCGTCGCAATCAGTAAACTAAATAAAGACATCGCAATGATATGAAACACTAAATTTAATTAGGTCGGCCCAGAATGACTTCACATCGTGTTGTTTGCTAATGTATAATCAAAACAGACATTTGTTGATCACAGCGTAAACAATTCCCCAGCGTCCCATGCGACTGGTGGTGCGTTACCGCGTAAAACCGGAATATGTGACGTTCTATATTAAATAGGTATTAATTGACCAATCGCAGCCCTAAGGCCTAATCAACAAGATTCCACGCCGCGTTGCGACTGTTTTGGAATGCACTGCATGCAAGGACACGCTCTAGTGAACCTTTGTAATGATCGCGAGCACTCGGATCATGACGCTGTGATCCACACATATTTGTTTTGATTATTATGATGAGGAACGATCTTGGATTTGATTTAATTATTTTACCTCTTTCTTATTAAATATAAAATGACAGTTTTTAATAGGCTAGCAAATCTTGTATTTTTCTGACTTGGATCACCTCCATGGTCATTAAACAAACACACATGGTTGTAATTCATAATGGATAAAAAGGTCATTCCGTGTCAAATCAACCAGTTTTCTGAAAAGTTCCCAGGTGACCCTCTCAGATTTTGATGAAACTTCTTCAGAAAAATGGACTAGGCGGCCTATAAGCAAAAATTAACACACTAAAAAGTAAAATCATACGCCATGTTGTTTTTCAGATATGGCCCTTTGAAATTTGGGCGAGAACACACCCATTTTCGCATTCGCGAAAAGTCGTGTAATATCTTCCTTTGGAAACTTAAATTTCAGTCTTCGCACTAGGTTAGATTTAAAGAACAATTTATTGTTTCTCTGTCCCGTAATGGCTGTCAAACGTATGAGTTTGATGCCGACGAGTGCTTTCTACTATGATGCTACAGTCTAGTTGTCTTTTAACACATTGTCTTATATATTTATTTCACAGATATGGCAATCCGTCATGAAATGTGTGTTGGCATCAACAAAGGCCATAAAACAACCAAAAACACAACATTGAGGAAGTCCAAGAAACGAGGAGTAAGTTGAAAGCAAATCTGGTTCAACCTAGCTGTTTAAGGGAGTACAGTAGCATTCACTCACAAAGTGTGTTGGTCAATATTTATTCATGCTAAATAATTTTGCAGATTGATTCTTGCTTATTTGAGCCTCAGTCTGTCACTTTGATTTGTTGGTACTATTCTGTTACCATCTTATATGATAGCCTTTGATTAGAATTAACATAAGTAAACCGTAACCATTGTTTTTTAAGTCCGTGGTCAATTGGCTTGTACCAGGTCCTATTGAAAAATTACATAAGTAAATTTATTTATTTAATTTTAAGTTTCATCATTTTTTGCTGCACTTCCATTGGAGAAAATAAATACAAAGCATACCGTATTATCCCTATTAAGCGCCCAGGGCGGTTAGCAAAGTCATTTTGGGTGGGCGCTTAATATGTTACCTTTTTTTATTTAAACTCATTTATCGTGGAGACTGTCGAATTCGGCAAGGTTGCGAAGACGTTTTGTTCGGTAAACATACCAATAATATTTAAAGCTCATAGAAAAAAAATAAAGTATGATTTTTCAATCACATTCCATGAATAGTTGTGAAAGACGAGTCACTAACGATTTGTTACAGTTTTGTTCAGATAACAAAACTGGAAGAAAAGAAAAAAACTTAGCCGAAAATGCCATCAATATTTATCTGGTTTTCATGTGGGCGGCCATCTTTGCTTTTCATTTGTGGCTAAAATACAACACTACGCATATTCGCACGCATTTCACACTATGCATGTTCAAAACCACTCGCCAATCGCTGTACAGGCAGTGATGTCAGCGCTACTGTACGGGTGGCAGTAAGTGCCTAGTGAGATCGGGCAGCGGCGGGGATCGAACCAGGCTTACTGGTACTGCTTTACTGAAGGACGCGACGCCGTGGTGAAAAATGTTGTTGTACAGTGCTACGGTAATTAAAAAGGTGGGTGCGTACTGCGTATAAAGGATTGTTTGTTGGTAGTCATTGAGAAATACGGGGGTGAGAACTTATAAAGGCATGGGAGCTTAGTAGGGATAATACGGTACATGTGTTTCTTCATAGTCACTCACTTGTGTCCCTCTGTAAGGTACATGCTACACTTGCACTAACTAAGTCTCATTCAAATCTTTGTTATTTTTACAGCCAAACAAGCGTGTAAAGTTTGTCCGTGATCTAGTGAGAGAGGTGTGTGGATTTTCCCCATATGAGAGACGTGCCATGGAATTGCTCAAGGTCAGCAAGGACAAGAGAGCACTCAAATTCTGCAAAAAGAGGGTAAGTTGGTAAAACAAATCATCCGGATTAGATATGAATCAAAAGTTCCACGCAATAAGGTTGGAAGGTGCGCTAAAGTTATTTAACTATTGAGTCGGACAAAAGTCTTAAAATACAGCAGTAGTAAAAATTGTCATCAAATTGATAAGTGCTGTAATGATGAAGATGGGCTCGTCATCATCGCTCGGGCCCCGTGAAGTCTTGTTTCTGAATAGCAAAGTCTTTGTTCTTTGAAACATGCTCCAACCTCATTGTGTGGAACTTTTGATTTAACGAAAGAACAATTAAATTCTTGGTGAACTTGGGTGTATTCTTGGTGTAAGATATTTATAAGTTAGACTAGTGTCCAGACCTATTACTGAATAAAGCTGTAGGCCTATAATCCTTTAATCCCTCAATACCTCAATAGAGGATTTAGTGCTAGGTTAGTTTTGTGCTGTCTTCCACCAAAGATAAACCAAACTTTGACTCGGAAATGTATCCCCTTCGACATTAAAATGTCACCTTTCATTAATAAGTGTAATCCATCTACTTGCTCAATACAAACAAATTTGTTTTTGTGAGACTCTTCTCCATAATGGTGAAGCAGTCGTTCCAGTATTCAGGATAATGACTTTGATCAATTGCTTTGTCGGTACTGTGAAGAATCAAATATTTTACTTAGGCCCCTCGTGCAATTCCTCAGTTCCAAAGTGGAAATGTTTTGATTCTTCACAGTTGCCTCTAAACAACTGATACGCTGTCATTATCCTTAATTATAGAATTTGATGACCTATTTTTCTTTTCTTAAATTCTTTCTATCTCCACAGTTGGGAACACTCAGCAGAGGCAGGAAGAAGCGTGAAGAAATGATGCAGACGATCTCCGCACAAAGGAAGGCTGCATCAGCCGCAGCAGCAGCAGCAGCGGCTGCCAAAGCCTAGAGATAGGATTAGGAACCACAATCACAATTCACAATGCCTGGACTTTGTAATGGACCCATATTATTGCGCATCTGTCTATGATTTACCGACAGAACTCTGGTCTGAGATGCATGACATGGCTATTTGCAGCATATAATTATATAACAGCATCATCTTTTCTAACACAGCATCATGACAATACTGTTTGATCCAATAAATATGGTATAAAACAAGTTAAAAACCTTGTAGGATGTTGTTATTCTATTGTGTGTAGAATGATTGGAAATAATGCACTTGAGGTCTCAGGCGTGAATTAATTACATGGTAGATTAAAAGTGCATCCTATCGGTAAAACAAGACACTGTAATATACTGTGTAATTAATGTATGTGTGATGCCTAAAGTATAAAAGGAATTTGTCATAAGGCTATTTTAAATAAATCTTTTGTCTCAAAGCTCCCGCGCGCGTTAGATAATTGATGACGTTAGAAAAAAAATCTTCGAAGTTTTACCAATTTTTCAGATTTTCATTGATCCCATTATTTTAAATACAAAATTTTAAATACAAAAAGGATTTCAATATTTTATTATAAAAATAAAATAAAAACCTTTAAAAAAAAACGCACTCCGCATTAGGTTTTGAAGAGCTTTGAGACAAAATATTTTTTTATTTGCCTAATACAAAAGCACCATGAAGTTTAAAACAGGGTCAGAAATTTGACAAGATAACATTCTAGTGAAGATTCTTGCCAATTGGTTTGCTAGAATCCAAGTAGATTCTCAAAGATCATCTGTATTATATATGCTCTATTTCGATAGAGGAGAATCTACAGACTCTCACAAAAATCCTGTGCAAGAATCTATGCATTCTCACAACAAATTTCTGATCCTGGTTTAAAACATTAGTAGTCCGATCAAATTGGTAAAAATGCAGGCTTTCAAGCGCTCCTACTTTTTGACCCTTGCTCCTACTTATCCTACTTTTTTGCCTGAATCTCCTACTTTCTCCTACTTTTTTTGTGCCATAACTCCGGAAGAAAAAAACAATTGTGCAGAGCTATTATAAAATGTAAAAAACGAAAATAAATAGGTTGACCTTCTTTCAATTTCAAAAGAAAGATACACTTTGTGACTGTTATGTTCACTTTACGTCCTTATTAGTGGCTCTGAAAAGAGCCTTTGGATCTGAAAGTGGAGGGTAAGATAACCAAGATATTCTGTATGGTGTGACAAGTCTCTAAATGGTTAAAATTATAAAAGATATGGAAAAATAGGTTGGAATGGAACCTTCTTTCAACCTCAAAAGAAATATTGATGTTGTGTTATGTTCACTTAAAGGTAGATGTTCCGATTTTGAACTTGAAGTTTTCTATTCTACATGAAAGGACATCCTTAAAAAAGTTGTGTGCCAAAGTATGAGTTGCATAGCTCTAATGGTTCTTATTTTAGACGCACAAGATGCTGTGAACTGTACCCATTGAGTAGTACACAAACTATATCGGTGGTTACCACCATTCGCAGTAATTCGACGTTATTTCAACGATTTCTCCATAATTATACCGATTTAGGCCGTCAAACTTCAGTATGATGGTGAGAAAAATACGAGCTTTCATATGATATGAAAATCTCTGTATGTTTGAAATAATTCTGTGTTACGAAAATGTGATCGGGTCATCTACCTTTAAGGTTCTCAATGGTGGCTCTGAAAAGAGCCTTTGGATCTTGTTCATGTTTCAAAAATGGATTTATTATAAAAAGAGATTGATAGATAGGTGGTAATCAAAAGAAAGATCAATTTTGTGTTAAGTTCATCATTTTGTGAAACGTAAAAAATGTAGTTGATTTGAACTTCAAGATCCAAAGGCTCTTTTCAGAGCCACCAATGAGAACATAAATTAATATAATTAAAAACGGACCTATTTATTTATCAATATTTATGGTGGGATGGGGGAAATATAGGGAATCATATAACTTTCAGATATTGAAATAGGGAGCTTTGTAACTTTTAATACGTACACAGGGAGTAAACATTGTAAGATATCAATTAAATTATTGAAATGGTGGCAATTAGGATGATTTCAGGGGCTATTTTGGAGTGACATGCCATTTCTTTCTGCATTTTTGAGACATGAGATAAACTAAACACAACACCAAAAGTAAGTCCCCCCTAAACAATTCGTCATAACATCGTAAGATAAAACATTTTACCAATAAAACTAAGTTAGAAATAATCCTCTGACTGTTTCCTAAGTGATGTTTGAAAATGAAAGATTTCAATTACTTCATGGCTGAATGAGCTCAAATGGAAGACAAAAACTGCCCTTCTCAAAAGTCACAAAAGTTTATGAATTGCTTCTCACCAATGGAAAAGTACCCGTGGCTGAGCAAAATTTACTGTAATGTGTAATCAATTCATGATCATTCAGCCATGTAAATCCCATTCTTGGCTCAGATATTAGCAGAGTGAGTTGTGACTTTTGAGAAGGGCAGTTTTTGTCATATTTTTGAGCTTATTCGGCCATGAAGTCATGGACATCTTTCATTTTCAAACACCACTTAGGAAACAGTCATAGGATTATTTCTAACTAAGTTTTATTGGTAAAATGTTTTATCTTACGATGTTATGACGAATTGTTTAGGGGGGGGGGACTTACTTTTGGTGTTGTGTTTATAAGACAGCAAAACATCTTCTGTGCATGTCTCTTCTTGGACAATCTGTTTGAAAACCATCTGTCCTATCTGTGAAAATCATCAGTGGTCATGGAAATAAGAGCTAAGGGAGGAAAAAAACAAAATATTGTCTCCGCTTTGCACCAATGTTCACAAAGTAGATTATTTCACTATCGTATCATGGTTTTACAAGGACACCTTTGGTAAAAAAAATGTGTGCGTTATGCACAACTTATGATTACATTAAGGGCTGATATTTATATTAGTGAAGCCAAACTCTCACACATTAATTACTTAAATACAAAGCTGCCTAATTTTGTCATCTATTCATTCTCCTGAATCAGCTTCACCCACCCTACACCTATTTGGAGCAATTGAGGTCATAAGTTTCCGTCAAGGAATATGGTGTTTCATCATTCTTTATTCAATCATTAAGAAATACAGTAAAATTGATAAAAAGAACGTACATAAAACCCAGGACACGATGTTGGCCCGTCAATGACCAGCAATGACCGACCAACATACAGGCAGGGAAGGACAGGACAAGACAATACAAACATCATCATTATAAATAATTTAAGATTTGAATCAGGTATATGGCGGAGACCCGAAGCCATTGCGCACTGCGGGAAGGTTCTTGGGTCATACTTTTAGACATGGGGCTGTGTCCCATTGGGGCTCGTTTCGAGCATTCCAGATCGTGTAACTGCACAGCAATGAGATTTTACTAATCTCTTTAATGACAGGATTGGACAGTTTTGACCCGACAAACCTAAACGCAGTACGCAGTCTCTTCAGATTCTCATCAGTGACAAGACCCCTCGAACCGATCTCGACGCAGTTGAGGTTGCATTTAAAACCGTTATTTGATATATCAGCTTGGAGTGTTTGATACCGCTCAATTTTACGTTTGTGAGCCTTTGCGATATTGGTTTCAAATGGAACAGTAAGCTCGAATATATGAACAGATTTGTCATTTTCATTAATAAGCACAAGATCGGGACGTTGAGCAGTAGGTACAATATTTGGGGGGATTGTACCACCTGTGATTGTGTGGCCAGGGAGGTCAACATATATTGCACAATTATTATTATTTGATTTCTGGAGCTCATGTGCCAAATGAGACAGAATACTGTTATGCCTCCAGGTAAACCTAGATTGTTCAAGAGATATTGCACAATAATTAAGGACATGTAGGAGAGTCTGCGTATTTTGACACAGTTTGCATTTAGTATTGGTTCTCTTACCCCAGGTGCGGAGGTTGGTAAAGGTAGGGAGAAAATCAATGCATGATCTAACGGCAAAACTCAGAACGCCACGTGGTAGGTTATATATCATTGATTTCCATGTGAGATCGCTCTTTTCTGAATCAATAAGCTTTAACATGTTTCCCTGGACTTTCAAAGGTTGGACATGTTGCCTCCATTTATCAAGGCGGTGGTTCTTAAGCTCATTCTTGATATTTGTTTTGAATGACTTCCACTTGGATTTTGCTAGGGCAATGGTAGGCATGGATTTGCTCGCGATTTGATAAAAGTTATTCCACTGTCTACTACCAAACTTTTGCATTTTCCGCTTCCAAGTGGATTCACGTGTCAATTTGGAGTTAAGAACATGAACAACCCTGTCGTCACCTTTCACAAGGCACCTGGCGTAAGAGATGGTATGCGCTTCCAAATACTGGGGTGAAAAGGGTCACAAATCACACAAAAATGTCTAAATATGGCAAATTTTCCAGCTCGCTACGCTCGCCATAGCACCATTTTACATGATAAAAAAAGGAGCCATACCGTCAGATAGGAAGGCCATGTCTATCTATCATTTGTTGGGACAGTGCCTAAGTATAACAAGTGGAACATGGAGTTAGGAGAGGAGGGGTCTATGTAAAAGGCTACTGGTAACACGGGTTTGAGGTATATATTTTAGTTGCAGATATAGATGGGTAGGTAGTTTTGATACAAGTCTCAAATTTTTCTCTGCTCCTTCCCCCTTTTCTCCACCATAAACCATGAACTATCCCTTATCCCTTTTTATAATATAACAGTATCTTGATTATCTTACCCTCCATTTTTCAAGATTCAAAGGCCCTTTTAGAGCCAGCATTTAGAACCTAAAGTGAACATAACACCACATTGATCTTTCTTTTGAGATTTAAAGAAGGTTCCAACCTAACTCTTTTTTAGAAATAAACTTATATTATGGTATAATGATGAGACGCACAGATTAGCATTGACGAAAATTACTTCTAAAGCCTGACCATGTCCTACCTTTCTCCTAGTTTTAGCCTCCCATATCCTACTTTTCTCCTACTTTTTTAAACAATTTTTGTCCTACTTTTCTCCTACTTTTTCACCTGAGTCTGCTTGAAAGCCTGAAAAATGTGACCCATCATCAAAACAGACCAGTTTTCTGCATACAGCATACCTTGTTGGAAAATGAGGTCATAAAACCAAGTCTGTTTCATTTTAGCATTTGGGTTCTTTTACATGCAGCAATAGGCAGGTTATTCAACAGGTAGAAACAACTTGCCGGTCCAAAGCACAGCAGCCTAAGCGCTTATCCCATAATACTACCAAATTAGTATGGAATTATTCAAGCATCACATTTCATAAGAATGTGTTCTAAATCTGTTATGTTCTGAGATATCAAAGGGCTATAATATTGCTACCTACTGAAGATGTCTCGTATCAGATTGCAATACTATCGCTATCTCTTGAAGATGGCTACTATCAGATTGCAATACTGCTATCTACCGAAGATAGTTAATATGAGATGGCAATACTGCTATCTACTAAGATAGCTCATACCAGATTGCAATACTGTCGCTATCTACTGGAGATAGCGTTAGTATTGCAATCTCATAATATTAGCTATCTACTGTAAATAGCTCATATCAGATTGCAATTCTATCGGCGCTATCTACTGAAAGATATATGATATGAGATTGCAATACTTTTGCTATCTACTGAAGATAGCTCATGTCAGATTGCAATACTATCGTTATCTACAGAAGATAGCTCATATCGCTATCTACTGGAGATAGCTCATACGAGATTGCAATACTATCGCTATCTACTAGAGATAGCTCGCATTAGATTGCAATGCCATCTACTGAAGATATCTCATGTTAGATGGCAATACTATCGCTATCTACTGGAGATAGCTCGCATCAGATTGCAATACTATCGCTATCTACTGAAGATAGCTCATATCAAATTGCAATACTATCGCTATCTACTGAAGATAGCTCATTAAATTGCAATACTATCGCTATCTATTGAAGATAGCTCATATCAGATTGCAATACTATCGCTATCTATTGAAGATAGCTCATATCAAATTGCAATACTATCTACTGAAGATAGCTCATATCAGATTGCAATTCTATCGGCGCTATCTACTGAAAATATCTAATATGAGATTGCAATACTTTTGCTATCTTCTGAAGATAGCTCATGTCAGATTGCAGTACTATCGCTATCTACTGGAGATAGCTAATACGAGATTGCAATACTATCGCTATCTACTGGAGATACCTTGTATCAGATTGCAATACTATCGCTATCTACTTGAGATAATAAGATATATCATATTGCAATACTATCGCTATCTACTGAAGATAGCTAATATGAGATGGCAATACTATCGCTATCTACTGGAGATAGCTAATACGAGATTGCAATACTATCGCTATCTACTGGAGATACCTTGTATCAGATTGCAATACTATCGCTATCTACTTGAGATAATAAGATATATCATATTGCAATACTATCGCTATCTACTGAAGATAGCTAATATGAGATGGCAATACTATCGCTATCTACTGGAGATAGCTCGCATTAGATTGCAATGCCATCTACTGAAGATATCTCATGTTAGATGGCAATACTATCGCTATCTACTGGAGATAGCTCGCATCAGATTGCAATACTATCGCTATCTACTGGAGATAGCTCGCATTAGATTGCAATGCCATCTACTGTAGATATCTCATGTTAGATGGCAATACTATCGCTATCTACTATAGCTCGCATCAGATTGCAATACTATCGCTATCTACTGGAGATAGCTAATATGAGAGTGCAATACTATCGCTATCTACTGAAGATATCTCATACCAAATAGCTATAATATTGATATCTACAATATTGTACTGAAGATAACTTGTATCAGATTGGAATATTTTCGCTATCTACTGAAGATGGCTCATATCAAATGCTCATATCAAATGGCTATAATATTGATATTTATTGAAGACAGCTTGTTTCATATTGCAATACTGTCGCTATCTATTAAGATAGTTCATATCATATTGCATATCTACTGAAGATAGCGCATATCAAATTACAATACTATCGCTAACTGCTGTAAATAGCTCATCAAATGGCTATAATATTGATATTATACTATCACTATCTACTGGAGATAGCTAATATGAGATTGCAAAACTATCGCTATCTACTGGAGATATCTCGCATCAGATTGCAATACTATCGCTATCTACTGGAGATAGCTAATATGAGAGTGCAATACTATCCCTATCTACTGAAGATGGCTCATACCAAATAGCTATAATATTGATATCTACTGAAGATATCTTGTATCAGATTGGAATATTTTCGCTATCTACTAAAGATGGCTCATATCAAATGGCTATAATATTGATATTTATTGAAGACAGTTTGTTTCATATTGCAATACTGTCGCTATCTATTAAGATAGTTCATATCATATTGCATATCTACTGAAGATAGCTCGTATCAAATTGCAATACTATCGCTAACTGCTGTAAATAGCTCATATCAAATGGCTATAATATTGATATTATACTATCACTATCTACTGGAGTTAGCTAATATGAGATTGCAATACTATCCCTATCTACTGAAGATGGCTCATACCAAATAGCTATAATATTGATATCTGCTGAAGAGATCTTGTATCAGATTGGAATACTATCTAATCGCTATCCACTGGCAAAATAACTCATCAGATTGGAATACTATCGCTATCTACTGAAGATGGCTCATACCAAATGGCTATAATATTGATATCTACTGAAGATAACTTGTATCAGATTGGAATACTATCTAATCGCTATCCACTGGCAGATTGGATTTATAATATAAAGTCCAGAGTTAAAACATACCTTGCGGACGTTTCGAAAACAAGGTGTTTTCTTTATCAACACTGATGATTGAGTGACAATCCTGTATTGAATGCACTTCTTTTTGGTTGCTTGGCAATGGTGTTGCTAGATGATTTTGCAACCAGAAGATCGTTGTATACATGACTTTGGCAGAACTATTCATGGTGGTGCCCTGCTTCCTGATCTCTATGGCCTCCTTAACCCATCTTTTGTATTTGTCTATCTCTTTGCCTACCCTTGCCTCATCCCAGCTGATGACATGGTTCTTGTCTATCATCACATGATCTGTAATGGCAGATTTGTTTACTAACAGAGTCGCTATACTATCGCTATCTACTGAAGATGGCTCATATTAAAGGCTCATATCAAATGGCTGTAATGTTGATATTTATTGAAGACAACTGGTTTCATATTGCAATACTATCGCTATCTACTGAAGATAGCTCATATCAGATTGCAATACTATCTCTATCTACTAAGATCATATTGCAATACTATTGCTATCTACTAAAGATAGCTCATATTTAATGGCTATACTATTGATATGCCTATCTACCGTAAACGGGTGAATAGGGACATGGGAGTGAATAGGGACAAAAATGTGAACAGTTTTTGAAATCTCAATTTTTTGTATTTGATGAATACTATTTAATTTCTTTTTCCAAATGTGGAAAGAGCAATATACGAGGGGTATCAAAAAGTTTTAGAAATCACCAAGACGTGAAGAAACCAGAAACTTAATTTTGTTATGTGATCCTTCAGACATCTTTACTAAGTCCCTGTGCAAAGTTACACATTTCTCCTACTATTTATTACCTGTCCACAGACCGCCATTGTAGAGATCCCCAGATTGACCGCCATTGATTGATTCTCAGATTGCCTCAGATTATGTTATTCCCAAAACAGCAATAAATAGTTTAAAGTGTTGACAGAAAAGGTCGTCAAAGGTCATGTAGGGGTCATTAGAGGTCAATCTGTGTAAACCCCATGTTACCCATAAGTTTATTGTCACCAAGCTTATTTGTAATGACCTTTGAACTCTTTCTGTCTAAACTTTAAACTATTTATTGCTATTTTGGGAATAACACAATCTGAGGCAATCTGAGAATCAATCAATGGCGGTCAATCTGAGGATCTCTACAATGGCGGTCTGTGGACAGGTAATAAATAGTGGGAGAAATGTGTAACTTTGCACAGGGACTATGTAAAGATGTCAAAATAAAGTTTATGGCTCCTTCACTTCTGGGTGATTTCTAAAACTTTTTGATACCCCCTCGTACGGTAATAGTGTTCCGGAAATAGTCCAGTGGATGTGAAAAAATGGTCTGGATAAGTGTATATGAGCGTGTTACTATTGGGGCACCGGAAAGGTAACGCTGAGTTAACTTTTTAATCCCCCTGTTCCTACTCGCGAAAAGTTACCGCTAAGTTTATAAGTGTCCTAATCGATGGGCGACGACATTTGACCTTTTCTTATACCAATAATGCCGCCTCCCCTGAAAAAGACTGCCTTCGCAATTACTTGGCGTTAAGATTTAACGGGTGGCTATTTCTACTGGGCAATTTAGCGTTAATTACCGTTAACAACCTGGTTTGTGACGGTTTTTGCAGTTACAAAACCGCATGTTATCTGGCTATTTCTACTGGGCAACTTTGCGGAAATTACTGTTAAGTTCCCCAGAGGAAACACGCTCTATGTGTCCTTATTTACCAAGTTCTGCGAATGCTTGATTGAAAGGTTCAATTTTTGAGCTGTTAGTGTGCCATTGTTAACCGGGAATGTTTATATTTCTTGTTAAAACTAATACTATAACTTTTTTAATTTGTTGTAGTGGTAGTTCAAAGGCATAGGTGGACATAAAAAAGGTTTGGCTCATGAGACAACATGGACAAACCTACAATCTAGAGAGTGCTAAAACTGTCCATATCCACTTCGTTTTACGGTACTGAAGATAGCTCATATCAGATTGCAATACCATCCCTATCAAATGAATGGCTCATATCAGATTGCTATACTATCGCTATCTACTGAAGATAGCTCATATTAGATTGCAATACCATCCCTATCAAATGAAAGGCTCATGTTATCAGATTGCCATCTACTGAAGATAGCTTGTACTAGATAGCTATAATATTGCTTTTTTGAGTTTCACTATTTTTCATTAATATTCCATAACTGATACAAGAACTGAACACCACGTCAGCATGGGCTTACAAACACCAAGCAAGTACGTACAAAAATGTTAATAGTAATACAACGAAACAAAAAAGACTCTCACACAATCGCAATTTATGAGAAGATATTTTTAATCATGAAAATCGATCTTACATTCATAGTAAATGTCAAAATATAAGAAAATACCTGGAGTAAAGATTTACTAGTCTATGGTAAAATATCAATGATGTGAAATGACAGTACCAGCCAGGAGTAAGCCTAGTAAGTTAAAGGGGCATTGAGAGATGTATCGATATACTAAATGAGCAAATAACGTAAAGATAATCATCAACATAGCCCAAATCCAAAATGTCATACAATTCCAACATCGCATTCATGCCAAATATGCAAATAACGGCACTTCCGGGTTGAGATTTGCCGCGAAAGTCCGTGAGTAAAACGATAGCATAACTTCCGAATTCAGCACCTAGTTTCAATATAATCATATCGAAACTAAGATAATCATGAAATTTTATATGATAAACGGCGAATGTTGGTAAACTGTTTTAGATGGTAGTTAGTATATGCCTAAGTATTACTTTTGATGCAAAAATACCTGATTTCCAGGATAATTGAGGGTGCACTTCCATACGTACCTCTCAATGCCCCTTTAAGATGACATCACCCATACATTACTGCTACTTGCAATGTGAGTAAGAGAGTACTCAACGATTAATTATGAAGATATGTGGATGTGCCACAATAACTATCTTCTATACAAACACATTAATCCATGAGTGTGATTTGCAGAATGTTGATATTTTTGTCTCAAAATGTCACTGAATTCAGAGAAATATCACGATATCAGTGAAAATTCAAAATGTCAACACATTTCATTCCAGGTAAATGTATGGATTGGGTTTATTTGTCAAATACATGTAGTGGTATTTGGATTCTTTTGAATTTGCTGGCACATCCTATTAGTATGAGCCCTCCCTTCAAACTCTCCATAGATATTGAATTGAGTTTAAATAAATGCATTATCTTTAATTTTATCCAAAGCTTCAATCATTTTAATTTTTCCTGCTTATAATTATTCTGCTCTAAATTCAAACAGTTGTTATTGTTGCGTATTTATTTTGAGTTACTTTGGATGACTCTACAATGGTAGGTGTATATATTAAGCTTTTTCACTGTCCCATCGATCGATCGTCCTTTTGCAGGCGCAATAACAGTCGCTATAAAGATCAACCAGCATAAATGAGCCACTTCTGTGTGTGAATCCAATGACCGATGATTGAAAAATTTCTTGAAACACTGAATTAGTCTCCACTTAGCAACGAACGATCGTCGAGCCAGTGTAAAAAGGCTTATAATCACTATCTCTTTACTACAGTATTATCAATATCGAGGGTTTAGTGCAACAAAGGGCTATCTGCATTTTTGGCCAAAATGAGATTTTGGTATCAAAATAATCCGCACAAGATCAGGAACCTAATTATGAGAAAATAGTAACTTCACCTAATCAAAAAGGTTTGAATAGCATTTCTTTTAACTTGTCAAAACCAATAGGTGACAATGATGGGTACAAATCTTTAATTAACTTTTTCTCAAAATGACCGAAATGCAGATAGCCCTTTGTTGCACTAAACCCTCGATATATTGTTTTCCATCGAGTTGTGTGTAAAATTGAACTGTGTTTTAACTAAAATGGGGCTATTTTTTAGTATTGGGTAAGTCTTTTTGGTACTTAAAAATCTTTGGACGACAATGATTTTTTGGTACCAATATATTTCAAAATGACCAAAAAGTGAGTTACAACTTTCTGGTTGTCAACCCTCGATATGTTGTATTACCTGCCTGGTTTCTCCAGTTATGGAATCCTATAATAAGCTGAATGTATTTTGCACCCTGTATTAAGATAAATTTCAACAATCTTCTCATCATATAGGCTTCATAGGCTATAAAACTGATAAAATTTAATTGTCATGGAATGTAAATGGAATATACTTAATAAAATTTGTATAATTATCATCTTTGTAAACTAATGTACAAGTTAAAGCAAATAATTAGTATATGTATAAAAATTTAAAAGTGCAAATTTAGCGACAAATAAATTATTTTAATCAAGAAAGATATTGAAATTCAAGCGTGTAAATTTAACAACATACAGTGACATTATTTGTTGGTATTTATACCATAATGTATCATTAAGTTATATTTCAAATAATGTTGTAAAAATGGGAATATTTTGGAAAATTAGCCTTGCCTTTCAGATTCCTTTTATTCTTCTTCTCTTTGATCAAAACCGATGGTTTGGCACACACTTAACAAAAGATGTGCTCAATAGACGGGCTTTTCTTTACTTACATCAGGACTCTTTATCAAAACATTCCTTCATAAAAAAAATTATTTTCATAAAAATAATTTTTATCCACACTTTTGCATTCTGTATTGATACCATATTCTATACTTGTCTATACTCTGCGTCAGCTCAAGGTGGGAGGTGACATCAGCTTGTAGTCTATACTCTATTTGTCTTCCTCTGGACAGTGACGTAAAATGTACAGGTGCAGCATTTATGCACACATATGTATCTTCCGTCTTTCTATACTCGTGTATATACGCCAGCACCTTGTTTATGTGCTGCAATTATAAGAATACACAGTTACGTCACTGTCTCATGATGGATCAATAGATTTTAGTAATAGACACTTTCTGCACCGCAACTGACATTCTTTTTTGATCCCAAGGGTGCAAATGCTATCGCGATGTAGACACCAGGTGACACAAAGTATATGTAAATGTTTTGAGCTTGAGTCCATTTGCATTTTACCAGCGATTCATCCCTACCAAAAAGATTTCAAGAGCAGCATAATCCGTACTTAAAGGCTATATATATACATCGCATTAAGGAAAAATATTGTTAAAAATTATATTTTCACACACAAAAGAATATTAAATTGAATTTGAGTAGAATTTACAAAATATTACAGGTAAATAGAGGCGGTGCATGAATAGGGATACTATATAAGCTATTATTTTCACAATGGTTTTATTTTTGTGTATTTCTTTGATTTTGGTGAGGCGTAGGGTGTAGGGTATGTAACTTTTAGATAGGGGTTAAGTCACTCAAATGTCCCACCAGTGATAATTCAACCCAGTCTCCTTGAAATGACAATCAGTATATATGAGACTGAACCCACATCTATATTCAGTCATTTGTTTAAGAACAGAATATAAAGCATACAGAGCATTTAATGGTGAGTATAGGCTATATTAAAAAAATCATTTGTCTCATAGCTCCTGCGTGCGTTAGTTAATTGGTGCGCGTTAGAAGAAGAAAAAAAGATTTTTTTTCAAAATTAAAAAAAAAAATCCCAAAGTTTCACAGATTTTTCAGATTTTCATTGATCACTTCATTTTAAATACAAAAGGTCACTTTAACAAGGATTTCAATATTTTATATTTATAAAAGAAACCTAAAAAAACACCGCATTCCTCATTAGGTTTTGAAAAACTGAAGAGCTTGAAACAAAAGATTTTTTTAATATAGCCTAATCAGTCTGTGAGTAATAGTCCGAATATGAAAGAGACTAGGATGGATATTTAGTGAAAATGCATATCTGTAAAATCACTTGGAAAATTAGCTATTTATTAAAATATCCCATAATTGATTGTTTTCAAAAATATATCCCTGTGAACATATTGGCTTATACAGTATATGAAATAGTGCAGGTTTAATTTATATAAATGGTGATCATGCAAAGAATTGAAGGAATACACAAGTCTAAATCAGAAAATGGTGCCAGACCAGGGGTTGGGTGGGAACTCAGTATGTAATGGATGGCTCCCAATTTGAGGGGATATGAAGTATACACACTTTTTTTCTTCTATTTTGTGTTTTTATTTTACCATGTAACCCACATCATATCTTTCTAACATGATCACAAACTATAGTATTCATAAACATTGGCCGATCGGATATTGATTTGGACCTATTCCATTAAACGTTAGAGAAACTACAATGTACCAATCACAACAATATTGGCATCGTTTAGATGCTATTAGTTTCGCTGTGATATAAAGGAGTTTAAGGCGTTGAAGCAACACATCCCAAAATATCATGCGTCCATTCAAACATGCCATCTAACACATGTTGATCATCATTTATAATCCTTCTTGTATAGATGAGGATTACATTAGAAATCAAATCAATTTGGACAATGGCGCGAGAAAACTTAGTCACTATTCTGGATATGAACTACCTACGATGTGATTCAAGACACAGGGAAGCATAGAACCATATTGTGTCAATGATCAGATCACTGCCTTCCCTTCAATTGGAAGATATTACCTATACTGAAATGGTAAACCGGCCGTCTGTGAATCCACTATAGTTGTTTGTCTTCATGTTAAAACTCATTTTAAAGTTACCCCACTTTGTATTAGTTATTATTGAGTGCCCTATAAAATCTGGCTAAAGTCTGAACTCTCTCCATTAGAATATAGTACTATAATAGCAACATGCACCATGGTTTTGGCAAAAGTCCTCCACAATAAAAATATGTACATTGATAGCGAGGAAAAATGTCATATACACACTTATCATATATATAATGTTTTGTGAGAATTAATATATGTATAAATCTTTGGTAAAAAAGAAGGCTTTGAGTATTGACCCATAAAGATTGTTAACTTGATTTTCTAACTGTACACTACCATATTTCTATTTCAGGTCATAAAATCTAATGTGATAATATACACAATACAATTAAATTTTACTTTAATGAAAAAACGTATACAAACAAATAAAACAAACAAGCAAACATATAAGAAAATAATAAACAATATGAAAATATTGCACAGAATAAGGAATGAACCAGCAACCCGTTCTACAGTGTTGACCAATTGACAATATAAAAACCCATACCACAATTTGAATTATGATATAATAATGGTTGTTTAATTACTTTTATGTGCCAAAAGCTTAATTTTGTTTTGAAAGCCTGATACATAAAGTACAAAAGATGACACATGATGTTGATATCAACCATTGTGTTACAATTGCGAAATCAGTACTATACTTGCTACAGAGCTGTAATCCCCACATATTTCTCATTATGTCTGTAAAATCTTAGGGGCCAGAAATGTTCCATTTTGAAATGATAGGCTAAAATGTGGTGAATTACTGCCACAGGTAGTTAACCACCAGCCAGTTTGTGTACTACTCAATGGGCAAATTTGTTGTGACATTGTGCTTCTAAAATCAGAACCATTGGAGTTATGCAACTCAAACTTTGGAATGTGACAATTTTAAGGATGACCTTCCATGTAAAATAGAAAACATCTAGTTGAAAATCGGGCCAGCAATCAGAACATCTACCTTTAATATATGTGTACTGAGATTTTTCTCAACGCAATTTTTTACCACAGATATCTTGGTACGGGTTTTTTAATTAAAGATAAAATATACATTTAATTAGATTCCATATATTTTCATTATATTCCAGCAATTCAATCAATGTCTTTCCCAATATAACAACAAAAAATGCTTAGATGTCAAAAGAAATCATTACAAAACTTGATTTTGACAACTCCGATGATCAATTTTAAAAATCATAAATAAATTCTTTCTCGGATTTTACACAACAGTTCACAGTGAAACAATTTGCTGATAAAGAACTGCACACATTTTGTAATCGTTGCCAGAGATTCTGACTATATCTCCCGATAGCCAAATTCATATCAATTTACAAATCATAATCATGATAACACCATGACGATAACACGGTTACCGTACCAACAGATTTGTATGATACATACAAATATAGGAAGCCAATTGGCAAAATAGAACGAAAGACAATCATTTTTATCAAACAAGTAAGTCCAATCATAGGTATCATCCAGTCATTATATACAAACATTCTTTCACTTTAACACACCTCAGGAAAACATACTGGAGAACTTTCCGGAATAACAATAATATTGTACAATAATAACGTACTGTAAAAGCCAATATTTTCGCGTAAAGATATTTCGCGCATTTTGATATCATAGACATTTCTCGAAATGTGTTATCGCGGGTGACCTTCTGGATGCATTGCATGAATGTTGAAAACAATATTTTTGAATGTTATAATTTTCACGGAAACATATTTTGCTCGAAAAGCGCGAAAATAAAACCACTGCGAAAATGTCAGCTTTTATAGTATTGGATTGATGTAAACTTGTATGGCTATATCAATTTAATTGTTGGTCTTGAAACTCTTGTGATTTATCCACTGAAAAACTAACCATTTGTGTATTTTGTTTACAAATTTTGTTGAAGGATCTTACCAAAATATAGTAAAAATCAGTCTTTGTTCTTCACTTTAGTGATTCATATCAAGACTTCACAACACAAAATATGATTTGTTTCTTTACACTATAAAGCTATCTCCAGAGAAGTACAAAAAAGTCATCTTTAATATACTGTTTCAAATTCCTATATTTCAAAATGCTCATTTGTTTTTGAAAATATGAAGAGCTTTGGTAACCACAATTCAATTAATAAGCCTAATTGTGACATTTGTAAATCTGTCGTCTGCTAGCTAACTGAACCAGCAGTGTAAAGAATGGCAAGAAATATAACAAAATATTTACAAAATTTGTGATCAAGCAAAATGGGTCAGAAGCCATGAATATTGATTTGATATTAACCAAACAAAGGATGGAAATTCTGTTTTGAAAACTCTCCAACAATAGCTATATCTTTGGAATTATGTGTTCATTTGTAATGTAGTTTTCTGCAAAATGGGTCTGGACCTAACCTTTCAGCTATACAATAAAGTAGAAAACTATAAATTAAATATTTTCAACTTCAGAGTCATTTTGCTTGATTGCATTACACTATCTAGAATCAGTGTTACCAACTGAGAAATTCTCCCAGGCAGTGGCGGCACCAGCATCAACATTTGGGGGTGAGGGGCAAGAAAAAAAAGGTTATGCTTGTTTGTGTTTTGGGGGTGGGGGAGGCAAGATGTGCATGACATTTTTTGCCTTAACGAACAAATTGCCTGGAATCTGAAATGAGCTTATTTGGTCTGAATTAGACATTTCAGACCAATTTTAAGTTAATTTTGGCATAAAAGTCAACACTTTTTTATTGTTGGGGTGGGGGGGGGGGGGGAAATAGGGTTGGACTTGAGTTGACTGACTCCCATAGTGTTGCCACTGCTCCAAGGCATGACGCAATTATCTTCTGTGCCGCGGTAGCCTCGTTCTTAATTTGCCAATATATAATACATAATACTTTGCAAACTGCAGCACCCCTTCTTGTGACTTGGAGAAGGGATCAAACGTAGCCTAATTCTGTGGTTAAGCCAAGGGGTTGGCAACACTGTCTAGAATAGCTGCCCCATGTTAACATTTGGGAGTCTCTGAAATGGTAGCCCCTGATGATATATCAAAAGTAAGGCCTACGATCCTTTACAGGAGCAGAGTGATCATATCTCCTTTGAAGCATTTGAACAAGTCTCGCTCCTATGTCACGGCTGTTTGACTGTCCGCTTTATAATTAAAATTATGGGATAAAAAAAGATTACATGGTGGCCCATATATGGTTTGACCTGATTTTGGTAGCGCTGATGAATACGAGTATACGGTGAAAATTTCAAGAAAATTGTTCGAGCCCTTTTAAAATTATCGGCATTTTCTACTTGACACACATTTTACATGTAACTCTATGGGAAATGTGGCCGATGAGGGCGCTATTATAGTAAATAATAATATTCAAAGCTCTATATCTCAGAAATGGCACCAACAAATGTTCTGAAATTTCTACAAAAGATGGCCAGAATATTCAGGTACTTGAATCAGATAAAACCAGAACCGGGCCAGCAAGTTACTGTGTTCTCAGAATAAAACGGACAAATTATGTGGGATCAAACAGCCGTGATGTGTGAGGATCGGTACACCTTCTCCACACCAAATCTGTTGCCTTCCCAGCACTGAAAACTGCTGGTCATCAGCTGGGTAGAGAGGAGTGTCTGAGGTAAAGTGTCTTACTCTTAAGAGCACAAGGTGTTGACCATACCTGGATCTGAACCTACAACCTTTGTACTGCAACTATCCGCTGGTGTTGACCATACCTGGATCTGAACCTACAACCTTTGTACTGCAACTATCCGCTGTACGTGCCACATATGTCCTAAAATTGTGATAATAGTTTTTTTACAAACCCATGAGGGGTAAAACAATCTGCTGTTTGTGTGTGGGGTGAGTTTTTTTCAGCTGCCGAACCTAATCACACATGTGATAGTTTATTATCAAACCACGGACACAGCTCCCAGCATGGACTATCCGCGATCTTCCAATAGGTGCAAACGCTTGCAAACGGCTCATAAATGAATATGGCTAGGACACCTTCTATTGTCATAGTAATGAATTATACGTAGTTTGTTGCAATTTGTCATATTTAAACACAAAACATTCTTGGTTAGGCATAGAGACTCAAGAGAGCCCGTTTCAGACGTCTGCGTTCAGATAGCACCAAACATGTGTGAGGGGTGGGGGTGTGTGTGTGCTCTTTGCTATGGCCACTCTATGGCCCAGGACTGGTGAAAATATCCATATTATTTTCTCCCTCTACCCTGTCAGCTGTCCCGAGGGCCTTGTGAGATTTTAATTTATTAATGTATACCCTTAATCTTGCTGGACATATCTATGCTACCTATTTTCGTACCTTCTGGACCCCAACCACGAATTCTCATTACAAGATTCAGTTGATGTCCTGAACAATCATGAAATAACATGCACAGTGAAAACTTGATTGTGCTTGTGATCTGTTAGTCGGAAGATTGGTTTTCATCTGGCATCCTTAAACTCAAAAGAATCACCCCTGGACCCTTATCCGAGTCTCACTAATGGTCTACAGGACTACTGATATAATGAAAGGGTATGTGGATATTTCCATCAATGGACCTGGGTCCTATGGAACAAATAGCACATGCACAATAACAAACTCCTCCTCATCTCAAAATGCTTGCCCCCCTTTCACTGTAAAAGAGAGTTTCCACTCTAAAGTGTCAATTGGAGACTCAAAGGTTTTGCTCCCCTCAAATAATAGGTTTGCCACCCCACGACCCCCTCATTTTAGTTAGTTTTTGATAATTTGACAATGAAAATGTGTTGTTGACAAATACTGCCGATTACTGATCAGCTGTTGATGTTTACTGCTGTTTGACACCCAATTGTTGACAACTATTGCCGATCAGTCAGTCACTATGTGGTCAGTTCCTGTCAAGTGATGTAGGTTGTTAGGCAGCAGGTAGTTGCAGAGCAGATAGATTAAATTAGTTTTTAAGCCCTGATTGAAAACATCAGCATAATGTATTCTAAGTGAATATGTAGATGCATACTATTCTATCTATGACTGGGTTTATTTCTTCTTCTTGGGTGAATCTGATCTCAGATTTTCTGGCCTTAATTCTGAATACTGTTTCTGTAACATTAAAAATATAATAATACATTGTTCATATTACTAAATGCAGATGGTATGTTATTAATGCAAAAAAGTACAATGCTACCATTTTATGCAAGTAAATGAGAGGCTGGGAGTTTCCTGGATTCAATATTTTGATCTGGATGTTCATTTATGTTCTTCGGGCAAATTTCAAGAGGTGAGTGGGTTTTTGCTTGCATTAGCAGAATCAGATTGTTTTTATGTTTTTATGACTACACAGTAAAATAAAGTGTTCTATAAGGCGACCAAAAAACCCCCCTATTGTACAGGCCGGACCGACCTATTCTTTAGAATTTGGTTTAAAAAAGATTTATGTGCAAATGAATGCAGATCCAAAATCATTTTGCTTGTACAGATTTTTACAGATTTAAAAAAAGAATTACGGTCATTTTCAAGGGAAAATAAGAAAGGAGAAAAGCCAGATCGATTGACCCAACCTGAGAGGTCCGTTTGCCCATACAACAGGGTTGGGTTTTTTTGTCGCCTAAATGATCAAATGGTAGGTTTTATTTGATCAAATACTTGAAACTAGCATAAGGACCTACCATACTTTATTTTCAATTATTGTCAAATACCATTATGATTGTAGCAATAATAACTTACAATTTGATTATCTGAGGGCATTCTTGAGAGAAAGTCGAGTAGTTCATTGTTGGGAATCGCATGAGGAGCTCGTAACTTCTTGGTGAACTTGTTGATACCTGTAATCATTTACAAACATGAATAGACATGGTTATAGTGTAGACCAATCATACAAAGAATATAAAGGTCACTATGCACAAAACAAGTTCGACCTTGTCTAACTTTAGAGCAGGTCTAAATGAAGAATAGCCCTCACAGAAAAGATCTTTGTGTGCTTAGATGAGCTCATTCTGCCTTATTCACAAACCTAAAGAGGCAGTTCATAACACTTTCCACGCAGCTATTAGTTTTACCATATGATTTTTTTTCTTTCAGAAACCTTTCCAAAATTTCAAAGTCTATCTCAATAATTACTGAGCCAATACTAGCCATGTTTGTTCTTATTTCAACTAGCGGGTCCCCGCTACGCTCGGGTCCCCGCTACGCTCGGGTCCCCGCTAGATGGTTATGCCACATTACCTACCTCTGAAACCACATAAACCCCCTACCACCCCCAGACCAGGTTGATTATAACTATATCCCTCCTAAAGGCATTATAAACCAACTACAACCCCAACCCCCCCCCCCCCCCACCCCCCAAAAAGAAAATCAGGTTGATTTATAACCATATCCCTCCTAAACCATTTACCGTGGCTACTGTATTAGCCCCTGCCTCTCGAACAGCATCAAGTTAACCCTTTTGAAACCACATAAACCCCTCCCCTACAACCGCCCTCCCCCTCCCACTACACCAACCAGGTTGATTTATAATCATAACCCTCCTAACCATTTCCCGTGGCTACTTAACATTAACTCTTAACCCTATTCTAAAACATTTACTGTGGTTTTACCCCCCCCCCCCCCCCCTACACACACCCAAACCGGGTTGATTTATAATCACAACCCTCCCTAAACCCTTTCCCCATGGCTACTTTATTAACCCTCGGTCCCTTAAATTGTTTGGCATGCCAACTTAAAGTAAAGAAATCAGGTTGCTTTATTAACCCCCGCAAAGCGCTACTTGTACCATTATAACCCTAGGCCTATCCTTAACCATTTCCTGTGGTTTTACAATGCCCCCCCCACCCCCCCCCCCCCACCCCTACCAACTGTTACAGGCCTATAACCATTTCCTATGTGGCTTCTGCACCATGTGTAGGAGTGCGTGTGCCGCGGCTGTGAGCCCTTGCACAAACATGCACGCGACACGTTACCACGGTATTTTATGCGGTAGTACGCTCAACGCACAATAATGTTCAATTCCGCTAGTGGCATTTATGAGCCAAATCTGAGATGTTTTTTTGCTGTTTTTGGAGCCAATTGTTAACCAATTTCACTGAAATAAACTGTAACACCCTTTCCGTTATTTCCTCTATCTTTCATGCAAATTAGGCGCCACTTTGATCACAACTAACGGAGAAATAAGGATAACAAACAAACAAACAAACACACACCGTTTCCAGATTTATAGTAGGATGCATTTCTCATGATGATTCCAGAAATGGTAATAAAATTCAATAATTTTGACATTTTTGGAACATGTTGTGACATTTTGGAATGTCGTCTGCGTTTACACTTTTCACGCGGCTATACAAAACAGATTTTTCAGAGGCTTTCCCAACTTTCAAAGTCTATCTCAAGAATTACTGAACCACTACTTGACATATTTATACTCTTTTTAATGTATTTCTCATGTTGATTCTAAATATGGTAATAAAAAATTCAATAATTTTGACATTTTTGAAACATTTTGTGCATTTTTGGAATGTTGTCTGCAGACGCCTGCCGCGTCGAAAGTGTTAATAGTGTTATATGGTGACTTGCCATAAGGTCTAAAATTATTTGGTCTAATACTGATGGGTCTAACACCAGTTAAGCTTAATGTCAGTTGGTCTAACATCCAATTGGTCTAATAACCATTTAGTCTAATGTCCAATTGGTCTAATATCCAGTTGGTCTAATGTCAATTGGTAACAGTTATTTGGTCTAATATGGTGTAATTTCCACTTGGTCTAATATTCATTTGGTCTAATAACCATTTGGTCTAATGCCCATATAGTCTAATAACCATTTCCTCTAAAACCCATTTAGTCTAATACCAATAGGTCTAAACCCAGTTGGGCTAAATGTCAGTTTGTCTAATACCCATTTGGTTTAATATCCAATTGGTCTAATATTAGTCTAATATGGTATAAATCAGCGGTTGCTCAACAGGGGGGGCTAAAGACTCCTCCCTCTAAAGAAGGATTGGGAAAAAGAAAGAAAGAAGGGGAAAAAGAAAGGGGAAAAAGGGAAAGAAAAGGAAAAGAAAAGGAAAAGAAAAGGGATAGAAAAGAGGAAAGGAAAGGAAAACAGAGGTGCCTATGAAATTTGAAGATGAAGATGAGTTGATGTGATAAATAAATGATAAATGACCAAACAAAGTGAGTAAGGAGCCTACTCCCCGACATAGCCCAACATAAAAAAGCAATAACAATTTAACAACAAAAAAACCCTCAGCAGACGGAGACACGAATGGCCGTAAATGTTGAATATCTGTTGTGTCAATGTAAAAATGGATTTTGATGTTGACACTAAATTATTTCACCCTAAACCGCTGGAGTTGGATAACCAAATGGAGTTGAATAACCAACTCCAGTGTCAGTATCATTTTTCGAATGATTTGTTTGTAATTTGTTTGTCCTTTTTCGCTTGATCACGTAACCTCGTAAATTCATGAATGAGCCCATGTCCGGCATCATCTGAAAAAACGAGCATCATATCGCCCGCCCTCACTATTGTTGCAAACTTTTGACCTATAGCATACCGTCCGGCGTCCGCCGGTATAATACAAATATAAAATGTTTGCAAGCTACGCACGCATTATGTCCATGAATATCACTAACTTATGGCACGATTTGTGTAAAAAAAAATTTAATCGCATGTTTTAGGGGTCACACCACTAAATAGAGCTCCATAGGGATAAGTACAAAAACACTGATATAAAACTCTGTTTTAGACCACTAAATTGCAAAATTGGACCCTGTAGAGTGATTTTTTCTTAAAGACGATCACATTTCCCACCAAAAAGTGAAAAAAATAGGTAGGTGAGCCGGCTCGGTTTTTTTAAAATATGTCCATGGAGTTGACTACCTCTCTGACGAGCTTGGAAATGTCGCCGTAATCGCCAATGTTTCCAGTAAAAAGCACAAATTTGAAAGGTCTCTCAAAATTTACCTAGATGATATTCACCAGGCCCGTCGGAACCGCTACGGCAGGTACGGCAGCTGCCGTACCACTTTTCCGGGGAGGGGGGAAAAAAAAGGGGGAAAAAAAAAAAGGAAAAAAAAAAAAGGAAAAAAATCTTCAAAAAATTAAAAATATTCGAGAGAACATAATAAGGCATAACACGTACCTATCATAGACTGTAATCTATGACTTTACTGCACTGGACACAATGTTTAACAGTTGTTCATTATTCCATATAATTAATTATAAGTGCTATTAACTTTACCATGAAATGTTTTATTTCATTTCCCAAAAAACGCTAGCTTAAAGGGGGCTTCGCCCCCTTGGACCCCCACAAGGGCCTTTGCCCCTTCGAACCCCAAACCCCCGCTCGTGCCGTACTACTTTCAAATTCCTTCCGACGGGCCTGATATTCACAGTTTATAGTCAGGGTGCATGTATATAGGTGATGTCCCATTAATCATAATTAATCAAAAATCATAGGCATGTACGCAATTCTAATACTGTCAAGTCTTTTTAATTGAGGATTTTGTGATGCATACTTTCCGATTTTAGTTTTAAACACCGTCCTTAAGGGTAGGGGATACCCCATTTAGTGTAGTGCATGCACCCTTTACAGGCAAATGCTGTGAAGTCAATCGGTATAAAAGGCAGGGTTGCACCCCCACTTGGGATATCAGTGGTGTGTCCAAATGGAAGGGGGTGCTGGCTGATATAATCCAAAAGTATGAGGGGGGTGTGCCCCCCCCCCCTAACAATTGGATTTTTGTTTAATTGTTTAACCCATTTGGTGCAATCTTCTGTATACTTTTGACCAATATTTTATTGAAAAGCCACTTCTTCTAAACCAATTTTATAACATTAAATAAGATTCCACACCTCCAGATAAATTTGTGCTAGCGCCCATCACTATTTGTGTTTTTAATTTAAGATAGACCTCACCTCTAACCATTAATTTAAATGTACAGAAAAGATATACAGTGCTCTTAAATTTTCAAAGACATTTGTGTTATTTGTGATTTGTAGACTATAAACTCAATAGTTAACCAAAGAACCCTGGTATTTTCTGTAATAGTAAGATTTGACACAGCTTTTCTCTTTTCACCTCTTCTAGAACAAATGCACCGAATATAGCTAGCAGACAGCAATTTGGAGAGTGTACTAGTATTCGACGTTCCGGGTTTTTCTCAAGAAAATCAGTTCTTCTTAAGACCATTGAAAAAGACATGCAACCTTGGACGAGAGACGGTCATGCAAAAACATATGGCCAATCATAAATTCGATTTATCCAGAACAACAAGACCTCAGCTACTAACCACTCAGGGTTGACATTAATACTGAAAAGTAAACCGAAAAGTAAAATTCAAAAGACCAAAATGAGAATCTCTGGAAGACAAAATTGCTTTTGATTAGATGGGACTATAAAAACCGGAAATATCATACAGTTTTTTTATTGGTTGATCCTTGAGATAAAGGGTTCAACAAAAGAAAGTATACCACTTTGTTTATGTCATTTTGAGTAACTTTTAATTTGTTTTTGACCAAGATAGGCATTTAGATAAATCTTTTAGGCATAATTTGATACCAAATTCGCCCCCTAACAACAAAGATAAACCATGATTTGGACGAAAACAAATTGAAAGTTACTCAAAATGCCATAAACAAAGTGGTATACTTTCTTTTGTTGAACCCTTTAGTTGAAATAACTATCTAACCTATGATGAATGGGTACCAAGGAGAAAATAAGCGGGTGCTGGGCGATTTTTACCCAACGGTCCCGCCGAAATATCGCCCGGTCAGGTCAAAATTAGTACCTACCGAGCGCTGGTATTTTGCTCATCCTAGCGCCCGGTCGGCTGACCAGAAGTTTATAAAACATCAAATGACATCGTATTAATTTCCTAAATAAAGCACGTAACAGCAACAAATTCTTCTAAACTATTGCCCGGCCGATATGTAACATTTTTTCATAACACGTAATAAGTGGCCAAAGTTGTACAATTGACCAGCTACTTATGGCGTGTTCGCCTACTCCCCTCCTTAGAACTCACACTCATATGGGACTGTAGCGTAGTGTAAGGTTCTTAAAGGTAACACCCGAGTATTTGCGCAACAACGAATGATTTTAATACACTGCTATCAGGCTCAGATGGGCGATGAACAGGTATTCCTAAATCCTGAACATCGCTGAATGCACAAATAGTAGAGAAAATCACCTATAAACCTGTTCGCGACATTTCGGGAGCAATTTGGTGTATAACTATCTTAAAATATGGATAAACAAATGACTGTCAAAAGATCGAAAAATGCAAAGGTTCAGAATTCGGAACACTTGCATATTTTTAACACACGTAAAAAGATTGTGATTTGTCCAACAGCTTACAAAGTCTGGGAACCATGATATTTTGTGATTTATTTGACTCTGTGAGATCAAATTTAGTAATTAATAGTATATTTACAATTCAAAAAACAAACAAAAATCCAGCCCGCCCTACCCCAGTTTTCAATGGCGTGTTAAACCAATACAACAATTTATGTTGTTGACCGTAGCTATCCAACTTACCCCATGCAAGTATTAACCAGCGTAGAGGAATCATATACAGGATACACGTTGCTATGCAAAGTACAAAAACTGCTAGCCATGACAACCAAGGTACTGTGAAGTTAAAAGTGCTGTAAAAACAAACAAGCAAACAAAAAACCATAATACTACATTAGTTATATAGTTGGTGAAATCGGTCTCAGAATCCCTTACGATTTAAAATGTCCGAAACAACTTCTTCCTGCTGCACAGGCACTTTATCAAAATAGATTGGGTTGGAAAATACTTTTTGGTTCACATCAGTTCCAAACCCTGGTTATGCCATCAACTATTTTATAATTATACTTATAGTCCAATTACCTCTGTGCAGTAGAGTCAGAATGTATTCCAAGTAATGGACACAGCATTAAACGCAAGTGTCAATACTTATCTTTGATTATGTAGGTATGAGCGTCAAAGCATTAGGATCATGTGTGAGATAATGAACTGCGAACATGCTCTGACCTCACTACATAGAGGTAAATGAATGGAGTATAGTTTGAAGCCTCTCAGGACCCTGTTAGTAAATGCTATTTAACCCAAATATACAGGGTGTCCCAAAAGTCTATGAACGTTTTTGAAGAGACATATCTCATAAATTATAAATCATATGTTATAAATTTAACCATATTTTGATAGACGAGATTTGGGAAATTCATTTGATACCAAACACAACCCTATTGGTGAACCCACAACATTATAAAACTGGTTGAAAGTCATTGGCCGTATGCCAGACCAACCCATACCAAATACCACATATTGTTGCTAAAGGTGCGCATAAATTAACGGTATGAAAGCAACGCTGCGCATTAGTCACAGTTCACTGCTTACCTTGCAACATTAATGTTATTTAATACCAAACTCGGTCACTCACAACATAAATAAGCGTAGTAGACAACATTGCACATCAAAAGTCTTCATTCAAGATGGTTTACAGCATATATAAGCGAAATACAAATTGTATGGTTCTACGCTGAAACACATTCAGTTCAACTGACTCAACAAAAGTTCAGAAAACATTTCAAAGTGAAACGCGCACCAGGAAGAATATCCATTCTGAAGTTGGTGGATACATTTTTGAACAAAGGAACATATTCTAAATGGGTAAAACAACCTTCGATGAGGCCTTCAAGCAGCAATAAAATAATCAGCTAAGTTTAAATGTTAACATGTTTGACAGCTGTGTGATGTGTGTGTTCACTTTTCTGTTACGTTATTCAATTGTTTAGGTCTGTGTTTTTGCATTTGCACACGTCTCTGATACATGGACAACATTTAAGTTAGATTTCACTATAGAAACGAAAATTATGTGTGATATAGTTTGTTATTATGATGATATCACTGTAATGTAAAATTTTAAATATTACAATTGACGGATCACTTTCCGTGTAACCAACTCTACCCGTATTTTTGTTAATCTCAATAGGTATGGATTTATGAACTTTATTCCTCCGAAGTATAAAATTACATTTTTTGCAGTAATACATATTTTACTTCTAGGGTGGCCTTACAAACAGATGTTACTCCAATGTTTGGTATCAAAATTATTTCCCACATCTCCTCTTTCTAAATATGTATTCATATTTTCAATACGACTTATATTTTGTGAAATACAAAGCTTCAAAGTCGTGCATAGACTTTTGGGACACCCTGTATGTGATGCTGCTAGCTCATCTTAAATGTTATTGTTCCTTTATTGTCAAGGATGACGTGTTTCAAGCATGTTTTAAAGCTTGATATGGTAGCATAAGTTAAGCTTATTTGCCTAAATTTACCTTGCGTTGCAGTATGTCAACAGAAATGTCTGTTTCTTCAAGTTATTGAGACGATGAAACACCAGATTAAACTTTTGTCCACTAGGGTATTTATATTTCTTCCCTGGTCATTTTATTTGTTCACTGCTCAATTCTTCACCATACAAATGAAAGATTTTAATGATGAATTCTATGCTTTTCACAAACGTCGTTCCAAAACAGACACCACGAAAAAGAGACCAAATTCTGCCCCCACTCGCCCAGATGGGGCCACCTGTAGTTTAAGCCTTCTGTTTGGCTAAAAGAGTGGTGTGCCACCCACTTGTCTCATGCGGAGTCGCTGGCAACTCTTAAAACTACTTTTATCCGGCACCACTCTGTCAACCAATAGGAATGTGCAATACATACACTTCCTCACAATCACAGACAATTTGCACTTACTTTTTGACTCTTTCTCCAAAGCAAGCCACTTCATCCAATGTATTTTGTATCGTCTGACAGACTCTTTCTATAGTATGTAACTTCTCCTTAAAACTTCTCTTTGATCCATCCTATAACAAATATCAATATATTATATTATATATGTATCAGCCATAGGTATACGCATTACCAAAAACTCAGACCAATTTGCCACACAGTGCAGATATGAAACTCAATCTTCAAAGTGCCTTAATTTTCAGGGTAACTGCTTAATTGCTTTGGTATTTAAAGGTAGGTGTTCCGATTGCTGGCCCGATTTTCAACTGGATGTTTTCTATTCTACATGAAGGGTCATCCTTAAAATAGTCATATTCCAAAGTTTTAGTTGCATAACTCCAATGGTTCTTATTTTTAGAAGCACAAGGTGACATGAAATTAGACTATTGAGTAGTACACAAACTGGTAGTAATTCACTGCATTTTTGCCTATAACGTCTAAATGGATCATATCTTGAGCCTAAGATTTTACAGAAATTATGAGAATAATATGGGGTTTCTTCTGACATCAAAATATGTCGATGTGAAAAAAAGCCAAAGTGATCGGAACATACACCTTTAACAGACCAAAGGCATGGAGACAATGACCTCTGTGATATCTGTAAATTTCAAAAGATTTATTTAAAATATAAAAGTTTGGAATGACTGTATATGACATGAAATTTGCTCCCAAGAAAAAAAGTTCTTTTTCAAATTCCACTATTCATTCTTGATATTAATTATAGCTTATACCCACTTTCAATAAACACAATTATATTTTGAATAAAAGAAAAGAAAAAAGAAAACCAATGGTCAAGGCTTATTACCCAATTGCCAAACCAAGCTAGCAAAATCAGAAGTACCAATTGGTAAAAGAACTAACTATGGACATGTCCAAATGTCCAAATGATCAAACAACCAAATCCAATGAACAAAAATAAAACACCACTATTATACAACGAAAAAAAAGAAATCATATTGTACGGGCAAACAGACTTCTCAGGTCGGGTCGGTCATTTGTTTTCACATTTTCTTTCAATTTCCCCTAGAAAATGACTGTAAAAATCCCAAAAAGTCTGTAAAAATGCAAAATATCTGTAAACATTTTGCCGTATTTTGACAAGCAAAAACAAAATGGGTCGGTATTCATTTAAGTGTGAATTGTTTTGTTCGGCGATTTCTAAAAAATGGGTTGGTTGGGCCTGTACAAGGGAGTTTCTTTTTTTCATCGACTAATGGACAAACGTCACATATATCCTCATGGCCGCAGTTAAATACACACAGGCGTACTTACGATCAGCTCATCACACACGGTTGTAAATTCACAGAAATCCGGTAACCGATCAGTGCTGTGAGGTCGAGCTTACGTATTCCGCAACCATGGATGCGTACAAGGGATGAGGTTGACCTCGCACGCTGTATGCGAGGTCAACCTCATGTGACGTGCGCCCATTAAGAAATAACAAAACAAGTTAGATTGATCAAAGTTGTGACAAGATTGCATGGTTATTCTTCCTCTCAAGGTGTTGTATGTAACATAAGTTATCAAGCAGTAACAATATAACAAAAGAACTCCTGAAAGAAAATATCAAATTTAACTCATGTGAATCGATCCTCATGCTTGTAAACATTCGGCAGTATAATTTTCAAATTTATAGTGACAATTTATTTCAATACAAGCATCCACGCAATCCGGATATATTGCTTTCACATTTCCAGGCATGTGATAGTGTGCAGTTATTTCATTCAAACTCAAAGAATAACATGAATTATGATTGTTATATACAAGTCATATATTTGGATGTATTTTGCAAATGTTCAAAATATTGGCAATCCTAGTGCTTGAGCAACTCAGAATTATGTTGGACAAGCCAAATAATTATTTTATTAATTGTGAAATTGAAAAGTTATGTTGCAAAGAGGTTCCCTTTCACAATGAAGATTTATTAAGATAGATACAATATGTAAATGTAGTACCTTGAAATATATAGATAAATATTGATACGCTCTTCACTAATGTCATGTGACATGGTATCCACCAGTGAAATGATACCAATATTTATATGACATATATACATTTTTGATTATCTAAAAATAGTAAAAAAGAAAGTTTGTCATAGATATATGGTCAAAATATAAAGGCAAAGATATGTTTTCTCTCGCAAAAAAAACTCTGCTTTTCTGCAAGATATTGCATGTGCAACTGGTTTCAGACAGAATGTACATTTCAATTAATTAAATTTATAACAAATGAATAAAATTGCAAAAAAATTGCAAAATATCAACAATTGTAAGCATTAGATCAGGTTTCAACATAAATGGGTATCCACATCTCTTGGACAAACCTTCTCTTTTCTTACATGCCAACAGAATAATGTCAAATGCAGAGAACTCAAATATGTCATAATGCAAATGCATGCTATGAAACCACATGCTAATGAATAGAAACACTTAAGTATATCTGGAGATGGGTAGGAAAGGAAAGGAAGAGTGATGATCACCCGTCTTTTTGCCATGATTGGGAGCAAACATCCCTGCAGCCAGATTCTCAGAAGCTAGAGAGTAGTTACATAGAAAATATCAAGAGTTAGGCCAAACAAAGAAGAAGGTCTGTCTCAGAAGTCCGCCCGCATTGGTATGTGAAATGAGCTACCGAGCATAGGTCTATGCGCTGAGGCCTAAAAAAAGTTTTAAAAAGTTCTCTGAAGCTTGAATTAGCAAAAAAATAAATCAAAAATAAATCACATACCTCATAGCCTATTTTCTAAAATAAAATAAAATATAAGAAATCGCACGGCACTTAGCTTATTGCAAAATGTTTCTGAGACAGACTATCTTCTTTGTTTGGCATTAAAACAATGACAGTGTGAAAATGATTTAAAGGAAATATCCAGGGAGGGGCAGTCAGGTATAATGATGTAATCATCCACGTGAAAAAAATGTGGATTAATCACACCGCATCAGAGAATAAGGGTGTCTTTTACAACCTGAATCCGTGATAAGGGTTGCTTTGACCGATAGTCATGTGTCAACATAGTAAAAATAGCCCAAAATGATACAAATTTACTAAAAAATTGAATCACATCATTACTTCACAAGTTCATTTCAGTCTAAAACTCCATCTTTAGGACCAGTATTCTTTGCTATGAGTATGATTCGTCGAGTTATAATCCTTGTAATGGGTCACTTTTTCCTTCTTTGAGAATCCCCAATAATGGTTGTTTTTGAGAATGGATTCATTCGAATGATTACAACTTTTATACATGAGTGCCCCCCCCCCCCCCCCAGGAAAATGGATAAAAGAAGCTTGTTCCCCTGCCCCTGCTATAAATGCCACTGCATAATGGCAGAATATTCTGAAATGAAGATGGGTATCGAAAGTGGCTGTCAATAACATTAGATTTGAGTGTGTGTGGGGATTTTCTCTCTATCAACACCAAATGATGCCTATGTGCTACTGTCTAACCTATGTCAAAATATCTCATAAAGAGTTCCATAAATGAATTTGACAAATTCTGCTCACCAACTATAGTTTTGATTATATCTCTTTTAAATAAGGCCAAGAAGGGGGAAAAAATCTGTCTCACATACCCGCTCGCATAAGTATGTGGAGTCACTTTTGCCACATAACCCTACGCGATGAGCCCAATTGTAGGCTTCTTTTTTTTAATTGTCAAAAAAAAAAAAATCGGCTCCGAAAGGGAAAAACTGGCCAAAAACAAAATTTAAACAAAATTCTGCATTTACCCTAGCTATTTTTTTCTAAAAACTCAAAAAAAACACGCATATAGCATATAGCATTTCCCAAAGGTATGTGAGACAGACTTTTTTTTGTTTTTTGGCCTAAGTAGCAATCAAATAAATATTCCAAATATTAAAATGTTAAATGAAGATGAAAAGGACAGACAGCTTGTAGGATGGGATAGCAGGAAGGGGGAACATCAGATACGTAGCAGGGGGAGGGGGAAGCAGAATAGATATATGACAATCGAGATTAGGAGAACAATTATAATGAAAAAGCGATATATATACATGGAGTAATGACCATGGGGATCGAGACAGAAAAACGTGATAAATAGTAGCAATTTGTTCGGTACTGAATAGGCAGCAGGATATGTTGTTAATTTGAAGACCGTATCCCCATCTTGTATAAGTATCAATGGATACAATTGTGTATCCCATGCACATTATAAGCATGTTTATCTTGTTACCATTTGGAATGTAAAGACTTGCCTATTTGGGACCGAACAAACGGTACAGGGAGGAAGGAGTCCATTCACCAATGGATGAATAAATGATAACCCACCCAACTAGTGTTGGATAAAACGAAAGTTGGGGATGTCTTGTGACATCAACATCGCTTCTGATTGTTACAGTCACTGTCATAATGATATGGACGAAATTCAGGCTATTTCACGGGAGCGTGTCTTATTGTTGTTCGTGGAGCTACATCCAGATGCATGAAATGCGCGAACAACATGCATGCATGCACGCCAATCATATTTTGAAAGCATCCGGTACGCACTTCCAGGCTTACGCATAGCTTGTCAAATGTATTTATTATAACAATTAGGCTGACGAGCCAGGACAAACCCAATAGTGACTCAAATTCAAACCCAAATATACGCGCGCATTGGTGGAATTATGTCCACAGCATTATGACGACGACTATAGTATGTGGATATCCAATAAATTAAAATGTGACATATTGCAACTAAAAGGAATTACATTGGTCATACTGATATATCTCTGAGCAAAGCTTTCATCATCATGGGTATCACATGGGGATCATTACACCCCTTTTTAATTGAGGTATGAAAGTCCAAAAGAACTTGCTGATAGTCACAAAACGTCCCCAATTAAACAAATTTAGGTAATGAAAAAAGAGTATGTGTGCAGAGAATAAATAGTCAGTCCATTGTTCTAAAGAAAGATGTTGGATAACCAAATGTGTGGGGATTACATTTGTAATTTCAAATGTCCAATTTAATCATAATTATTTAGCCCCAACAATACAAGAAATGTGTGAAACATAATATTAACCTTGCATTAAAATGAGGTACCTTTATTTGATTATACATGATGTGGTTACCCAGCATTTTTTAAGTAACTGAACAGAGAGCAGAGTCAAGGTTTGCATAGTTCAGTCCAGGAACAATGATGCCAAATATGGGTATTATAACACCAAATATGGATATACTTGTGGCAAAAATGTGCACACTGGTGTAAAATAAAGGACTCCTATTGCCTTGTCAAGGGGTGAACTGATGACAAACCTAGGCATACAAATGTCAAATATGAACACACTGATGCTACATACAGGAATACTTATGCCAAATATGAGCTTTCTGATGCAAAATATGGACACACTAATGGGCCTATTATGGGTAGGCCTATATTAATTCCAAATATGGGCATGCTGATGCCAAATATGGACATATTCATGCTGACTGATGTCACACTGATGACAAATATGAATACATCAGTAACACTATGTTCTAAATGTTGTCTATCAGGAATACACTATTACAATGCTTGCTATATTGGTACTTTTAGGACAAACATTAATGCAGGCAAATGTTTACAATAGACCAAGTTTTTTTTAAAAAACAAAATAGGAACTTAATGTTATATATTGACAGGTTTTACAGGCCTGTGTATTTTAAATCATTCTATATATTGGGGAAATCATTCCATATTTGGGGTTACCAATTTCATGTTTAGGGTAACTCTTTCTATATTTGGGATATCAATTCCATATTTGGGGATACTTATTCCATATTTGGCATTCTCCTAGACTGTTTCTAAGGATATGCTTACCTTTCCCTTTTTCTGCATGTGAAATAATGGGATGAAGCAATGGGATATATCACATAAGACTGTTCCATTATGAATGAGGGGTGTTTTGGCCTGTCAATGAGGATTCCTGTAGTTTTAATGAGGGGTTGCTTATCAAGCCATGGAGGATTACTCCATAATTAATAAGGGTGTTTTGGTATTTTATCTCTTATTTAGTATTACATTGTATTATTAAGTATTATGCATTAGGGAGATAAAAACTGCAACTCTGTGCTACAAAGGATTACAACACTATGTTCAACGATCCTATCAGGGCTTAAAGTGTAACATCCACTTTATTAACACAGAGAGTAGATTCATAAACTTTGGCCACAATATCTTCCAATTGAGGGGAGGTAGTGATTTGAAATCTTAATATGGTATTTGACACAAATAAAAAGAATCACATCATAGGTAGTTTATATCCAGAATAGTGACTAAGATCTCTCTCTCGTGCTGTTCTTCATCTAGATGAATTTTCTTTGTCATTTGATCCTCATTTATTCAAGAAAGATTAAAATTCTACGAAGAAATGATGATCATAGTATGTGTCCCTTGGCGCATTTGATGGCACGATCAAATAGCAAGCTCTTTGCTTAGGTAGTTTAAATTCATGCATAACCGCATGATATTTGGAGGCGAGAAGCTTTCTAAACTTTGAAGTCTATTGTATTGCAGCGAATATGAATCTATCTTGGAATAGTTTCATCAGGGATTCAGAAGAACATTTTGTTGAATTTTCATTTGAAAATTCCAGGTAGGAAACTTACAATATAGAGTATATTTCTAATGAGTATAATGAAAGATTAAGATTTGGTTTGATAATAGAATTGTAGAATGAAGTGTATGAATGGTTCTTAAGTACAAGGGTAATACAGGGTGAAACAATGGGTATGAATGAATGATTACAAGGCTAAACATTGTTGAATTTTTGATATTAGGTTTGACATAATCTTTGCAAATATTTAATGTACAAGTGACACAGAATTTCTAAAATATTGCCGCACAACCAGAGCTAAGTGATGATATCAATCACAATTACAACAATTCGTGTGCACTATTTGTACAAAAAATGAGATGAATACAATATTTGCATTGTCAATGACAAGAGGATAGGGAGGGTTACATATCATGATTGGTTTTCATCATCACCATGGATACAATTAGAACAGAAATAGTTTATCAGCACTCACTTTGTTAAATACAAAATATGAAAAGAACAGTGTATCACTCTCTTACAATTCTAAATCGTTGCTGTTCGGTCAAAACCTCACATCTCCATCCGGCCCTTCAGCATGTATAAGTAATTAATACTTCCTATGTAGTCATTGGGCAGTCTGCTGTAAACATGTTCAAGGGCCAAAAACACATATGAAAACCTTGTGCTCTTGGCCCAGAACATGTATAAACAACACTTCCTATGCATAACCATTGGGTAGTTTTACTTATACATGCTGAAGGGCCCCAAAACATATGAGGATTTGACAGAACAGCAACGACATGTTAAATGAGCTTAACCAACGTATGATTATAAAATGAAGTCAATGTTAAAATACTCCAGATACAGTCAAATAGTAACTTCTTTTTTTTAAACCTGAAAAATAGATCGATTTTCAAGATAAATTATTTCTTTTCATATTGTTTTATTTACACTTGAGTGCTGAATTATTGTGGGTGTGGGTATGGTGTGGGTATGGGAGTAGACATCCTTTACACATACCTTTTCCAAATGAAAACATTTGCTTGTCAAAACCAACAATTTCATCAACTTGTTGGAGAACTTCATCAGAATTTTATTTGACTCACTTGGGCAAGAAACATGATCATTTTCATTTTCTTATACATCTCCTTACCAAAGTGGATCAAGTATCCATCTGATAGAATCTTACGATGAGTAAATGAAATATCGTTTTAGTGAGTATTATAAAGGTTTGGTTTTGACAAGCATACTTTGTCATAATAATGTTCATATATTGCTACACTAACGTACCTTTTCTTCTTCCTTTTCATCTTCTTCATCGTCACTTTCTGCATATTCCTGAAAATAGAAAGAAAGAAAAAAATCAAACAACAGAAAAATTCTATTCTATGACTGAATGTGTCTCTCAGGTAGGATTGGTATAGGACATCTTTAAAATCCACATTTTTGAAGAAAACAATTTTTTTTTTAAATGTTTTAAAAATGTTTGTAAATTGTTAATTTTTGGAAAATGTTTGAAGAAAAAAGTGTCATAATTTGCAAACATCTGAAAACCCAATTTTATTTTGAATAATAAAAAAAATGGTAATTGTTTTAAAATTTCATATTTTGGAAAAAGTTTGAAGAAAAGAAATCTCAACATTTGCAGAGTATCATATCTCTAATAGGCTGCCATAAGTTTTCTATCCAAGCACCTCTATGGTGATTCTTGTAAAGTATATCTGGCCGGATTACAATGACAAGAAATTGAGTAACATAATTGTCCATTTTGCTTCTTTATACTCACATCTTCTTCAATTGGCTTCTTGAATTTCTCTGTGATACAAACTTCCATGTACTTCCATAGAAATAACAGGAGTATAGCAATAGGTACCATGTATAATTCAAAATTCCACACTATCACCAAATAAGCCTGTGATGGGAAACAAGTGATGAAACAAAAGTGAATATCGCCTAATACGGTATACGGGATGTGCCACTCTAATTGTTCGCTTTTTTGCCCAAAATCCATAAACATGGGGTATGATTTTGTGCTGGAAATCCCTAATAATGGGGTCACTTTTTACAAATGGGTATATTTTCGCGAACATTTGGTCTATGTCCTGATAATTTGCGAAAATTGGGTGGTCTACAATGAAGCAAAATCCTTAGAAATGGGTATCATTTTTTCCAAAATCACCCTTAGAAATGAGTAGGGGTTTTGAATCTCAATCGGCACCCCCACCCCCCCCCCCCCCCCCGACCAAACCAAATCCAAACCCTCCGCCTACAAGCTTTAAACTGTACAATTCCATAGGAATTGGAAAAACATTGTTTTTGTAAAAACAAAGTTTATTTAATCATTTGATCATGATAACATGTTGAGAATTGTGTTAACCCTAACAAAACTGAATGCCAAAAAATACTACTAAATAGCGGCCAGTCTTATCTCCTGCCACGCCCAGGCAGGCCATCATATGTGCAGCAAACAGTTAAATGTTTACAAGCTAGCCCTCTTAACTCCATTGGATAGGCAACTTGCTGCCATCCAGGCGGCCTGGGTTTGATCCCGGCACCTGTCTTTCTGCCCAAATTTGACCCGTTTGTCTCCTTTGATAGTTTTATTCCCAAAAATACACTACCAGGGCTAGGGTTATGACGTCACCACATTTTTCATGTTCAATTAACCCAAACAAAACTGAATGCTAAAAAAATACTACTCTACCATGTGCCAGTAGCAAGTGGTTCCCCAGTCTACATCCAGCCACACCCAGACGGGCCATCATATGCGCAGCAAACAGTTAAATGTTTGAAAGCTTGCCCCCTTAGCTCGGTTGGATAGGCTACAAGCTGCCATCCAGGCGACCCAGGTATAATCCCAAGCGCCAGTGGTGCCTATTTAACAGCTCATATTTGACCCGTTTTCCTCCCCTGATAGTTTTATTCCCCAAAACATGCTGCTGGGTTGGTATTAGTATTGCACAACCATTCAGTGCATCACATACACCATTGTGATGTGTGCTCAACAATTCCTTCAACACAAATCAACACCACTGTAGGCCTATTCTATGTATATTGGAGTTATTAAGTATCCATTACTTTTATAGTTTGATCAGTTCCAAATTGGCAAGAAATATTCGGTTTATCTCTCTGCACGCAAAAGTAATCCGGGCGCCTTCACGAATTCATTCGCTATTGTCAGGTGGCTTCGCCAATTAGGAGCTGATCAAACTATAGTTGTAACCATCGTAAGCCCCTTGAACGAGTGAGTCAAATTACACTTTGTACATCTAAGTCTGTGCAGTGACGTCAGAGTGTATTTTATAATCTATGCAGCATTTATAGGCACAAGTGCCAGAATTAGTCTTTGATTATGTATGTCCTTCCCCCAGTGCAATATATCCTGCACACAATAACAAGGTGCAATCACAAATATTACTGCACATAGATAAGATTGCAATACAATATACACAATCGTTATCAAACTAGAGTGGTTCTCGGCTTTCGTGGTTCTCTCCTTTACATTCACATACGGTTGAAAAAACTTACCACAAATGCAATGAAGCTTCTTGATTTACTCTCCCAATCAAAGCAGCTGTTAATAAACTTTCCCGTGTCCACTATAGCACTCACAAGTCTGGTTACACGACTAAGATTAGATTGCAATACCTACGTACACAATAAAACATGGATATGTTAATAAACTTTCCTGTGTCCACTATAGCACTCACAAGTCTGGTTACACGACTAAGATTAGATTGCAATACCTACATATACAATAAAACATGGATATGTTAATAAACTTTCCTGTGTCCACTATAGCACTCACAAGTCTGGTTACACGACTAAGATTAGATTGCAATACCTACATACACAAAATTGTAAATAGAAAATATTTAGACTTACAAAGTGTTGCAATTTTCTGAAATATCATGGGACCAAAATTTGACAACTATTCATTAGAGATCGTCCAAAATTATCACCCTTTTCACTTACGTACAAAGCGTACATAAATTTCAATGAGATTTGCTTTGCACTAAAAACAAATAACAATAAAACATGGATATGCACTGGGACAAGCAATACAAATTGCTGTGCTATAATATGTGTAAATCCCTTGTTATTGCTTGTTTCCCCACACCTAGTTGGTATATCTTGCTTTTATTCTTTGCATTTAACATTTTTGAGATATCCTCTTATATCAGTTTTCTGATTCTTAGTGTATTTTTTTCCTGCGTCCGTTGGATTCATCTTTTTACATTTTTTATACATGAGTTGTTGAATCTCTGAATACTTACTGAGATCTTGAATTTCTGTTCTTGGTCCAAGTACTTCTGTTCCCTGGGGTTAAAGGTTCTAACAGCTGCTCGGATCTATGAATAAGAAAATAATCATTATAAAGGGGCACACAACTCATAGATAAAATGGCAGCTAACTTTTTATTTTTGTTTGTATATTTTATGAATTTATATCTCTATTTCCTTACTATTGTTATCTTATAATTTCTAAATATTTCAATGGTTACACATACTGATATTGTCTTTGGTATAGACCATTTCAAATCGAGATCAGAAAACTTCTAATTTACCCTGGTAGCTACTGTAGACTTAGGTTTAAAAATTGTGGCTTTATGAGTGGGTGATGACATTATTGTCAAAATATTTTCCTCGTGGATACAGCTACATTTCTATAGTATGTGGCTGTTTTCAATCCTTAAAGACCGCATAATAAAAAACATTCATACTGGAACTATATGTCCGACAAATAGACATGTTTTACAAACTTTTCTGTATGTAAACAATAAACTCTTACACAGATCCTAAAATAACACTAGAACATAGGCACACATGGGGTCTGATTACTCTGCATGTTTCTGTTTCGGAGGTGGTCTGTAAGTCATCAGGTGAGTCAAATGTTTGGAAAACTTCAATTTGAAATGGTCTATATAGGTTGACTAGATACTATGCATAGTTCCTTATGTTTCCCAATCCCTGTATCTATAACAGCGAAATGGAGTTCTGCATCACTTGGAAGCAATCACATCCATTGATGCTCATGACAACATTTCTATATTATTCAGAATTTCTATTCCAACACTTACATTGTTCCAAATAACTTCTAACTCTAGCAATATGGCTCCTTTGGCCCGTCTCCCAAGTTTCTTGTCTTTCAACGCGTAGTACTTTCTTTCTCCACATTTGATCTGCAATGAAATAAAATGAGTTTATATTGAAAAGTAAAAAGATTTATATCTCCAAAAATATACATAGGAGAATGAAATTTGCTACAGTTCCAAGCCACACCACATTATTCCTTCCAAAACATACCTAGTTTACATTGTACAGGGTGAGTCAAAATAGTCAGGTCCAGATTTCATAGATTTTTGAAACTAGTTACAATGCAGACATTTATATATTTATTGCCTTGTCTATCAAGATGGCATTATTAGCTATAACCTAAATTTTATTTCATTCAAATTGATTATTCAAAACTGGAGATATGTGCATTCCCAAATTCTGTGAAATCAAATCTGTTCCAACTTATCTAAGGGACCCCTATGGATGTAGAAGTTTAACGCGCACTTTTTTAATAAGTTAATCAAAAGCGTGTTGGTATTCACAGCACTTACAATAGGAAAAGAGTTTCTATTGTCTTTGGGGTTATGTATTTGAATAGGACTAGTTCAAAAACATATCCAAACAGGGATTCGAGTAACAAAGAAATCTAAGCAAGATGCAATTGACATTCATCATTATGTTTTAAAAACTTGATATCAACATGGTTTGTGGATATACCATTCAGCAGAGAAGAGTTAATTTTATCTAGCTACATAAAGACTGGAAGTATTCTGCAAGTCCGACGGAGCTTCCGTTTACGATTTCCAAATGTTCAGAGATTCCATCAAAATGTTGCATGGCAGGATATCCATAAGAAATCCAATGATTATAGAACTGTTTTGGTCTATCTATCAATTTTTTTATCTAATACTATTTCAACAGATATACAGTTGTGTTGTATGAATAGATACTAGTATCACAGTAGTGTTAGCATCCACCAACTTGGAACACTTTTGGATTTCGCATTTTTTTTGTAAATATGTTGTTATTCTGGCGTGGAATACGGTATTATCTTGAAAACATCACCAAGTATGAAGAAGTATGACTGCTCTTATAAACAATGAAGAAATTGACAAATTTTTGACAAGAAGAATTTTTTCTAATTTTTTGAAAACGGGACCTGACTATTTTGACTCACCCTGTATTAGTTCTTAGAATCTTTGTTCAAAGTGAAAAACTATTTCTTTAACTTAAGAAACAAAACATTTTCATTTCCAATACCTTTCACCTTGAAAAGGAGAATAGCAACCTTACCAAGAAATGCTTGACTCTCATGTTTATCTCATAGTCACAACCTTAAAACTTTCCACGCGGCAGGCAGCTGCAGACGACATTCCAAAAGTTCACAAAATGTTTAAAAAATGTCAAAATAATTGAATTTCATTACCATATTTGGAATCACCATGAGAAATGCATTGAAATAAGTACAAACATGCCTATACTCTGTTTGGCCATCTCGAGACAGTGACGTAACCGCGTATTCTACAAATTGCATCACATAACGCGCGCGCATACTCGCAGCGCTGGCGTACTAACACGAGCGTTGAAAGGCGGAAGATACACACGCGTGCGTAAAAGCTGCGCCTGTTCAGTTACGTCACTGTCTCGAGATGGCCAAACAGAGTATAGTATTGGGTCAATAATCCTTGAGATAGACTTTAAAAATGTGAAAGGTTTTTGAAAAATCTGATTTGTGTATGGTAAAACTATAGCCGCGTGGAAAGTGTAAAAGCAATAGCAGCAATTCTGACAAGAAATTCTAAGTTTCTGTCTAATAACTGAATTTGTATAGCAACTTTGCCAAGAATACAAACCTTAAGAAGAGGAATGGCGATTTTGCCAAGAAATTCTGGACTTCCATGTTTATCTTCATCAAATATAGTCACTTCCAATACAGAGTGTATATCTTTAACATTGCTGAAACAAATCAAATCAAACATGGTTATATTATTTCAGGGATAAGATTACAGTGAGTTTAAAAATATGTTGATTTGGCACTTCACCTGCGCAATTCCAAAATTATAATAATAATATAATAATAATCAGTATTTATATAGCGCCTTTTCTAAATGGCTCAAAGCGCTGTAATTTTGCTGCTGGTTAATCATCAGAATCAGGTCGCATCAACTAGGGTGCTGCCAATTTCTATCGCAAACCTATCCGCACTTAGATAGTAACATCCACCATTTTTCAATGCAGCTCTCTAAATACCATTGGGTCAAGGAAGTTTTTGATAACCTAAACAACTGATCACCCATTTTGATCGTGATACTGTAAAAGTAGAAATTTTCATGGGTTTTTTATTTTCGCGAATTTCGCGAATCAATCCTCATCCGCGAAAATATAAACTCGCGAAAATTATTGACTTCCATTTACTTTTGTTCACAAATGTTGAAAATCGCGAAATGCCTGTTATGACCATTTTCGTGAAAATATCTTACCGCAAAAATATTGACTTTTACAGTAAACCAAATGCACATAAAGCCCGGTCGTGCACAGAATTGAACCAGGATTTCATTGGTGCAAGGCGAGGGAACAACCACTGCGCCAACACGCTCCCCCATTAGCTGTCATGGACATATGGGTGGTTGCAATTCAAATCCTGTTTTAATATAAAAGCAGCCTTTTATTTGTAAATATAAACCACTGACATATCCAAATTCAAAGCTGCTCAAATTCTCTCCCTCTCCATTCCTCAAACCAGCCCCCTTAGCCACACCTCTAATAAAAACTCTACAAAGTACTTAGGATATCCAACACCCAAGATAAAAATTGTCAGAAAATAAGGCAATATTTTAGATGGATTTTGCTGAATTTTGTTAATACTTACAATGTGAAGACTTTGCCCCATTCTGGGTTGAGTGTCTTGTACATAGTCTGTGTCTGTAGTCTGGAGTTGACTAATTCTAACACGCAAAATGGATCACTCTTGCCTGAAAAATATCACATATTTAATAGTTAATCATCAGTCATAAAATATAACACAAATATTAATCAATTGCGACACTGTGATAGATATGTGCTTGATGCAAACAAAACCACCCCAAAAAATGCTTATTATACTCATTTCCACCTGTTTTGTTCAAAGCAGAAATTGAGATATCAATTTGACTTTTTTTTATTTGTCTGTATAAATTTACAAATTTTGAAGTATGCATATCACTCAATCCATTATGTTTTTAGCTTTCCAAATGATTTCTTATGATAAATCAACAAATATCAAACTCGTTTTGAATAGAAATCTGAAGAACACTCAATTAACCCTAACCTAAGGTCACAAATTTTCCACGTTGCGGAATTTCCGTGTAAATCGCGGAATTGAGGTTAAACGCGGAAAACAACATTTTGATGAAAAGAAAAAAATGCACAAAAACGTCCAAAACACAAAATGTATAAATAGTCTTGAATAAAACAATATAAATATTAAAAAACGATACGTAATAAAACAATATAAATATAAAACGCTGCGATATAGAGGGTCGGCTACTGCTACAGTATTAATAAGGTAAGCCTAAAAATCTAAAACGATGTGTTTTTCTGTAAAGTGTATTTGTTTTGATTTTTTTATAGATCGTATATTTTAAGCTATCTTGGGGAAAATTTCATCAGAGAAAAATGCAAAATTTACAAAGCGGAAAAACACAGAATTTGACAGTTACAAAGCAGAAAATTTGTGACCTTACCCTAACCATATCCTACACACTACAAATCCCTATGCTGTTAGCATTGTGTGCCCTTGTGATCCATTTCCCCCTTGATAGTTTTATTGCCAAAAACAGGCCCGGGGGAGATAGGGTTAGAAATATCTGTTTCATGTACCGTTAACCCTATCCATCCTACAAGCTACAAATCCCTATGCTGCTAACATTGTGTACCGCATGATTGTCCGGTCCAAAAAAATGTTGAACAGTTGTTCTCCCCTGATAGTGTCATTGCCAAAAACACACCTGGGGAGTTAGAGGTTTTTTTAATTTTTTAAATCATGTTCTGTTAAAACCCTAACCGTCCTACACACTACAAGTCCTACGCTGCTAGCTTTGTGTACAGCACAATCTCTCGGTCATTCCTGTGCTACGCTCCGCCAGGCTATCAACTGTTGAAGCTCACCCGTTAGCTCAGTGTGTAGAGTGTCTGCCCGGGTGCATGCAGAGACTGACCCCCCCCCCCCCCCCACCCCAAATTTGACTCATTTTTCTCCCCTGATAGTTTCATTGCCAAAAACATGCCCGGGGAGTTAACACTTTTCACGTGGCTATTGGTTTTACCATATACAAGACAGGTTTTTTCAGAAACCTTCCCAACTTTCAAGGTCTATTTTATGGATTACTGAACCAATATAAGGCATGTGTGTACTTATTTCAATGCATTTCTCATGGTGATTCCAAATTATTGTAATGAAATTTAATTATATTGATATTTTTAAAACCTTTTTTTGAAGTTTTGGAATGTCGTCTGCAGACGCCTGACACGTGGAAAGTGTTACGGTTTAAACATTCACAATGGCAGCATTTGTATTACACCTGATCTGATGGTTTAGGTAGTATAAGCAACCCTCTCAAATAAAACATGTTATTGTTACCTAGATATTTATGTTGATATTTCATACAACTGACACTTTTTATTATACACAGATAGTGTAACAATCTTCACAGTACCATTTGTGTACATCCCTTCCATAGCAGCCCATTCTGTGTAAAAATAACACTGTGCACTATTCCATTAGTTTCAGAGAGTACGACATATTAATTTTCTAAATATTTATGACACAAGAGAGTAGTTATTATATCGAGGGTTGAGCGCCAGAAGGCCGTAACTCAATTTTTGGGCAAATTGATATTTTGGTACAAAAAGAATCCATATAACCTAGACTTTCAGAACCATAAAGAGATAACTCATAAACACTCTTAATTTGACTAAAATTAGAGTTATAAGTTGGGTGCTACAGTGTATTGTAATGAGTCCCAAATATTTGAAAGTCGATTATCTCAAAATTGCATTTCTTGAGTTACGGCCTTCTGGCGCTCAACCCTCGATATATACAATGAATAATCTTACCACCAAAGTCAGCAGATGCTAGGTTTTGAGCTTTGACAACTGTATAGAATAAACAAAAGAGAAACATTTTCACACAATAAAAAGAGGCACATTTGGATTTAAAGCATACAATAAAATGAAGGAAGCACGTGTTAAAGCAAGCATGTGCAACATTTTCTACCACCCAGGCCTCATTGTGATTTTGAGATCAATTCACGGGCCGCAGTGATTGTCAAACATTCCAAAACACGTCTGGAGGAAGGGTAATAAGGGTAGTACCCGCTTCTCTATTAATTTTCTATTTTTTACTCGCTGTTGCTGCAGCAAGTGCCATTTGGACCAGGGATTTGAACATGCAATCACGCCTAGAGTTATATTTACTAAATGCAGCGCGTCACCCAACTAATTATAAGGGAGCACACCACTAAATCAATCCACCATTTGTGTAACCTAGGGAGTTCCGGTTAAAACGGGCGGCATCAATGGTAATTTTGGGATTGCTTCGCGGGCCCCAGATTAGAGGCCGGCGGGCCGCAGGTTGCACACGCTTGTGTTGAAGTATGCTTACCTGGGAATGAAGTACATTTTTCCAAGTCACAATAATGTTTTACCATTTTCTGTTTAAAATCATGTCTCACTGTCTGTGATGCCTGTTAAGTCCTGAAATCAGATTTGAACAGAACAACCAGCTTGGATGTTTCGGAGGGCTTAACCCTAACCTTCCTGGGCATAACAAATCACTTCACTACTAGCTGCATATGCTTCCCCAGTCTATCTTGTGGCGCGATCTGGTGGGCTATCCAACGGCGTAGAAAAACTTATGCTTTTCAAGCTGACCAGTTAGCACTATGCCTGTGTGGCAAATGGATTGGATCAAGACTATTCTTTTCTCATGTCCAGAGCTCGAGGCTGACAGCAAAATTGTTAACTTTATTTGTTGGAAGTGGCTCTTTTTACTTCATTTTTTTCTCTCCATCTTTTCTAACTTTCATTTCATTCAGCCAGCATGCTTATATAGGCTTTTTAAGCCTGGCCCGAGCATTTTGCTTGAGCCTGATCCCTTCAGGACCCAAGCGTGTGTCCGTAAGGACCGACCGTGTAAACAAACAAACAAACAAACAATCAGTTAGATGTCTGACTTCCACACGGGTGGCCTGGTTTTGATCCCCTGCGCTGGCACGTTCTGATTTCCCCTCCCCACAATTTGACACCTTTTTCTCCCCTGATAGTTTTATTCCGAAAAACATGCCTGGAGAGTTAGGGTTGATGGGAAAATACTGGTTAACCCACATACCTGATGTGCTGTTTTGGTAATCATAATTGAAATCTTCAAATTGATATCAAAATGCAAGACGCCAGTTTCATATAGGGTTGAATATGGCCATTCTAAATGTATTACCAGTGTGAGTCCATATAGGTTTGAAAAGGACGCAAAAGTCAGTACTGGCTGTTACTATTGGATGGTACATGACACAATAAACAAAGATGATTGCACTCCTGGAATCATCTCTGAAATCAAATTATGAAGAATAAAAGTTTGGCAAATGCTTCTTGTGAATTATCAGAAAAACTATGTTACCCACATATCTCGCACATATTTGAACATATAATTAATTAGCTAACAATATGTATAAAAAGTAACATACCTTTGACCTGTAACCGGCCAGAGTCTTTGACATCCTTGAAGGAATTTATAAGGCTCTGCAAAATAAGAAAACAAACAAATTACATTATTTTTGAAATATAATGATTGCTATAATGTGATATTCTTGTCGAACAAATTATAGGGTGGTTGATTTAATATTACCACACCCTGTCACTACCCTGTCATTTCAAGTTAGGGGTGACTGATTGCGTATTCTCTTAAGAGATCACATTATATTATTGTGCATGTAATCCACATGCAATTGAATTTGCACCCAGGTGAATAAAAGGAATGTCAGCCCTGGTGCGAAATACTTCAAAACTGACATAATTATGAGCTTCACGTCACATCCACACTTGAAATAAAGTGAAGGTTGAAACCTCTAAGATAACTCACAAACATGTCTTCTGTGCAGCATCTGTGAAGCACAAGGGTCTAGCTCAAAGCTTTTCCAACTTTCAAATAACTCACATATTTTATGTAATTTTCAGATCTGGCTTAAAGCGAGAAAGAGCTGAGTATAACAGATATACTCTAAGCAACATTTTTGTTTGACATTTTATGTCTGCTTTAAAAGCTTGAAATATCTGAGGTAACCCAAATATTTTTTAAATGGCATTCTTGCTTATAAAGCACACAAAATCTAAGACAACTTCCATATCTTTTATGCAGCCTCCTTGTAACATAGGGGGCTAGTTAGAACTTGAAAGATCTTAGGTAACTCGCATACATTATATGACGATTTCATTTGACATGAGGGTCTTGCTTAAAGCTATAGTTTGATCAGTTCCAAGTTGGTGAAGCCTCTTTACAGCAGCGAATGAATACAGAAGGACACGGGCGCGCATGAAGGCATTTAGCGCATTGTACATCATATGCGTAACACATGTGTGAGACCAACACCACGCCCGCGTGGTCATAATAATGTGCTTACACCTGGATTACCTTTGCGTGCGGAGAGAAACCAAATATTTCTCACCAATTTTGAACTGATTAAACTATAGATGAGATGACCGTTGTTTACATCCAATGTTTATCAACAAACGCAACGGGCGAAGGGACTGGACTGTCGATACACGCTTGAGGGAACAGCATATGACCACAACACTGTCCGCTATGCCGTATTGCCCTTTATAATGCTTTGGCGCGAGTTTTAAAAGCACGGGTCCTAAACAAAACATGATGCGCGCACAAACTGCCGGGCAAAGAACAATAGCAACTAGCCACGTTTTGCCCGGTGTGACGTCACCTGTCACCCCATCTATAGAATAACTTACATATCTTTTATGCAGCATTCTTGTGACATTGGGGTCTGGTTTATAGCTGGTAAGATCTGAGATGCTCTCTCCTCCTTTTGTTCCACTGATCGTTAGGAGGATGAATATCATCCCAGCTCCATCTTCTAACTCTAGATTTAAACTGTGGGTTTCCTCTCTCTTCAAGGTTGCTAGGTCAACTGATGCTCTGAAGGAGAAAATGGTAATTCAAAATGTCATTTCATAACAATTGTTGCCTTAGTGTTACTGAAACAAACTATAGTCCTTACCCTAATTAAGTATGAGTGAAGTAATATGTCACTGTCTGATACACATCTCTAGACCATGTTAACCACTGACTGGTGATAATGGCCATGACTTCACAAGCAATTTGTAGTCCAAGGTGTAAAGTGATATATTATCAAATCAATGTGAAGCATGATGAACAAAGTGTGAATATGCAGTTACTCTACACAAAACACATACCCATCTTTATCACAGTCTCTGAGACACATTGATATGAACTACAGTTACAGGGTGGTCCAAAAAAACCTATACCCAACTTTGGAGGCCATTTTCTCCTAGATGATAAAATATTTTAGTAATTTGATTTGCATACTATTAAAGCATATATCGTTGAGCATTATTGGTGAAAATAGGGAAGATATTACATTAATATTTTTTGAGATATTGCTATTTTTAGCGAGTATGTGTAAAAATGGCTTTTCCACGGGAGCTGTCAATGCATCAACATGTTTGAATATGATATGACACAATAATGTAATGACGCGATAGTCCTTTGACAAATGTTTTTGCGAGAGCTTTTATTTACACTAAAATGGATAAATAATGGATAAATAATACTTTTTAATATTAATGCAATATCTTCATTACATTATTGTGTCATATCATATTCAAACATGTTGATGCATTGACAGCTCCCGTGGAAAAGCCATTTTTACACATACTCGCTAAAAATAGCAATATCTCAAAAAATATTAATGTAATATCTTCCCTATTTTCACCAATAATGCTCAACGATATATGCTTTAATAATATGCAAACCAAATTACTAAAATATTTTATCATCTAGGAGAAAATGGCCTCCAAAGTTGGGTATAGTTTTTTTTGGACCACCCTGTATTTCATAAACTTAGTCTGCAATACCATTTCAGTAAGTGTAGTATTAACACTTTCCACGCGGCAGGCGTCTGCAGACGACATTCCAAAATTTCACAAAATGTTTAAAAAATTACATTGTATTGAATTTCAATACCCTATTTGGAATCACCATGAGAAATGCATTAAAAGAAGTACAACCATGCCTAGTCTTGGTTCAGTTATCGATGAGGTAGACTTTGAAAATTGGAAAAGGTTTCTGAAAAATCTGTTTTGTATATGGCAAAACTGATAGCCGCATGGAAAGTGTTAATACTAATAAGTCATTTAAATGTAATGGATCATATATTTCCTCTATTGCATATCCCTATACTCCCACAACGTCATCCTTTGAGATTTGAACTAAAGACCTTGCATTACATATTCTTACCTTCCCATAATATCATCCTTTGACCCCACATCTTTATCCCACACTGAGATTTGAACTAAAGACCTTGCATTACATATCCTTACCTTCCCATAATATCATCCTTTGACCCCACATCTTTATCCCACACTGAGATTTGAACTAAAGACCTTGCATTACATATTCTTACCTTCCCATAATATCATCCTTTGACCCCACATCTTTATCCCACACTGAGATTTGAACTAAGGACCTTGCATTACATATCCTTACCTTCCCATAATATCATCCTTTGACCCCACATCTTTATCCCACACTGAGATCTCCATGGTGGTTGCCAAATCATCAAATAGATGTAGATCAAATTGTTCCATCCATTTTGGATTTAATGTCTTCGGCTCAACCTGAAATAGAATGAGGAAAATACAACATAAACATTTAAAAATATTTTTACTGGTTCCTGGTGGTAGATGGAAGTTAGTACAAAGAGATGCTGACAACTAGGCTTAAAGGCACACTATGTGGATCTTTTCCAGGGGGCGCCCTCTATTCATGATTTTGTTAAGAAAGTAAATTTTGTTGCAGATTTACATTTCTGATCATAAATCATAAATATATTCTGAGTTACAGAGCGATACGATTACTAATTACAAAATCCTGGTTTAAGAGTGAATTTAGAGTGAAACATAAGTTGTCGCACAGACCTGACTGTTAATTTAGACTCTTCAAACCATGATTTTGAAGTAATTAGGAATCAAATTGCTCTGTAACTCAGAATATATTCTTGATTTATGATCAAAAAATGTAAATCTGCAAGAAAATCTACTTTCTAACAAAAATAATGACTAGAGGGTGCTCCTTGGAAAATATCACATAATATGCCTTTAACCTAATGCTGGTCGATTTGGGAATAGATGCAGAGGCTTGAAAATTGCACAGTAAGTTGCGAGGCAACAGCCAGCTTAACAAGACAAATGGAGAACCTGTACCTGTGACTCTACAAACAATTACTGATAGAAAGTGATGAGAGTTAGTCATACCATAGGACTATCTAAGCCCAGGAACTACTCTCAATCCGAGAACCGCTATCAACCCGAGAACCGCCCCCAACACAGCTACATGTAGGATAGCTAACTCAGTGTTTCTATCCAATCTTAGTACTTCCCTGGATGCGATATTTTTTACCTTACAACATTTGGATTGAAACTGATATACATGTACAAGTGTTTTGCACTTGTACTTTCATTACATTATATCCTATGTTGAAAAAATATCAGACATGGTTTCACGCAAAATTCTACAATACCGGGATTCGATCCAGTAACCTTTCGTTCATAAGACCTGTTTGATAGCCATTAGACCACAAGGAGTTGGCTGATGCGATTGGAATTTCAATCGATATGATTTACGGAATAAAGCTAATCTGTTTTAACAATATATATAATACAATAGAACGTGCGTAAGTTGAATATGTATAGCGTACAACAAGCTTTCTGTGAACTACGCCTGCGCTACGATGTTATTATTGCACATTTTAACTAGCCTATCCAAATGTTGGTTACGGGTAAAGAATTTCGCTCCCTGGATAGTCTGGTTTTAGTGGCCTATGAGGAGAGCTAATGAGAGTGTGCCCCTTTATGGCCAACTAAAGGTTAGGTCCAACGAATTGTATCCTAAAGGTTGTCTGCCTGCCATATCTCACTGTCAGACACTGTTTTTTACCAACACTGATGTGACGAAATGACAGACGTTTCAGCACATTTAGACTATTAAGTGACACTTATGTGTCTTCCACTTAAATATTGACCTTTCAACACTCATCATGCTTATACAGACATATGACTCTATGGATAGGTGTGAAATATTGTAAACCTGGGAGAGAAAAAAAGATTGTCATTTGGCATATTATAGGATCATGGTCCTGGGAGACAGCTTTAGTACTGACTTGAATATGACCGTTGTGGGAATATACAGTCCTCAAACAAGTAACTGACCAGGTAATAAATATGATTTTATCTCCAAAACTACAGCTCCTATGTAAAGATAAAGATATTAAATTATAAATTTGTAAAGAAATTATTACCTGGCCATTTCTTTGAAGATTGCATACCTATGAGTTACTCTTATGGCATAACTAGACTTTATAATGAGAGGGGGTGGTAACAGGGACATGGAAATAAAGTGGGGAAGGCGTATAATAAATTTAGACCTATGTTTACATCTCATAAAATTGTTTATAACCAAATCCTAAATTCTATTTTTCCTTTTTCCTTTTTTTATGGGGGGGGGGGGGGGGGGGAGACAGGGGGCTCCTGCTCCCCCCCCCCCCCCCCCCCCCCCCCCCCACTGGTTATGTCACTACCAGTATCCCTTACAAATATAACAAACAAACTAAAAATAAACCACACCTACCCTACTTTTGAATTTCTCATTTCCCAGTTTAAACTTGACATACGGATCACTGAGTCCATTATCATCCATGGGAATAAGATTCTTCCCCTCTAGTAACGTGATGGTCACCACACCGGACCATAATTGTAGCTTGCCAGACTTCTGGCTGCTTGACATGGTAGTCATAGGTTCACTCTGACGACGTCTCTTGGTGGAAAACTGTGGTATGGAAAAAGAGAGAGTGAAACAAGGATTAGACATTATATTGTTTTCAAAGTGTTGGAAATGAAGCATTATTGGTCAAATGACCAGATTCTCACAGAGAGCATCCTTCGAGTCTTATGCCGATTGCATACTGAGGTCGCTTTGCAATCCTGGCTTTTGCTACTGGCTGTGGCTGTACACATTTGATTGTTTCATCCTTTCCAAAAGGTACAGATAACATGATGAAATAGGAATGGACCTTTGGCCAGTATATATAAAAGTATGGAAGTGAGCATATTCATTTTTTACATGAGACTTTATGTCAAATGGTCAAACATAATATTTTGGGGTTGGACCGTATTAACCCTATAATGCTCCTGGGTTGTAATCGGGGATAAAACTATCGGGGGAAAAAATGGCTAAGATCTAGGGTGAAACAGCCTTGTCAGCAGCGGGAGTCAAACCCAGGTCCACCAATATGAAGACTGTGTCTTGACATTTTCCCGTCTGCATTTATCCCTCGCCTGGGGAGATAGACTGAGAGAACCGGTACTGCCAGCGAAGCTTTCAAATAGGGTTTTATGAGGTTCAGGGCTTTAAAGGTTAAATCGTTTTCTCCTTTCAATACATTACAGAATACCAAATGCGACTACTGTAGAAAAGATGGTGATGGCATTTAACCTTAACACTTTCCATGGGCTATTGATTTGACCATATATACAAAACGATTTTTTTTCAGAATCCTTTCCCAAATTTCAAGGTCTATCTCAAGTATTACTGAACCAATACTAGGCATGTGTGTACTTACTTCATTGCATTTCTCATTGTGATTCCAAATATTGTAATGAAATCCAATAAATTTGACATTTTTGAAACATTTTGTGACATTTTGAAATGTCGTCTGCAGACATCTGCCGCGAGGAAAGTGTTAACAAACAGACTCGGGCATCAGGTGTGTAAACAAATTCATGCAATCCATTGCATTTGACTGCAATGAAGTGGACATTTAAACTTGATTAGGGATTTGACTGGAAATAGCTATCACTGAGAAGAATATTTTGTGTGACTGATTCGATGTTTAAAGGAGAACAGTTTTGTTTTAGAATTAAGCTTTTAAAGGTCAACCAAAAATGGTGATGTAAGTATGTTTTATTCAATGGAGTATGGATGATGCTTTACTATTGTAACAGGTGTAACTCCCAACTCGATATCGGTCTGGGTCTGGGTCGATATGCCTGAACAAACAAAAGTCATCAGTAGATGCTTCTAACGAAACGTTAATTAACCAACAATTACCGCTTTTACTTCTAACTTGGCTTACAGTTGGTGTGGTATATGTAAATTACTTTTATGTGCTCTTATTTCTAATTTAGTTAGGCCAAACAAAGAAGAAAGTCTGTCTAGAAACATTGTGCAAAAAAGCTAAGTGCTGTGCGATTTTTTTATTTATTTTTTAGAAAATAGGCTATGAGGTATGCGATTTTTTTCAACAACAACAACAAAAAAACAAAAACAAATAGTTTTTTTAGTCCCCAGCGCATAGACCTACGCGCCGTAGCTCATTTCACATACCAATGCGGAACGGGCTTCTGAGAAAGACCTTCTTCTTTGTTTGGCCTTAGGATGTAATTGTTATATTGATGTAACCTGATCAAATACCCCTCATGTGACTCTGTATCATCCGTGCTACTACACGCTCAGTGCTTGTTATTGCCAAAAATGAAACTTCCTGTGTGCTGGCGCCCTCATATTAAGAGTAACATCCACGTCTCCGTGCGCGCAAGTTGTCAATCATTGGTGTTGCCAAGAATAGCGCCACTCTACTTGTTACGCTATGTATATGCCCATATTTGGGAAGCTCTTTGTTTTGTAATTTGTATCACCTGTCCCATTATATAGTCTCCCTGATTGTAGTCACACTAGCTTACATTTGCAGTCCTTGTCGTTGTTATATAGTAAGGAATGTCAATACTCTGTCACAGACAGACAGGTTTCTCTTTGGGCCCAATATCACATTTAATTTTGTTTAGGGACCTTATTGTAGTATCAGACCCAACTCGATTGAACCACAACCTACATTTTCCTTTCTTATTCAACTAAACTTATCCAATACCGCACCGTGTAAGTTAATCTGATGCCAACACTACTCAAATCCATTGTAGCTCAAACTGGTGAACTTTTAACACACACAAGTACTATGACCTAATGTTACTCTCAATGTTACTATATTTCATGACATTTTGGGAGTGCAAAAAAATAGGTTGACCAAAGCTAACCTGGCTACTTCAGCTCTATAATTATGCAGAGAGCATTTCTGTCTTACAGTATATAGGGGAGAGCAGGGCTAGTCCGCCCTCTAACTTTCAGGCTTGCCTAGCGGACTCATTTTACAAGTTAGAAAGCTATCCTACTTCCAAATGAAAGCTACGCTTCTTAGCTACATACCCCCATAGTTTCAGCACTCTAGAACTTTTAGTAAGTGCAGGAGTAAGTAAAATAGCCAACAGGGTGGACTTACCCCCACACTACTCACGCCGGGGCAGGTTCGCCCTCATGATGGGCAAGCTCGTCCGGCTTTATAGGTAAGTTAAATATTGCAGAAACTATCAGTTATTCCATGTAAAGATTAATTAAAAGTCAACTAGACACACTATGACAAATTAGGCCATGTGGCCCCAACATATGAAATGGACACATCATGTGTCCATTTATTATGTTGGGGCGAGTCCGCCCCCTTCTTAGCGTGTAATTGGGCATGGGCGGACTCGTCCCTGGCGAAATTGGGCAAACTTGCCCCAGGGCTCATTTGTTTGTAAATCTCATGGTATACCTACTTAACACGGACTGGGAAGTTTTTAACTGCATAATATGTTAGGCAAAGCCCTTACCTTTTGAATGACTATGAAAGTTAGAATCATCGCTGTGATGTCTCTAGATTAATGCAACATTTTTAATGACAAATCATTTAACTTAAATTATTCAAAAACAAATAATTATTCAATATAAATCCTTATGGGAGATGTATCTCAGAAGTTTTAATAGTTACTTTGCTATGACCGGTGCAACCAAATTACACCAGTCTGATACTTTTTCAACAGTGTGGGCGGACTAGCCCCGAGGGCGGACTAGCCCCGCTCTCCCCTATCATATTTGCACATCAGCCAGGCATAATGTGATTTATAAACCATACTTTGTGGTTAAACCATCCATATTGAAGCGTAACACTACTTCAACTGATTAAAGCGTGCCTGGATTCTACACGCATCAATGATATAATGTGCTAATATGACTTTCATTACATACTCATGATTTTCAACTAGAATTTTCAAGAGCTAAGACATTTTGTGAAGTGCAAAAAAAATTGTGCAAAGTTTCCTTTCCCCCCTTAGTTTTAAAAAACAAGTTGTAACTGATGATTTCACAGACTTGTCAAAACATAATGAGCTGCTCTAAACCTGAGAAAACTTGTATCCTATGACAGAAACAAAAAAGTTCATTCTTATTCTATATTTTTTAATAGAGTTCTCTCAAAACATAACAGATTGTGACATGTTCTGGTTCATTCACCAGTGACGACATGGAATTAAGTTGTGCACTGTATTATTAACCCTAACCCCCAAATGCTAAAAAATACTATTTCTAAGCACAGTTGCAGATGGTTTTCTATGATGTAATCAACCGAGCCTATATAGTGAGCGCGGTATACTGCGCGAATGAGGGCCGTGGCTTAGTTGGTGGGATGACGGGCCAATATCTGAAAATTGGGGTTGGTTTCGGAAAATCTGTTTTGTATATGGTAAAATTAATAGTTGCGTGGAAAGTGTTAAACTTATTCCGTTTGGGTTCAAAATTAGATCAGTGTTAAAAATACATCTGATCGGGGTTAAATGGGTTCAACCAAATCTATCATGCATTTTGGGTTGGGTAGTTCACATGTGAATTTCCCTAGAAACAAGACATATTTAATATATCAAGTACCTCAACCAAAAAATAGTAACTCAAATTACAATAAAATTAAAACATTATGTCACACCATGAATCATCACATACAATAAAATATGAATATTTCCATGGCAACAAACATTATATATCCTCCGGTTATTTTCGTCTTATGGTATGATTCAGTTTTGCCTTCAAGAAATGCTTGAAACTTATTTGGATTGCGGCTTTGGTTCATGAACTTGCAAACATGATCGTGTGAATAGAAAAGCATTTATGAAATTGTTGTCCTGAATCAGTATTGACTGCATTGCTGACTTTACAATATGCGCCCCATTTCTCATAAATGTTTCACACATTTTACTTATATTGGCATATTTTCAATATTCTTTGATCAATAATTTTATGTTGAAGGTCTGATATGTGTGTATATAGGTCGGACTGTTTTTCCAACACAAACATTTCAAATTGAATTGTGTTGATGTTATATGCTATAGATTCAATATAAGCTTTCTTTGGCTGATGTTCCAATCATGCAATAACAAAAGAATATGGCTGAATTACTTCATCGTGAATGATATATGATAAGCCTATATGTGACGCGATCAAGAGGAATGAGTCGGATGTCGGGGAATCCCAAATTGAGATATGGCCAATTCAAAATGGCGGCTTACATACGTTTTGATGGAAATTCATGTATACAATTTGACATAACTTTGGAACAAAACGTCGTATCGACATGGGGTTTTCAGTTTCTGAAAGCTCTAGGGGTCTTCATCAAAACTCTATTAAAAACTCATTTTCGACCAGGGTCGACATCCGACTCATTCCTCTTGATCGCGTCACATATCATATTTATTTTAGTGTTTTTATTTTTGTCAGATATCTGCATCTGCAGTAGATGTACTATGTGTGTCAAACTACTTCATTGTTTGTATTCACTGCATGTTATACGATTCCCTTTCTTCCACTTAACAAATCCCTACATTACCTAAAGACACTCTCAAAACATGTGTCTGCATAATTTACTTGGGTGACCTGATTTTGCCATAATTTTTCCACATGGTTCCAAAAGAAAGTTAATCCGTTTTTGGCAGCCATTTGTAGCTTCTTACTAATAACATTTGGTAAATTTCTTTACATTTTATCAATTATCAAAGCAGAGGCTTTTAAGCATTACTGGGCCCAGAATCCTAAGACTTAGCTCATTTCATTTATGAAATATGGAACGTTAAAGATAACATGTGCAAAATTGGTTTGTCCACAGTAGCCTTCTCATCTTAGAATATTTGGCTAAAATATTTTGAACAGGAATCTAAGACATGGAAAATAACAATTTTATACAACGTCTGTGTCTTTAATTAATACTCAATAAGCAAAAATAGGAGTTGGTAAAGATTGCAATGGCCTAAAATCAAGTATTTTGTCCAGGTATGACTTATTTGAGAGAAACCTTGGAGGCATCTGTGGACAAGTCAATTTTGCACATGATATCTTTAAACAACCGTATTCCACAAACAAAAATAATCAAGATATAAGATTTTTGCCCAGTGATCTCAATAACCACTGCTTTAATAAAACGCAAAGACATTTATAAACATGAATTAGTAAATAGAAGACAATAGTTGTCAGATATGGGTTAACCTTTTTTTTGAATCACCCTGTATTCTACAAGATGCATCATAAATAGTCATATTCCAAAATGTGAAAATTGCTCCAGTGGTTTTTATGAGAAACAAAAATACATTTCTAATTTGTCCACTGAAGGTTATTCACTACTTGTTCGCTAAAAACAGCTTAGGCCAAAAAAAATGGTAATGTTGTCCTCGACCGCCGCTCGTCAGATTTAGGGCCGCTCCCCGATTTTTTTCCGATTTTTTTTTTAAAGAGTTTAAATGGCATTGCATATTAAAGTAAGTGTTTATAACATATATGTGCGACTCTTAGAGTGATTACAACTTCTTGCTGGCTGTACTTTGAGCTTCCGCTGGTATAAGAAAATTTTAAATAAAAAATAATAATAATAAAAAATCTGCCCGCCCGCTTCTCCTCTGAAAGCTGCGGAGGACAACATAACCTTTTTTTTTTGGGGGGGGGGGGGGGGGGGGAGGGGGGAGGGGGGGCCTTAAGGAAACATCTCTCAGGTCTAAAATATTGCAGGGGTATTATCACTTTCCATGCGGCTATTGGCTTTACAAAATACAAAACAAGTTTATAGAAACCTTTCACAACTTTCAAAGTCTATCTCGAGGGTTACTAAACCAAAACTAGGCATGCATGTTTGTACTTATTGTAATGTATTTCTCATGGAGATTCCAAATATGGTGATGTTGTTTAATAATTTTAAGATTTTTGAAATATTTTGTGAAATTTTGGAATGTAATCTGCAGACGCCTGCCACATGGAAAGTGTTAAGATAAATATGGGCTTTCTGATATCAAAATCTTAACTTTGATGTGAAACCTTTCACAACTTTCAAAGTCTATCTCGAGGGTTACTAAACCAATACTAGTCATGTTTGTATTTATTGTAATGTATTTCTCATGGAGCTTCCAAATATGGTGATGTAATTCAATAATTTCAAAATGTTTGAAAAAAAATTGTGAAATTTTGGAATGTAATCTGCAGACGCCTGCCATGTGGAAAGAGTTAAGATAAATATGGGCTTTCTGATATCAAAATCTTAACTTTGATGTGAAACCTTTCGCAACTTTCAAAGTCTATCTTGAGGGTTACTAAACCAAAACTAGGCATGCATGTTTGTACTTATTGTAATGTATTTTTCATGGAGATTCCACATATGGTGATGTTATTCAATAATTTTAAGATTTTTGAAAAAATTGTGTAATCTGCAGACGCCTGCCACATGGAAAGTGTTAAGATAAATATGGGCTTTCTGATATCAAAATCTCAACTTTGATGTAAACAACGATCAGGTCACCCACCTTTCACAATTCACATCAACTTGATTAGTTGTAACATTATAATGGCGCACTTTAGCACTTACAAAGTACTGCAAAGTGCTTAATCTGCACTTAAGCGCTCAGCAAATTTTGTTAATGACTTTGTGGGTGATTTAAATTTAATTTATGCCAGGAACAAATGATTTCTTGTTTCTACATCTGCTGTGACCAATGTGTTATGTACTGATGAAAGTAGCACAATACTCTGAACGCCTACCGAAACCAAGAGAAAAATAGGTCCCAATATTCAAAGTGATGTTCAAAAAGTGATGTTCAAAGACATAAAACAATAGATAAGTTAAGCGAACCTCCATTTATCTAACTCTGTAGATGTAGAGTGATATTAGAGCATAAATATGTTTTTTCCTCATTATCACGCACATGATCATGGCATAGGGGGTGTGTGTTGGGTGCCCCCCCCCCCCCCCCCCCCCCTCAAATAAAATGTCATCTTGGGGGCGATCCCTCAACCCCTGCTAAAAAATTACAGGTGATGTGTTTTTTAACGTCACCTGGACCATCTTTAGTGTTAAAATCGCCAATTTTGCGTGCTTCACACATATTACTTGATGTTTCATCAATTTAAGCTTTAATAGTTGCATCAATTTAAGCTTTAATAAGTTCTATTTGTTGCACAAGATGACTTCAGGAACATTTTTCTATACCATTTAAGTTCAAAACCTAAACATACTTTTCGACATGTTTCAACATTATCAAACAAAATTTGGGCTCCACCCCCATTAAATTGTGTTGCTTCCGCTGCCACTGTGTACGTTATGCTTGCATAAGTAATAGTACCCATACACACTCAAAGATGAATCCCAGCACTCACAGATAAAGTCTAACCCACTAGAGTATACACTGACGTCACTGCGCAGAGTTCGATGAAAAAAGTATAGGCTGCCAAATGATAGTCTGAAAAGAATGCCCATCACCACTTTCTAAATCTCATCCCGGCACTCACAAATAAAGTCTAACCCTCTAGAGAATACACAGACATCACTGCACAGAGTTAAATGAAGAAAGAATAGGCTGCCAAATGATAGAATAAATGCAAAATGACAGTTCCAACTGTCCAGCAGGGCACATGATATGGATCCTCTCCATCACCTCTCCCACTCACCATATGTTGAGACTTGCAGTTTTGCTTTTATTTATTGCCAAATGATAGTCTGAAACGAGTGCCCATCACCACTTTCTCAATCTCATCCCGGCACTCACAGATAAAGTCTAACCCTCTAGAGTATACACAGGTCACTGCGCAGAGTTAGATGACAAAAGTATAGGCTGCCAAATGATAGTCTGAAAAGAGTGCCCATCACCACTTTCTCAATCTCACTCCCTTGTAAATTTGATCAAAACAGAAATAAACTATCCCGGAATATATGGGTTTTACTTTAAAATGAAACTTCTCAAATCAACCATTCAATAGGGCTTAAATAATTTGTAGTAAGTGGCTAGTATAAAAGGTTAGTGATTAAAGATGCAAGTTACTGACATAGGCAGGATATGGCATCAGCTAGATCTCATATAAATCGTGTCATCTATTTTAAAAGGTTACCGGTGCTGTATGCACTTTTGCCAGCATTCACTTTGTACAACGAAAAGGGTTAAAATTGTGCTTTCAAGGAAATGGCAGTGTTTTTATTTCAAAATGGATGAACACAGCCAACTGAGGCATTTAGTTATCATTCATTTACACTGGTTTTGCTCATTTCTCGTTTAATTCGGAACTACTAAAGTGGTAGGATCAAATAATATCATCAGCTCAGTTGGAACTCCGGGTAACTTGAGAGACAGGAGAATAACCCGCACAAACAGACAATAATATTAGACTTTCAAAATGCGAAATTATTTATGGATTATATTTACATCATTTAGCTTTTTCTTTAAATCCTACATAAATGTTGACCCTGTAAGACACTGACACAAATAGTGTATTAAAGAAGGAACATAAAACTGAAGCAGCTGAAAAAGGTCGCCCAAATCTACACTCTATCCGCGAGGAAAGAATCCCAAAGCTTGGAGTCGAAATCTTCGATAGCCGAACACCCAGTCACATCCCTTAGAAATTTGAAATTTGGGACATAATAGCAACCGCCCTCTGTTGATTTTTTTATCACAAAAAAGTTTAGCTGTGTTGAGCCTGGTGGCGCTATTCATGGATGACAATTATACGACCCACAGGCCTACATGTTATAAACATAGGTCGCTACAGGTGTTGAAACAATGAAAGGTGACATTAAATTAGAGAATTCACCAATGATAGATCTTAGATCATTGACGCATTGGATGAAGAAAATACTGAACTTCAACGCAAAAACATTTTCGTGGAGAATTGCTCATCAGAAGAAATACAGCAGCTGCTTAAACTTTCCTAATTTGTCTTCATCAGATTTAATTTTCATGTAGTACCTTGCGTTGAGCTTCGTCGATTTCTCAGCAATTTTGTGTATAGATCGTTAAAATCGGCTAACTAAATCGTCTATTATAGTGACACCAGTAATCGATTTTGAGAATGTAATACCTATAGATTATAATCTTGCGCTACTCTGGCAGTTCCCTCCGTAGCTCAATCGATAAGAGCGCTGTCTATGAATGCAAAGATTGCTGTGCTGCTGCTGATTCGAATCCGCTTAGAATCACTTTTTTTTAAAGTAAAGCAACACGCAAGTCAAACGAGGGCATCTTGAAAATAATTCCTCTCTAAGGGATGTGCAGTGAAGGAAAACCACATCATAAAATGGGAGGACTCTAAGATTATCGCCAGAGATGAGACTAGAAACACCAGATGGATATTTGGATTCGGAGGAGAGGCGGCAAAAGCACCTATTGAATGATGACAAAGGGTGAACCAACTCTTATGACTCGGTGATCCAGAGGGCGTCATCATCAACATCTGATGATGTCATCAAGAAACAACCTATACAGAAACACTAACTCTGGATCAAACACAAGCCACTGAGGAAGACAACAGATTAGTTGTTGAAACCCGTATGGGAAAAAGTATGTTTCCTACTAGGAATTTTCAAAAAGAATTTTGACACAATGTTCTTCTGAATTCCTGATGAAACTATTCCCTAATATATTTAACATTTTGTAGAAATGTCACAATATCCCTATCCCAAACAGGATACCAACACGCAGCAGATGCTGCACAACACATTTAACTGAGCGCAGCATGTTTCCTGAAAATACAACAATATTGTATTATCAAAACAATTAAGGACCATCATAACGGGAATAATACACATCATATTTATATAATTGTTGCAATTAAATGATGATCAAACACCAATGCTTGCAACGCAGCGTAGAAGCTGTACATATGTTATGGTACACACTGTTAAAAGCGTTGTTTAAAATAAGTTAAACAGTGAATCGCTTTAATCAACTTGTTTAAAATTTTGAGCAATATTGTTTATAATGTTAAACAATGTTGAGCGTTTCACTGGTTAACTTGTGGTTGTTTAAAATTTTAAACAGCGTTTTAACAGTGTAATACGGCATGTTTTTATAATCAAAATTATATATCATATGACATAATTATTCATCAGCATGATTGTTATGGACAGTACAGTTCTTTTAGAATGTCAAATTCGTTCAACAAAGTAGTTGAAACATTCAACAAGTTTCTATTAATTTCTATACAAATATTTGGTCTCGAAAAATGAAGTATTTGCTTTTTAATAATTTCAAAGAGGGATTGGGCCACCCCTAAATGTTCAAGTAATTCTGAAAGTATGAACTAATTCACCAACCAAAATAAGCTTATTACTCAAAGAACATTGTCACTCAAACATTGTCATAAGATTAAACTAATTGAATTAATAATATATAGACTCTGACAAACTGGCGAGAATTAAATTTCAGATTATTGCGCTCAGGTTAATTGAATTAACTTAGTAATAATATGAATACAAATTATGATGGCTTGTGCAGTAAATCCTTTGGAAAAGGCACATCAGATTTGACACCTTATCTATTGAATATTGCAACTTTGGGGACACTATTTTAGGACTTTGTATTTGTAACTGATAAACACATATCCAAAATGACTTCACCAAGGGCCCTTGGCCCTGAATAGGTAAAATACTATCCTTGTTTTAAAATAAAAAACACTATGTACTACTGCCTTTACTTCTGTAAAATTCTGGTGACAATGTACAAATTCTAATTCTGACTATGTGAATTAGATCGTGTATGACAGATGTCGTCTGCAAACAGGTTTTGTAATATAATTATATCTTAATTATAGAAAATGTGCAGTTTCACTACGCAATTATACAGGACTGTTACACCACCACCAGTGTAGTAAAATACCATAATCCTCCTCTTTCATAGAAAACAACAGCAGAATATTATAAGTTTTACATGGCAACGCAAATCATAAGACAAATGGTCTAAAGTATGACTTACCAAAATATCACAAATGGCTCAAGAGAGACGGACAGCCGCTTTGCAACTAACTACAATGCGAATTAGCTTACATATGGAATAGCGATTAAGATTTCAATAATGAAATCTGTAATATGAAAATCAATCTGGATATTAAATAGTTCATATAATATTGTTCATATAATATCCAAAAAGATGGGGCTATTTACTTTCAACCTACACAACACAGGCAACAGCTTTCAATGGCAGGGTATTCTATATTTACCAATGCTTGCTTTATTTGTTTAATACACTGCTAGCATTAGGCCTATGTTTTTTCATATACCATATCTTTCAAAACAAAATCCTTTAAAAGGAAAGGGGCGCTCAAATAAATAATAACAGTATAGCCTTTAAAGGTATACCGGGGGTATATGGGTCATTCTTCGGTAAATGTTACATTTCAAGTTTCTACAAACTTGGTTTTAAATTTCAAATTTTTCTAGCTTTGAATATTTTTCCACAAAGATAAACATCTGTAAACAGTGTTTGGCACAAACTTTACGGATATTTAATTGATTGTTCCCCTTATTGTGTATAGGTTGATCACACGATAGAGTCCTCTCTGTCACAGCGACAAACTACAGGTATTATGAAAACAACGTATTCAGTGGGTTTGTTGTGTGTATTCTTTATGTCACCAAAAGCGAACCATTTTGCCACACCAAATCAAACTCTAAGTTGGAACCTAGCCATCTACAGAATCTGCTTGTTTATTTAGTCTTTTGAATTCGTTCAATATCCAAAGATCCCTCCTGTTCCCCCTTTTACTTATACTGTACTCACCAACATATGCACAATGGTAGTTTTTCACCTGTTGTAAATCTTGCATTTAGGTCTAAATTGCAATCTAAAACTATCCTTCTGAATTCCATTGTAAGCCGAGTACATAAAGAATTGATAAAGACTAGCCTTCATTTCTTCCAACCACAGCACACAATGCAGAATCAGGTCACAGATGACCAGTTACTCTAGCATATTGTATTTAACATGTGATGCGATCTGTGAAAACCCATCGGATGTCGCAAAATGTGAACTAGGGATTATGGGTCAAATGTAAAAAACAACAATTTTAAAAACAAAAAAGTTTTTTGTTTTTTTTAAAGATTTCTTAAGAAAATTAATGTCCAATACTTTGTGTCATCTTTTATGAAATTTCACCTTCAAAAACTTACTTAAGCCACTTTTCTTATTAACCTTATAATGTTATTCTATTGAACTATGTATATTTTTGGCCTGTTTTCATGATTTCTTGTTTTGTAGATTTTTATAACATCACAATCATTATTCACTCATAACTGTTTTTGTAGTGATCGTAGAAAAATAATCGAAACAGTTCTGTAATCAGCACAGTTTCAGCTTTCTTATGATATAAATATCTCCAAGATGAAAAATCCCACCATGTGGCGGGTTTTCACAGATTGCATCACATATAACATCAAGCCATCTTGAACAAAATCTTTCTCTATACTATTTGAATATGCAGGATTAATTCTGGGATTAAATTTAAGGATATTCTGGAATCGTTCTGGAACTTTCCAGCTCATTTTGACATGGGAAGTCGGTAATTTATGTTAGCAAAACAGCTAGCTAAAGATGGGTAATTTATATGTCAATATTACAGAACATCAAAATATATAAAAGCTAATGTTCTGCCGTTCTAACTACTATTTAAGGGCCCCACACATTGACTGTCTATTGATTTCTATCATCAACAGGTTATTGGATACTTTGTCAACATGCCTTTGAGGTATTTCATAGGGATTTTCTGGGGATTTACACATGTCAGTACTAGGCAACAGGTGATGCAAACAGTGTTGCAGGATTCTATATATAACATACCAATAGGATATAATGTGCCACGTTCTACCGAAACCAGACGTGATTGGGCAGAGCTCCAATCTGAGAAATAGCCCAAAACCTAATTGGGGGTGATTTTTTGGGAATTTGAGTTTCTTGTGAATAATTAATCTTCAGATACAACCTATTCGGACAACTTCTGATTGGTACAAGAAACTATGTATCCATCTTTCTGACCAATCAGCTGGTAGTTCTCAAGGGGTTAACACAGTCCTGGATAAAGGCATAATATGCGATCTTTTCCATGGGACGCCCTCTATCCTTTTTTAATGCAGATTTACATTTCTGATCATAAATCATAAATATATTCTGATTTGCAGAGCGATACTCCAAATTACTTCAAAATCATGGTTTAAAGAGTTTGAAAATAGATTGTACTGCTGCAGGGCATTTTATTTTCATTCTAAATTCACTCCAAAGTCATGATTTTGAAGTAATGAGGAATCGTAGCACCCTGTAACTCAGAACATATTTATGATTTATGTTCAGAAATGTAAATGTGCAAGAAAATCTGCTTTCAAAAAAATAATCAGGGATAGAGGGCGTCCCATGGAAAAGATCGCATAATATGCCTTAAACTAGCTAGCTAGTTTAGATCTCTCTCTCCTTGTGAGTGCAAACTATGCAGACAATAATGCATTCTTCATAGTGTACTTCCAATGTTATTTGTTTTGATAGTTTAACAGGTGTCTTCAGGGGCCAATTGCAATCCTCCAGGGGCCAATTACTGGATCCTCCCACACTGGGGTTACATCAACACCAAGTTCAAGTTGACTGACCTCTTCCAATAACATACCAACATACACCCGAGTTCTTTGCATTATAGCTAATGATTTTATTTAGGTGGCCAGTACTTCCCGAGCTCTGCTCTGATTTGGTCAACCTACCATAGTATATTAATTGTATTGTCATTGTATGTATCTCATTTGTGGAAAATAAACTGCACTGAACTGAACATAGAGATTGGTGTCTCATGTTTAAATCGGTGTGGTTGGGTACCAAATGAGAGCTTGGGCATAATCCCTGAGATAAATATGGTGATGGGAATTTGCATTATCATTTTATCACAATCAGTAATACATGTCAATGGCCGATTTTTCATACTGATAGTATACAGTGTAAAACATAGGCTAGACTTCCACAGCTTTTATTAGTTAATGAATGAATAATAAGTTAAGATGTCCTTGTAGTGAATGAAATGTGTAAAAATATAAATGATTGAATACCGGTCTGACTAATTATTAATATTTATCATAATGAGGAATTTGAGGATGCATTTTAATAGCACACATGATACCACACAAAAAATTGTATATGTACAAAAAATATACACCGTTCTTTAAATGGCAGGGTCATTTTGAATAAGCACAATGTCAACTCAGAAGCGTCAACTATGCATATACAACCTAAGACATGGGGTCAAATTTTGACAATTTTTGTGGTCAAAATTTGATGCTGTTTCTTATGCTAGGTGCATAGTTGATATCATCCATAGTTAAAATGACCCGTAGTTAAAATGACCCGTTGTTTTAAGAGTGTAAGAAAACACATACCCACAAAAATCAGACAAAATATTACCAGAAATAACCATGGCTGATATCCGGAAATTTACAACTGGAAATATCATGGTTTGTTTGTTTGTTTGTTTGTTCTCCTATTGTCTTTGTCAACACATCAGAATTGTGAAATGACATCTGTTTTTCATTGTAGGCATCACTAAATATTTCAATCATCACACTTTTATGCATCATTTAACCCAGACAAAAATGCATATCTTAAAGTTAAAATCAATTTTTTGTATCATTGAAAATGAACGAAATATAGATTAGGTTTGCAATGCATAACACCCATGAAACTAAAACTTTCATCAGTAGATGGCTTTTTCATAAATCACGCCTTAATCCCAAACTTAACATTAGGCAAGGTTGAAGCTTCATAGGTTCATGGTACTTTGCTCAAGTTCATACAACTTTTGAGAATCCCCCTTGGCAAAAATGGAATTGCCTTGAACAGTAAGTTGTTTTTGATTGGTTGAATGTTGATCACTTCAAACCCCTTTATTTATGAGTGGTTATTTTTCGAGAGATATGTATTTACACACAGTTCAAATAGAAAGGATGACTGAAAATAAACAATATGCTAAATGTTTCAGATAACAATTAACTTACAGGTAGTAGGGATACATGATCAATTGTTACCTTGTGTGGTATGTAGAGTTACAATAGTTTGTGTTTTACTTTACATAAAAATTCTTAATGTGAAAAAGTGTTAACTATTATAGTATTAAAAAGTAATAATTTCACAATGATGTGCTCTAACTAATTTGAACAATTCTGTATACCGATGAATATTCACAAATTTATTATGTTTCAAAATATAGACTTACACAGTACATACTCACGAAACATACACTTTTCTAAAGAAGCACAACTGTTATGGTATATGGAATGCACAAAAATTAATTTGGTGCAAACAAAATTCAATTTTCACACACTAACTTCTAGGTGGGTTCAGCAATGCAGACACCACCAGCTACTACACAATTTCAATAGACATCTGCAAATCTTACACGAGTGCTTGTCTACGTCTGGTCTATGAACTTTCATTTAGGTGAGTGTCAATCCTTTCACTCCGCTTTCTAAATGTTCGTTTTCAATGTCCACTTTCATTAAATGTTTGTTTACAATGTCCGCTTCAACTAATTGTTTGTTTTTCAATGTACGCTTTAACTAATTATTTGTTTTCAATGTCCATTTTAACTAAATGTTCGTTCTCAATGTCCACTTTAACTAAATGTTCTTTGTAAATGTCCGCTTTAACTAAATCTTTGTTGTAAATGTCCCCTTTAACTAATGTTCATTTTCAATGTTGACTGTTCATGTATGTTCAATTGATTCTATGTGACACTTCTAAGTGATTCATATATCCCTGTCTGTAGCCAACTAGTATAGACATTATTATTGCTACATCTGTATGAATATTCCGTAGCCACCACAATGATACCAATGATCGTATTCAATGTTACATACTAATATTAATACTATCATGTTTCTCTTAATGTGTTTTATATCTTCTATGCTTTCAGTGGATGGTATGTTTAATGGCTCTGAGTGCTTTACTACATACCAAACAGACGTCTGATTGTGGAAAATAACTGGAACATAATCCGTTGGGTTTAATACCCATTTCGATCTACATTTTGATTCATGTGCTGATCTGCATTGTGATTTGTCTTTGGATTAATCTCATCTTGTCTTAATCATCACGGACACCAGTTGGAATAATGACATCACAAATGACTGACACTCTGCTTTATGCAACCACCTACGCCCTTCTTATCATACTCTTTGCCACACCAAGTCAAGCTATTGCCACTAGACCTCGGTCAAGAGGGGATCATTCCACACATCAACAACATCAGAATCGGAATCGTCATGGTAACACAGAGGAAATTCAAGTGTTCCTCCCTGCTGCAGGTTCTCCAGGACAATACAAAGGTCCAACTGGGATCATGTCACAAGGTTAGATAATTAGACGTCATGTTTGAAAACATTTCATTTTAATGAACCTTATATATACTAAACAATGCTATTTCTTTACAATATTACATTGTCAAAATATGGGATTTCATCTTGTCAAAATATGGGATTTCATCTGATACCGAAATTTAGATTTTAGATTTTCATGGGGAAAAGTCGATTTAATCTGGTCACACCTTTTATGCTTGTAAACCAAAATATATTTTGTCACCAATGTCAGTACTGTTACCAAGTGCATAGCACATAAGGTGTGAAATTGATAGTGTAATAGTGTGGGAGATATATAGCAACCTGTTGATCTCTATTTGACATACTCATGATGATAAATTAGTCCTACAGACATAGTTCATGTCATAAATTGCAGGGTAGGGAATTAGATCTTTATTCTCCTACTCTTTGAATTTTTAATGTAGAAATGATCTACAGGATTCAGAGTAATAGTACTAGTACTGTAACTAACTGTAACTAACCTGTTTTGGATTGATATTCAATCCCAAAAAGTCACAATAACGTTTTTAAAAGCACCTTGATATTAAAGGGGCATTGAGAGATACGTATGGGAGTGCGCCCTCAATTTTTCTGAAAATCAGGTTTTTTTGCACGTAAGTAATACTTAGGCATAATTATACTAACTACCATCTGAATCTGAAACCGTTTACCTTGATTCGACGTCTATCATGTAAAATTTCACAATTTAGTAATTTCGATGTAGATCACATAGAAATTATCAGCATCACACCCCACATAAACTGGCTTCAACCAAATCTCCATCTAGTGCCATTATTCAACCTTTTTCCCATAATCCATATACCATTACACTTCAGGGTTCCTACGTTGAAACAGATCCTTTTTTCCAAATTTCACTTGTCAATCTCTCAATGGCCCCTTTAAACTTGGAGTGATTTTTGTTATTCGGTTGATGCCTATGGCAGATACAATGCACAATAGAAGAGAAAACCTTATTTTTTCAACAGATAAATCAGGTTTTTCAACCAATAAACCAGGTTTCTTGGCTGATAAACTAGGTTTATCAAAAACTTGGTTTTCGATTGAAAAACTCGATTTTTCACAAACCTTCCTTATCGAATTTGATAAACCTGTTTTTTTCTCTTTCATTATGCAAAATATGTGCCATAGATACCATATTTCCAGACGACTTTCAAAAATCATTGACTTTTGCCAATGGTATATAAATTTTATCTGTTGGAATGAAGCAAAATTACGACCTGTGCCAGCGAGTAAAGCTTCAAGCGACTTTTGGGCTCATTGTATTGCAATGCTAGCCAACCATGATGAGTAAATGTTATTATCTGTTGAGAATTGGCAACTGAGGAGCAAGTTCAGTCTGTAAGAAAGGGGAAGGGGTGGGGAGCATAGATTATCATTGGCAACACAATGTATAGGGAAATTAACAACAATGGTTTTCTAAACATCATGGTCTACCCATACATCCTCCCTTTAAAACTCCAAGGCAGTGCAAAATCAAGATCATTGAACAATCTACGCCTAATCTAGGGAATAAACCTGCCCAGCGAGATGCACAAAAAGGTAGGGGACAATCAAGTAAACTACTTGTCTCCCTCCTTCGGGCTAATCAAACCTCTTTAGGCCTTTACTCCATTTTGAAATCCATCATAATGAGTTTAAACTCCTTATTTTTGTCCACCAGATCCTGAGAGCCCATTACCGGCATTTTCTGCCCACAGACTGAGTGGTATGAGCATCTCAACTGGCTCTGAAAACATCACTTACGACAAGGAGGAACTAGATCTTACAGATGCATTTGAACCAACCAAAGGATACTTCCAGTGCCAGGTTCCAGGTCTCTATTATTTCTCCTTTACATTCTGGGCCAGAAGCAGCATACCATTGAAAATACGCTTGCAACAAAATGGGATCACCAAAGCGGCTTTATTCGTAGGTCGTGGGACGCTATTGGAGCAGGCTAGCCAGAGTGTGTTATTGATGCTGAAACAACGGGAAAGGGTGTGGTTGGAGGCCTATTCACCTTCCCTCATAACCCCCTCTACGACGCCCATTAATATGTTCAACGGATACTTGATACAGGCGATCAAATGAACCATATAGTCTTACAACAAGTAATTAATTTATCTAATCAATGACACAATATATTAACCTTATTCATGGGATCTATTCCATTACAGTGTCAAAATTGTATTACTTATCATTATTTTCTGCATATTATAGGAGGATCTTTGAAAAGACAACGAATCTTCAGATAAGCAAATTTAGAGTTGTACTTTGTATATGTGTTGATTTATTCCAAATACACTCTGAAAGAGCAACAATTAGACATTTAAAAAGCATTGTGACTTTAGTATCAATTAGATAATACTAGAAGCATGTAGACTGATATTGGGTTCGATCATGATTTTAGGAATAATTTAGATAAAATGAAGGGGTCGTGATCACCTCGAAAACTACGGAGCTCAATCAACATGGTTCGAAAAAGGTATCTAAATTATTCCTAGATAATACTACATATTGTTTTTGAGTCTGCATTATTAAAAGAACATATGATTTTAACAATATGTGATTTATCAAATACGATACTATGCTGGTTCCCTGCACCCTGGATCCCCGGGCCAACTTATCCATAGGTGCAGGTACAGGATTCGCATTTGCTGGCCGTAACAGTAAGTTCAACACATTACATTTGTCGCTCTGTTATGGCATAAGGTAAATAACGATCCACACACTGTAGCTGAGATATCGCATCGAACGCTGAATGCATTGTCGCGCAGCCACAGCTATGGCGCGGTGGGGAACTATGGCGCGGTGGGGAACTATGGCACGGTGGGGAACGCACTATGTCATGCGTGTGAAGTTCGGCGCTGTGGTGAGCGTATATACACGTGTAGTTTGTGCCAATCAGCAAATTTGTTATCATTCTAAGCGTGAAGCGCTGGCTTGATCGAATTTATTTGTGGATCTTTTTTTCGTCAATCATGAATATGCATGACTTTTATGCCAGCAAATCGGCGCGTACCTGCATCTATGGATAAAATGTGTGGAGCCCATTGATGCAGGGAACAAGCATAATGCGATACCAGCAAATGTTGTGACTGTCAAAGATTGCCAACATTTGTCATGCTCACACATTTTTCATTTCACTATTGGACATTAGGCACATGCAAGTCAATGATATGTTTCCCGTAACCCACCCGCGTTATGATTTGTTGCCCTCGTTTGAGATTTGAAATCCCCAAAAAGTTGTTTATTTTGTATATTGTACAAACAAGTTTTCGTTTATTCACAATCATTTTCGTGTGATTTTATAAGTTTTCAAACCAACGAACAGCGTTGCAAAACTTAAAATCATTGTACTTGTTTCTTCTTTGATCGGCAATCCCCAGACGCTTTCGTATATATGCATAAATGCTGCTATTTGAAATCCTGCAAAATAATGAATAATGAATAATGAAAAAGTTGCCTCATTATGGTTTGGAAAAAATGTTACGGGAAACATAACATTGACTTTCATGTGCCTTAAGTAAGTAAGATATAAATTCTTGAAAATGAGATGCTGCAAAATTGTGGACGTTTCTCTAAATGTTTGTTTTTGTACTAGAAACAATTGTGCAACAAGTGGAACAATAGTGGAAGGATTACTAGGGAATGAAACTAATGTTTCAAAAAACAAATTTACACAAATTCAAATTTGAAAATGTAGCTTTAAGATATGCTTAAATGACTTGAATGTTTGTTCACTGAGCTCGTCCTAACGGTGTATGAACTGGATACAAGTGTAATTACTGATGCAATATTTGCTCAACCTATCTCATATCCCCCAAAGAGTTCCTTACTAAACGTGAGGTAACTATCGCAAAGAGCACAACCTATATTCTATAACCAGCCGCTTTCCACGCTAAAATTGCCATAAGGTATAATTCACGGAAACAGAGGTGGCCATTTTTTTATCAGTTTTGACCTTTATTGACTAGATTTCGAGGTAAATCAATACCAATAAATGGCACAAAGTGAGGCGAAGATAATACCTGCAGGCTCTAGGTAAATCAAATCAAGCAATGTTACTAACACAGCAGTTTATACCTAGGTGGTACTCATAAAATGTAAGGTATACAGGGATGGGCCGCTCTAGGGTAGCTTTTTGATTACAAATCCTCAAAACTGGCTTGCATTTCCCGAACGTTGGATAAACAATCAAATAATTCGGTAGACAAACCTTAAATGTTAATTCAGCCATTTTTTAGGTAGAAAACTCTTAGATGTGGGTAAGAGTATAAAACTCAGAGCCCCATCCAACAAACTCTACCCAATGCCTGGGTTACCATTCCGAGGCAACATCCCCCCAACAAAATTCAAGTAGGGGGATGTCCTCCACTAATAAATTGGATTCCTGATGGGTGATTTTAACGTCATACTGGACCATTTTAGTGTTAAAATAGCAAAGTTGTGTGCGCTTCAATGTTGCAATGTTGTAAGTTATAATATAAACTAAATTTGTCACACAATACGGCTTCAGACATATTTTCCGGACCATTTTCAAAAACTGTAAATGTTTGTGTGCTTCTTGCACATTTTTTCAACATGTTTCAACATAATAAAAAAAAAATTGGGCTTGCCCCCCTACACATACATCTATTACTAGATAGACACTTTTAGCAGATGTGATGGTGTTTTTTCAAAAATGATTTTTAGAAATGGTGGGCTTTAAAGGGTACCTTTGGATTCCTGTGTGGGGTTGCTTGGTTTTGCCAATATGCTGATATGAACAAAATGTGAGGGTTGGTTTGAAAATTCCTGGTCATGCATAAATGCTATCATACTTGACGAATCCCCCCCCCCCCCCCCCCCCCCCCTCTCCATAAACACACACAAGCCAACCCAACCAAGTGTATTTCCAGTGTCAAATCTACTGAGCTAAGCAACTAGTAGGAACGTGTGACTCCTATGGCACTACATGTAGGCTCCACCACGAATAAGAATCTCCTTGTGTATCTGTAATATCTGTAAAACACTTTATTTATTTCAAAAGCCAACATTTTCGCGAGGATTTAATTTTGTGATTCCAAAATTTGACTCTGATTTTAAGCTTTTAACATGGTTTTTTTTGCTGGGATTTAATTGCGCAAATTTAAGGTCCTTGTGAAGAATTTTGCGAAATTAAGTGGTTTTGCAGTATGTAGTTTGCTTTTAGATGTTTGATGTTAATAATTTGATGCAATTAATTGTGCACGAAACCATCAACAGCGGAAATGCTGCATAATGATGATGATGATAATGATGGTTGTCACATGAATATATCAACTGTATGGAGCTATGAAATTTGTAGCTATTAGTACCATATTTTTGTGTGTATTTCACAACAAAGGGAATCTTGGACACAAACCAAATTGTCATTTTTTTTCAACAACAAAAAGCATGTTGACTGTTGTCAACTGGAGTGATAATTAATTAGTACAAACGTAATAGTTCTGCATATGAGATTTTGCACCAAAAATGTTAGAGATAAGTTTGGCAAGTTGAAATTTAAACAAATCTGTAATTTAATTTTCAAAGATTTTAAATAACCTATTCTGAAACATTTCAGTGTTAACAGTAGTTACATAGCAGAATTTGGGGGTCAAAAGAGTTTTACCCCTGATTTTCACAAATGTTTCTACATTTGAGATTTGTTGTGTTTGTGTCCAAGATTCTTATGGCATCGTGTTTAACCTTCTTACATTAATGACAGTAATCTTATAAAATGTGTCCACTAATTTCTATTAGGTCTAGTGAATAAAACATTTTTTTAACACAATAATATTCTGAGCAAATTTCATTTTTCTTTAAAATTATATTTTCAATGTACTTGCAAAGAGAAAGTAAGGCGATACAAACATAAAACTGGGCAAGAGAAAAAGACAGTGAAAATTGTGATGTGATATTCAAATATTAATTTCTAGGTCAGACGTAAAAGGCAAATACATGATGATTATATCCTTTAGTATTTTGGAAAATTTGACATGTTTAAAATATTGCCAATTGTATCAATAAGATGATACAACTATATCCACTCATCTCTCTCTATACTCTGTTTGTCCATCGCGAGACAGTGACGTAACCGCGTATTCTACTAATTGCATCACATAACGCGCGCGCATACTCGCGGCGCTGGCGTACAACAGGGGCGTAACTACTTTTTTTGAGTGGGGGGGATGAAAATTATCAGACTCAAATACGGCAGGGCTGTCAAGTTCAGAGTAATGTTCAGAGTGAGACTTTTTTAGCCTCAAAATATTATTTTACTCGCTACGCTCGTAAAACTATTGCCCGCCTTTTGTAACCCAAATAATACACTTTTTACAGATTGGGCTCATTTTGTAGCCCAAAAATTCAGGAATAATGCACTTGTCAATTGTCATTTTATGCCATCGGATTTAGGACTTTGGACCAACTATGTATTCTCTTACAGGCGCGGCGGAGCGTATTTTAAAATGGGGGGGGCACGAAAATGACGATCATGCAAGCGAAACGAGCGAAGCGAGTGGAGCGCCTTGCGGCGTGGGGTCCGGGGCCCGCTTAAGGGCCCCGGGAAATTTTGGGTTTTGATATGCGCTCAGGGGCCATTTCATGGCGTATTTTGGTATAATTAACACATTCATGACATTGTAAAAGGCTGTACTTTATACAGCAATAATTTTAAAAAAATAAAAAATCCGCAACAAGATGAAAATGCTCTCATACTTTTGGACGGAAAAAACTACTATGGACTGAGACGAATTCGTCTCAGCTACAACATAAGAAGGACATTGATACTCTCAATCAGTGGCAGTACCACCAGCATAAAGAAAATGGGGCCAAAGGGTGTTTCGTGAAAAAAAAATTGGCAAGGAAAAACGTTCGTTTTAAAATGCGCGCGAAGCGCGCGAAATTTTTTGGGTTTTAATGCAAAATTGCCTGTAGTTTAAGAGAATTTCATGTATTTTTGACACTAAATGTCAATCTTTTCAATTATTTTGGGGTCAAAAATGTTGTGGAGCTCGATTAAAGGAGTTCAGCCACAACTTTTCTAGGGGGGCACAGTGCACATGGTGTCCCACCACTTTCACGGATGGGGGGGCACGTGCCCCCCTGGGCCCCCCCCCCCCCCCCCCCCCCCGGTTCCGCCGCCCTTGTTCTCTTATATACACTAGCCTATTGTGACTTTCTTTTCCCTTGCAACCAGATTGCTATAATATGAGTGTGCCTACAAAGTGTGCAGTGTGTGAATCTTTACGCCCACCTATTTGTTTAAATACGTCACTTTTAAAATTATTGGTTATGAAAAATCTGGGGGGGATGATTACATTAGGCATCCCCCCCAGGTAAAAATCTGGGGGGGATATATCCCCCCCATCCCCCCCTGTTGTTACGCCAGTGGCGTACAAACACGAGCGTTGAAAGGCGGAAGATACACACGCGTGCATAAAAGCTGCGCCTGTTCAGTTACGTCACTGTCTCGAGATGGCCAAACAGAGTATAGGAGTGATACACAACTGATATGAGACAGAAGAACATACTTCACTAGAGCAAGTTCAAACTATACCTTTGATGCCCGGTGGGGGCGGGTACTCGCCTAATACGGTGTGCCGCTCTAATGGGTCGCTTTTTTGCTAAAAATTCCTAAACACGGGGTATGATTTTGTGCTGGAAAATCCCTAATAATGGGGTAACTTTTTACAAATAGGTCTGTTTTCGCGAAAATTTGTGAACATTTGGTCTATTTTTGGCGAAAATGTTGTCTATTTTCCCTATGATTCGCGAAAATTGGGTCTATTATGAAGCAAAATCCTTAGAAATGGGTACCGTTTTTTTCTCCAAAATCACCCTTAGAAATGGGTAGGGGTTTTGAATCTCCAGCCGCACACCCCAGACCAAACCAAATCCGAGTACCCCCGGGCTTTGATTAGGTGTCGTTCATTGGTAAATCAGTCGATATTCGTTTGCTAATATACCTATTCATTTATCAACAGGCCAACTTGTGAACTTGCCTAACAGCATCAGGGTTGATTACTCCGCAATTCAATTAACAATATATTGCACTTTTGCGTCAACATGTACTGAGGTGAAGCAGTAACCTTTCTCCTCATTGTACCATATAGTGTAATGCTTTGGTATGAAATAATGAGATTCTTAAAGGAAGTGTCCCGCAAGCACAACATTGAGCATTATTTGTTAGAAAAATGATTATCGAGCCGAAATTACATAATTATATAGAACAAAACACCATACTAGTCACAAAAATGAATAAAAACTGCCATCACTCAACATGCAATGTTTAAAATTCGCGGCGATCGAAAGTCCCGGTGTCGATGACGTCATGGGTAATGGTGCTAAGATTTGCGTATGTGCATTGTTTAACTATGACATCATCGACACTTGGACTTTCGATCGCCGCGAATTTTAAAAAGTGCATGTTGAGAGATTGCGGTTTTTATTTGTTTTTGTCATAAGTGTGGTGTTTTGTTCTATATAATTACAAAAGTTTGGCTCGATAGTTATTTTTCTAACATATAATGCACACTTTTATGCTTGCGGGACACCTGCTTTAAAAACACTTAAATTCTAATCATATCTTGATAGTTACACACACTGTAAAACATGGAAGGACATTTTCGCTCTACATTAATTTTTGTGGGATGTTTTCGCACTTCAAGCAGCTATCACAAAATAAAAGATATGTCAACTATTTCTTTTGTGTATAAGTATTATAAGGATTAATTTTCAAAATTGCAAATTTAAAACATGGAAAATTATTTAAGCAATATGCAAAATATGAATCACACAGAAATTACGAATTTTAAGTACTACACTGTATAATGATACTACTCTGGAATATTATTACAAAAATGAGATGAAAATGCATTAATGTTTGATATCTAAAGGAGGCCCACTTAGTCATTAGCTGATACTTAAATTGCACTTTAAGAATTAATTTTAAAATAATACATGAATATTTACAGAATTCATCATTATGTTTAGATTACAAATGTCTTAATTATAGGTCAATAAATGGGTATGTGTTGTTTCGAAAGAAATTAGACAAATCAATGCACGCGCGCTGATGTTGATGTGTGAATAATGGCACGACCCCGCATGGGGAGTGTGATTGTGAGCATATCAACATTTGTGCAAGTGCATTAATTTTTCTAAATTGTTCGGGAAACAAAACATACGCATGTATTGACCTAATTCATACACGAATCTAAACAAATCAAAATTCACAATTTAAGCATAATTTTGATCTATGTAGAAACGAATAAAAACATGTTAACAAGTTTGCTAACACCCGCAGTGAAAATCAGCGAACCCGCGATTTCTGAACAACAAAACAAAACAAAGCGTGTGGTGCGCGCATTGAAGGGCGCACACGCGGAGTGCATTAGACACTTTCAATGCACTCCACGTTTGTTTCAGTTTCTTGCTTTCTGATTGGTCCAACACTACTAAGAGTGTATGAATTTGTCACAATAAATTGTTTCTATCATTTTTCTTTTGGAAATATCTGTAAGAGTGCTATTGTTGGAAATGATAAAAATAACATAATGTGTTTCTGTTACCATTCAACAAGTAATGGCTGGGCTAGCCAACAAAATGGTTCATCCACTTTTACCCATTCTTACAGTAACTTTCAAGGCTTAACCTAGCAGACCTCAAACCTAGTAAATCTAAGTATGAAGTGAAATTTATAGAGGTAGGCTATTTTAGAACCACTGTGGATTCAACATGGCAGTTGTTAGCTAGATTCTGGTTATTCCAATATTTTCTCACATGTTTTGGTTCATCCCATACTGACAGATGCACAATACAATACTACTCTTGTGTAAAGCCAGAGTAAACTCACTGGAAAATGGGTTTTAAACCACATAATTGACAAATGTTGGAGACTGCACAACAACTTATTAAAGCAGGCCTGGAAATAGTGGGTAATTTTTGTGTCGGGCGGGTGAAGATGCAAAAGTACCCGACTGCTGACAGGTAAAAAAAAAATCAAATCTCGCAGTGTAAGTCGAGCAGCCCTGAACTTAGGAGGAAATCCATGGATCAATTGAATGAAAACTATGAGATGAAACTCACAGATAGAATAGTTTTACTTTCAAAAAGATAATTATTATTATATTGTTGATAGGTAGTTCAAACTTGATGTTTTGTGGATCGTTGCACCCTTAAATTATCTTGTACTTATCCAACTCCAAATGGAAGACATATTTGGGACCAGGTGAAAGAACCCTCTGGGTAGAGGGCTTGTAGCTATGACAACAAGAGTTGGCAAATAATTCCTAAAAATGTGAGGTGAAAACATACATATTGTTTTCTCCTAAAACAAGATCTTAAAGATAAACTTGAAATGGTGAATTTTGGTGTCGAGTAATCATGTTGAAATGTGTATGGTGAGTAAATCCTGTACTCCCCATCCCCGTTGGATATATAACCACTATTATAAGAAACTCCTTTTTTTCCTGCTATTATTTTTGGAACTCAAGATTCGTGAGACAAAACTGTATTTGTCTGCCTGTGCATGTTACCCAAGATAGAGCAAGTAAGCTTGACTTAGGCATGCTTGCTCAACCCTAGACACAGGTGATATAGCAATGTAACATTAATACTTTCGGAATTGTCAAACATGTGATAAGGCCACAAAAAAACTATAGTTTAATCAGTTCCAAATAGGTGAGAAATGTTCAGTTTTTATCTATCGTGCGCAAATGTGTACACGTGAAGCAAAACCACACAGATAACAACACATATGATGCACATTACGCTTAAAGGGATTTTTTTAATGGTATTGGATACCTGTGTGAAACAATGTTCTACCCTGCACCTCATTCATGATTTATGGATGCTATAGGCAATGGATATGTTAGCTGTGTGGATATTTGGTGCAGTGTTGTAAGTGTTTTATATATTATAATAAGCAGTGACATGAGATACATTGTATGCCATTTGCATTCTTGTTAGAAATCACCTGCATGTGGAAGCAACTAAACAGACATTTTTGGAATCTATATATAAACGCTAAACTTTGTACACATTTATACTTTTATAAAAGCTTACATTTTTGTTTCAAATTCTTTTTTATTTTTATTATCTTAATTAGGTCCCTGGCCAAGTGGTTATTTTAATAAGAAATTCTTTCCAAAAGCCTTCCCAATGAATTAAGCAAAAATACTTAACAAATTTTCCCTGTAAGAAGTTTTTAAAAAAAACACCACCTAAACAATCTTGTAGACCATTTCATCATCAATAAAAAATTTAAGTCACTGGATTTGGTTTCCCAATTCCAACGGTTTTAGAATAAATAATTAAATTAATGTGAAATGTTACATTTGGAATATTTTCAATATTTTGATTCCCATATGTATATACTAATAATAATTTATTTCGAAATATAATTATTTTTTCAGCTATAATTGGCTTGAAATAAAAATATTTTCTGGTTTGCATATAACATACTGAAATGCAGTATAAATAGTCTTTTCATACTGTAGTAAAATATAAGCTTACTATTAGACCATCTGTAATTATGATAGAAACTTTCTCACAAATTTCAGCGCACTTCAATCACTTTTGTTTTCAAAATAAACACTTCATCTCTGGCTTTATATCATCAACCTTATATTAAAGGAGGTGTCCTGCAAGCATAAAAGTGTGCATCATATGTTAGAATATTAAATATCGCGCCCAACTTTTGTAATTATATAGAACAAAACACCACACTTATGACAAAAACAAATAAAAACCGCAATCTCTCAACATGCACTTTTTAAAGTTCGCGGCGATCGAAAGTCCCAGTGTCGATGATGTCATACTTATACAATGCACATGCGCAAATTTGAGCACCGATACCCATGACGTCATCGACACCGGGACTTTCGATCGCCGCGAATTTTAAAAATTGCACGTTGAGTGATAACAGTGTTTATTCATTTTTGTGACTAGTATGGTGTTTTGTTCTATATAATTACGTAATTTCGGCTCAATAATTATTTTTCTAACAAATAATCCTCAATGTTGTGCTTGCGAGACCCTTCCTTTAAATATATTAAAACTATAAATAGGTTTATAATCTACGCAATCACACTTAACTGGATTTAGTATACACGGCCCAAAGCATAAATAAATAAATCCCACCACCAATGTCGTTGTCTCTGGGATCTGTTTAGGTGCGGTGTGTACTGGAGAACTTCAATCATATTTGTGCCTTTCTATTTTTCTATGGAGGATTGAAGCTCTGATTTGAATGCTTATAATAATAATTTTCAAAAAACTGTTGATTTTGGATCACTTATATCCCAGCTCTTAGCCTTTAAATCAAGAAGCCCATGTAGATTTGTCAACCTAACATAAGATTATCTGTGTTTCTGGCAGCAAAACATTCAACATAAGGTTAAAAAAAATGTTTGGTTGCGACCGACCGAAAAAACAAGAAAAAACGGGTCGCGTTATTTTTTGTATGTTTTTAAAAATATTTTTAACTCCGAAAATTTCATAATTTTGGACATATTTTGTCCCAAAGATGTAGAAATAAATTCTATGAAATGTTTTGAAGTCCAATTTATCAAATGTAAGTCAAAACTATTGCGTTTATACATTCCATGTATAAATTGCACTTTTTGTCGAAGCCCGGTATAGGGGGGGGGGGGGGGGGGGCCTAATGGGACAAATTATGTTTCATATACCAAATTATACTTAGTGAAAGCATAATGCAAGTTTGGTGGTTGTGAGAGTAAATTATTCCAATATCTACTCCTCCCTCTCCCAAGTGACTTTTTTAACACACTTTGTAAACTAATGCATAAGTACCAATCAACACAGAGTGCCTGCATGGCATCACGCTAGTAGTAAGATGTACATAATAATTAAAGCATCAAATACAAATGTTGAATACAACAGAGACATTCCATCTAGTAAGACAAAACATACATAATGCATGGGACTGCATCTTTATAAGACATAATTAGGAATACTGCGTGTCCTTCGATGATGCTTTCTGTGACAGAGTTAATTAACCTCTGTATCTGAATCCCTCAATTGGGACTATATGAATCAATTTTGAAAACTTGTTGTGTTGTCTTTTTTTTGTCTTTTTTTTTTGGGGGGGGGGGTCACAGATGCTTCACACAGTTATCAATACAGCAATACACTAGACAAAATGCCAGTCATTTGTTGAACTTCAATAGTAATAGTTTAATGGAATACCATTTTTGTTACAATTATTATTGTTTCCCTTTTACATGAAAATGTATTTTGAAAACTTGACGTTAATTTTTTTTTTAAAAATCTAAAAAACAGATGCAAATTAGTACATACCACGATGTATAAATGATACAAATACCAACAAAGGTGTGCATCTAGTTGTATAAACTTGGACGATATATAAAAAGAAACCAATTTGGCTAAAAAATCTATCAACGCTCTTATGGAAATCAATACAATAAAAGCATATTAGCTAATTTCCCTAGAGACTGACTAATGCACCAAAATAATAAACATTGATCCAGTCAATTAACGGTTAATACAACCAAATTTATAAAGATTGGTTCCCAATTGACACTGATTATCAATGGTATATCAACAGCTATCAGTTGGGACAAATTCACCTGAGTCACTTGTGCTGTGGTTAAGTGGAATTACCGATATTAGCTCCGTGAAAGAACACAATATAGCTGAACATTCACATCGGAGTTCCTTTAGTATACCCTACCACTGCATGTTTTCAATGGGGTTTTTAAAGAACGACCCATACACTTACACAGTGAGGTCTACAAATGGTAGGATATTCTAAAGCTTACCCATCACATCTTTGACTGCTGATGAAATGACTATTTGCTCACACCTGCGACTTACTTTATATATTAAAATCAAACCGATGATTTTGTTAATGACTACCTGTTATTCGATTCACATAATTTGACCCTATTTACTACCTACTTACCATCTTAAAGTGTAGACTTGTTTGTCTTATACCCTCCAATATAATACACCTCTATCCTAGCCACTGGCTGGGCCTTAGTAAATACCGTAGGAATCCAATAACGGATGATCAGGATTTCAATTTCAAGCTTCAGCCAGGAATTACGTGAGCCTTAGACGGTTGCAAAATTTCAACATCTCTGAACTGAACAACATCAAACGTTCAAATCTGAATACTGTAAGGTTTCTCCTTTGATTACTCCCAACGTATGATTACAATTATCCTACATTCACCGGCTAGTAGTAAGGTGCCCGTCATGTCACTACGCAGAATTTGGCACGGTATTACTACAAACATTATTTAATGAGTCGTAAATTTTACATCATACTAAGTGCACTGCTGTTTATGCATATAGTTGGTAAAAATGATTGTGATAGCCGAGTACCTGGGACAATTTCTAGGGCTAGGGATTATTAGTCAAGACAGAAACATCTTAAGTGAAAATAAACAATCGCGTATAATTTACCCTGCGTTAAAAAAGATTCAGAGGATATTCCATATGTATCACAGGTGACAACAAGAGATAGGTGATGCAAATTCAATTTGAATTCTTCTCGGAGTGTGCATATTTAACAACACGTGTATGGGAAGAGTATAGCTGATGTTAACACTTTCCACGCGGCAGGTGGCTGCAGACGACATTCCAAAATTTCACAAAATGTTTCAAAAATGTCAAAGTTATTGAATTTCATTACCATATTTGGATTAACCATGAGAAATGCATTGAAATAAGTACAAACATGTCCAGTATTGGTTCAGTAATTCATGAGATAGACTTTGAAAATTGGGAAAGTTTTCTGAAAAATCTGTTTTGTATATGGTAAAACTAATAGCCGCGTGGAAAGTGTTAAGTCTCACTTAGGTGACAAAATCAACACCCTGTTCTATGCTATGGGCCCGACCGAGCTATTTTTTTAGAAATCGGTGAAAAAAATGTTATTGTGCAAATGAATCCCGCCCCAAATTATACAAAAATTTGCATGTCAAATTTCGGCAACATTTTAAGAGATTTTTAAATATTTTTAAAGTTCAGTTTGAAAGGGAACTGACCAACCCTACCTGAAAAGTTTAGTTACCCATAGAATAGGGTTGGGGTTTTGTGTCGCCTTACGCAAAATTGTAGGTAGTACAAACAGAAGATGCATTTTAATTATGTCAATATATTCTATTGGAATACATTATAAGAATAAGTGAATCAGTTACAGGATCTTTGTTTTGAAATTGTCTGCCTTTTTTTAGAAAACTGACCTTTTAAGATTCTGTCACATGTTACGAAGCAACTACTGTCTACTGTTCAATGTATTATGGAGTTTAAATTAAATGGCAAAAAGGCTATTCCAACAACACTGTGTCAGCTTTCAGACCTTATGTAACCAACTTTCTAAGACATGAGCTATTAAAAGTATGACTAAATTTGTTCAAATGGCAAACTATCCAATCCATATTGATAACTCAACTATTACAGGAGATTATTCCCAACAGAATTCAGAATGCAACAGACTTGTTCCTCTTTCCCTGTCCTCGTTATCATTTATGGTTGCTATTTTTCAGCATGCTGAAGATTTTTCGTCATTGCCACGGTAATTCCTGGCTACAATTTGTGATGTTTTATTAGATGATGGGTATGACTGAATAATAATCTTAGTACTATGAAGGGCCTACACATTTTTGGAGGGTTTTTCCAAATTGAGATTTGAAGGTATGGACTGTCCCTTTCTACTAATGCACTTATCAATTGCAAGCCCGGCCCCTGGGGACCGGGGGCATGGCGGGGACCATGCGGGGACCGTACACGAGTGTACAAAAAATGATGCCCGGCTATGCGGGGGAGTGTACGTAGACGTACAAAATGTGCCCCCGCTAGCCGGGGTGTGTAGCGGGGACGTACGCTAAGGTACACAAATGTACACCCCGGGCGCTTGCTATAAATAAGCTAGAGATGCACTGCACTTGACGGAATAAGCCTAATAACACATAGGGAACACATATAAATGCATTCCTTTATGGTTGCAGAAAGAAATAAGCAACCTTGGGACTGTAGTCGCGGTGAATACTTTGTCCTGGGAAATGGGTGGCCGGGACTGTACACTTCGTCTTGGCTGGGACTGTAGCGGGGGACGTACAAAAAATGGTGTCCGGCCCCTGCGAGGACCGTACACGGTTGTACCCGGGACGTCACATGGGCAATTTTTACGTCCCGGCCCTAATCCCCGCTATCCCCGGGTCCCCAGGGGCCGGGGAAGCAATTGATAAGTGCATAACAGGGGTGTATCTTCAGTTTACTCCCAACCAGCAAGCCAGGCAGGTTACAAGTAAAAGTAATCAGCCCGAATGCCAGTCCAACAACATGAACAACAGTAATCATAACATTTTTGACTACGAGCTAATCATCGTCTTTTACAATTTTCGAGTTTAATGTTAATGTCGGCCACACCAAACAAAATAACGGCCTTGTTTTTCTTGATGTTTGTGAATATTGTCAATAGTGCAGTCTATGTACTCAGTATGAGATAGATATGCCATGAAATGATTCTTTATAATTTTTGACTAAACACCTGTTATATTCCAAGATTTTTGAGCCATTGAGTAGCTTAACCCTAACACTCCCGGTGGATTTTCCAACGAAATTTTTTTCAAGCAAAAAAAGCACACACAACAAGAGGTGCTACGCCCCGGGGTTTGAACCCACGACCTCTCGGTTAACAGTCGAACGCCCTACCAACTGAGCCACGGGAGAAGCTATGCTGGGCGAGTGTACTCGCCCAGCTATGTAGCCCGGGCCAATATTTCACCCAAAAACCTCAGCGCCAGGTGGAACCGACAGGCTGGGAAATGGGATTTCATGGGATACGGGGCTGTAAGGGTTAAGCCAGGCAATTCTTACCGGCCAGTCAGGCAATTCTTACCGGCCAGTCAGGCAGGTATAGAAAGAGGATTTTAGACACACAGGCAAAACTCTTTTAAAATGAACATACATATCAATCAATACCCAAACAAATTCTCGAACTTTAACATGACACAAAGATTTATGGAAGTTTTGATTATGTGATATTCCCACGGACAAGACAATGATTTAGGGACAAGTCATGGGAAACCTTGTCAAAAGTGAAGATGGGTAGCATAACAACAAAAGACAATATGACATCATAAGATGAAATGATAAAAGATAATAATGCTCTGAAAACAGAGGCAGTAATAACAGGATGGTAATGGACCCTGTCCCACAATGGGCTGAAACTCTCTTACACTAATATGAAGATGCCAGGATTGCCACTATAGTTCAATCAGTTCCAAATTGGCAAGAAATATTCAGTTTTTATCTCTACGCGCACAAGAGTAATCCAAGGGTAGGCACGCGATTATGGCCACACGCACACAGTTGTTGTCGCACGCACGTATCACACGTATGATGTACAGTGCGCTTGTTGCCTTCATGCATGCCCGACTCCTTCTGTATAATTCATTAGCTACTGTAAAGAGGCTTCGCCAATTTACTGATCAAACTATTACCAGAAAACAAGAAACAGATCGGTTGGATACAGTCATGGGATTATTCAAAAATATGGGTACAAGACAGAGGCAAAGACATTTGAAGAACTAATTGAGTTGAGAATCCCTCTAAGGGAACGGTCCAAGGAACAGTGGAACAATCACTAAAACAGAGGTATATGTATTACCAGAAAACAAGAAACAGATCGGTTGGATACAGTCATGGGATTATTCAAAAATATGGGTACAAGACAGAGGCAAAGTGTAACATTTGAAGAACTAATTGGGTTGAGAATCCCTCGAAGGGAACAGTCCAAGGAACAGCGGAACAATCACTAAAACAGAGGTATATGTAAGACAGATACAAGGGGTGATATATGAGGAAGTAATTTGCCATGGGTTAACAATCACTTGAAGTGACATATTGTATGGGAAACAATCATTCGAAAATATTGAAATATTCTTTCTTTTAATCCCTGCACCATAAGTCTTTCAGAGTGATCAAGCTGATGAGGGATGTTGATGGTGTGTATGATATCAGTATATTAATTTTAATATCTAACCTGGAATTTAGGGCTTGGCCAGCCTACTGACTCCTGTAGCGATAAAACAAGTGTTAAAAATGGTTTAAACAAATAGGAAAACAATACAGAATTGATGAGGTAATCAGTGATGTAACTAGGAATTGAATCAGGGTGGGTTGGAAAAATGGAGATTACGGTTGAACCAAATCAAATAGGAGGCAAGAATACAAATTGATATTTGACGATAAAACTAATTTCAATTTAAAAATTGTTTAGCATCTACTGCTGATAGCAATATTCTGATTTGCTATCTACTGCTGAAAGCAATAATACAATAGCAAATTAATATCTGCTATTATACAGCAATATTTCAATATACAAAGTGATTTCTACTAAATATGGCAAATAGAGATCTTCTGCTGATGGCAATATTTCAATTTTCATATTTGGCATCTACTGCTGATACTAGTGATAGCAAAATCAGTATCTGCTACCTACTGCTGAAAGTGAACCACTTTTGACCTCTGGACAATTTTTAACAACAAAAAAAAACCATGGGGAAAAGAGCAAACTCTTTTCTAAGAGTGCTATAGTTTGATCAGTTCCAAATTGGCGAAGCCGCCTCACAGCAATAAATGAATACAGAAGGACTTGGGCGCACATGAAGGCAACTATCACACTGTGCAACATATGCCTGACGCGTGTGTGCAACCAATACCGCGTGCGTGTGGCCATAATCGCGTGCCTAAGCTTGGATTAGTATTGCGCGTGGAGAGATAAAAAACCAAATATTTCTCGCCAATTTGGAACTGATTAAACTATAGTGTCATCTCCCATACCATTCTTGAGTAAACAGAAGCAGGTCAACTGGTACTATGTATTTGCTGTATTTGCTCATAAAACTATAGATATACACCTGCGGGGTTGATCTACTTGATGATGGGATCACAATCCTTTAATAATACAATGCTGATTGTGTTACAAAAAATATATCACATTTCATATGGAATCACTTTATACAGCGATCACATCAAAAGATAAATCTTGTTTGAAATTAGATTGATCGGAGATACAGGACAAAAATATTATAAATTATATATAAAAAAGAGGTAAAGCATCCCAGGTTTTGTTCATTATCTCAAGTATAGTTTCAAATTTCAAAAGCATGGTACAGTTAAACTTTACAGGGTGTCCCAGAATGATACTGTGTTTGACAAATTATCAAAAATATAAAACATAAACACTCTGACCAATAACAATGATAATCATGGTTATCTACACTATAAATCATTATGGGACACCCTGTATCAAATATGAATTTCATGGAAATGTCATTTTTGTTAAATTATCAATATCATATTTTCTGTCAGAAACATGTAGGGGTAGATTAGATATACAATCTTTCAAAAGCGATTGTGACACAATCTTACACACTGTGCTTTCATAAAGAGATATTATGTCTTATTTCTAAGAAATTCAATCAAATCTGTTCATAATATAATATAAAGGGCACCAAATCTAATACCTATATAATGATTAGATTAAAATTGAAATGCGATGCCATACTTTTTTAACTTCACCAAGCAAATTGTAATCATCTGCTCACACATCACCTATAGCAACAAGTTGAAACATATTATAATCTCACTGATAATATTATTATCTACAGCAACCAATGAGGGCAGCAGACACAAACTGAAAACAGTACATGTAACAACAATATCATGAGAAATGAAACTAATGCCTACACTGTGGTAACAAATTATTAATTTTTATACCATTCTAAAAAGCATTTATGAGTTCTTCATTCAACGATAGATGTCAGATGTGCCAGGGTTTAGCTGCTGATGAGTAGTAATGAATCGAGGCAGAGAGCCTCAAATGCATGTACAACATGCCTATTAACAAATCCTCACAACTGCTGTTTAGTGCCTTAAAGGGCATATTGATTCACAGAGGTGAACCCAAATAAGGTTATACAGAATTATCATACCTAAAAGTGGCAATGTATACACATCTGACAGGCAACCCTGTATGGTGCAAAATCTAATTGTGGAGCCACTGGCTCCTAAGTTTAAAAAAATAGGAGCCCAAATTTGGCTCCCAATTAAAAAAGATTTGGCGCCAGCATTTCCTGCTTTTTCTGTCCGACAAATTACCTGGGATGCGATGCGTGCGTCTGATTGAAAGATCAACAATTTAAAATAAAAAATGGATTCATACATAAAAAGATCGCCATCAAAATTTATCATTTGAATCGCAAATCCCGGGCGCAAATCAGTCTTATTTTATTCTGCAATCGTTTCATATCTGTATACCTTTCACATCGCGATCGCATGTGACATCTCTCACAGAACCATTTTTCGGCAGCCCAGGGAGTTGCGCAATGGCAATGCGCCTTGGAATATAAAATAACCGCGTGTTACGGCATGATTCACAGGTCATCGCCTCCACGTATTACAGTATGCGTAGTATTAAGTTGACCTTTTGAACCGTGTCTCTTATTACGAGCTTCATTTATTAAATGCCAGCGTGGGATTGAGTGGGAATTTGCGCGAATTTCTAGGTTCATTTAATAGCCTCGTGTGAGAACTTCGCTTGCCTATACAAATACGTATTTGGAACTGTGTTTTTTGAAACGGATACAGATTTATTGGCAAAGTATTGGGTGCTGGCGACTGAAAGCTTAAATATTTTATCGCCACTCGCGCTTAGGTTTGAAAAAGTGGTCGCATCTGAAAAAAAATGCTCGCCTATGCGAGTGAATTAGTCGCACCGTACAGCGTTGCTGACAGGTGATACATTGGCAGGGGGAACAGGACGATATAAAATGTCCACAAATGGGAAATGCTTATTCATGAATTAAATATACCCTTTAAAATCGCCACTCACTGACAACAGTCATATCAATCGCAATAGGAAGAAATCCCCTATGGAGTAGGTCTCAATTTGCAAACATTTGATAAAAAAATCTTTTTGAGTTGGTTGAGAAACTATGGTTTCACACCTTCGTTAACATAATCACCTTTTACTAATTGTGTATAAATGTTTAAGATATGTAAGTCCATCATACTTATCGATGCAGTTTGAATTTGTTTTATAATAACCATTCTCATGTAACAAGAAATCACACTAGTAAAATTTATGTCTAGCTCAGGTATGTGAATGCTTCATGTTAGGGCAGCATATGACTGGAACAACTTGCCATCAACAATCAGAACCGAGCTTGAGAATATGTCAGTGCAACAATTTAGAACAAAGATCCATGGAATTTAAATTTTGTGTTCTAAAGTATATTACAATTCTGCATTTTCTTGCTGAATTTATCTGATGGTTTTGTATATAAACTGCGCCAATAAAGTATCGAAACACTTACAAATGGTCAGATTTATCGGAACCTGAATTAGTATGCAAAAAAATAATTAAATAATTCGATTCACAGTTATCTTCTGCGCATTTTGACACCTCTTTTGTTGCGCTATGATGTTGTTTGGCGGATTTATGGGCACTTGAGTGGCTTAAAGTCGAATTCTAAAGTTGCAAAAGCTCCTATTCACCCCAATTCCAGAAAGGAACTCGCACAAAGCATCACACACAGACAAAATTAAGACAAAAGACACCAATTTGTTCTGTTTACTTAACCATGACAATTAATGATTGATTAATTATTGATTTATGCCTTCCATCTCTGACCCTTTTGTTTTGTTATTGAAAATTAATGCTGATATTCATTGCAATCGATTTATCCAACACGCGACATACACATCATTTAAAAAAGGCGGGCAAAAATAATGATGATCTTATTCGTTGCTGGAATAGGGGCTTTTGCAACTTTAGAATTCGACTTTAAGCCACTCAAGTGCCCATAAATCCGCCAAACAACATCATAGCGCAACAAAAGAGGTGTCAAAATGCGCAGAAGATAACTGTGAATCGAATTATTTAATTATTTGTTTGCATACTAATTCAGCTTCTGATAAATCTGACCATTTGTAAGTGTTTCGATACTTTATTGGCGCAGTTTATATTTGAAGAGGTATTTTGCAAAAGGGCTATGGTGCATTTTTTCAAAAAATGAGTTTAATATAGAAATGTATAGGGAAAAATCATATGTTTCAAGGGAACAAAGTCATTTTTTTTCAAAAAGACCTACATCTCATTGTAAACAGCCATTGAAATTGTTGTTTTGTTGCAAAAGGGCCTGTATCCAGAATTATATCGGGATACAGGCCCTTTTGCAACAAAACAACAACTTCAATGGCTGTTTACAATGAGATGTAGATATTTTTGAAAAAAATGACTTTATTTCCTTGAAACATATGATTGTGACCTATACATTTCAATATCAAACTTATTTATTTTCAATGATTAAAATAAATGATTTTTTGTGTGTGGTATTTTTTCTTTATGTACAAACAGATGGAGTTTTGTTGCAAAAGGGCCTACATCCAAATTTTCAAAAAATGTAAACATGATTTAAAAAAATAAAAAAACTAGCACATTTAAAATTTATATCAATTTCAATTAGTATGTAGTGTACCTCTTTCATAATCCATTCAGTTTTTCAATTGCTCAACTTGAATATTTTGAAACAGTTTTTTGACTTTTTCTCAATAAGAGCCAAAGTGGATGTAGGCCCTTTTGCAAAATACCTCTTCATTTATGTAAATAGTTGTTATATTCCATGTATTTTGTAAATAATTATGTATTATTCTCTGTGAAATGAGGGCCTGCTTGGAAAGCAGTGCTTGACACTGAAGCTGTTTACCCTCAATAAAGAAAGATTCAATAATAATAATAATAATCTCATCAAAAGTACATTTCACAAGCAACCATTCCTGGTTAAACAGTAATTATTTTGTGTATATTATCACAAAATATCATTGACTAATTTACTCAAAAGAATTAAATAAACAATGTAGCAATTTTCAAAGCACATCTTACATTTGCCATAGTAAATTAATAGTCACTTAAAACTATTCTTAAATTTCATGCATTTTTCCCTTTCTGATTGTGCAAAAACAATATTGAAGTAGTCAAAAGTATGGATCAAATGACAAATTGAGAAGAAAAAAAGCTCCACAGTTTCATTAACTTGAATAAACACTGCACTCGTTCTCTTTTACAATATGTGTGGATGAATAGAGGCCGTAACTCAGGTATGTGCCGAATATGTAGGTTGTGTTTTGTTAAAAACAGCGCTACTTTTCAGCTTTGATATTCAAGTGTTATCTTACGAGGGATTCCGTTCCAAGAGAGAGGTACTCGCTACACACTGTTAGACGGTGCTCCCACTATAGAAATGATTGATACGTGGACTTATACTCCGAGTCAATATACAAATTGCACGTCGTGGCATCAAGACTACTTCATTGATGTTATCGCGATACTACATCCTGGATACAGCACAGAGACCCCTTAATTTGCGTTCCCATTAGGCTTTGAAGTAGACTCGATGCTACAACCTGGTACTATACAGTGGGAACAGTGGGAACACAATTCCTTTTATAGTGGGAACACACCCTTTCTGGCCTATATATATGCAAGTTTCATCCAATTTTCAGTCAAAGTATTACATTGGATATTTATTACACATAGGGCTTACTTGGATGTCAAGTTGTAAGCATCAGTGTGAATGAACACACAGATTAAGGATACTAATTTGTCCAAAATGCAAACCAGCGCAGGTGTGTGCTTAGACTGTCAATTTCAGTGAATAGGGTATCGTTTTCAATAACTTAAAACCATCCTAAGGCTCACCAAAGTTAATGGCCGTATTTATCACAGTAAATATGGCCTATAATGCAAATAAAATAGTGACAAAACAAGAATCACAAATAAAATGTGGGAATTAAATTACAGCTTGCTTGACATACCTATTTCATTCTCTAAAAGAATTAAACTGTATCTTGAGGTCAAATATCCCTGTTAACGGTATGGTTGGCCAAGAATCACCTTTTTGTTGTTTGAGAATGTATGATCTGGATCTGGATAGGTTATTCCAGCAAAACGGTTATATCTGCATCGCGCTAGAGTTGAATGACCTAATGTTTGATGAGGCTGGCTTGTCAGTTTCCATTTGTTGATGTTAAGCATGTTAGGTGCTCGTTGAAGTGGTTCCGGATCATTGTTTTGAAGGGGTTATGGTTGACGGTGTCCAGGATTGTATGAGGGAGATTGTTCCAATGAGTGGTCGTCCAGGGGAAGAATGTGTTGGAATAGGTCGTAGTCTTGGTCAGAAGTCTTTGGTAGGATAAGTATTGGTCTTTTTAAATTGTCTATTTGGCTTAATTAGGTGGTTTTGCCAGTTTATGTCCACCAGGCCGTGTGTAATTTTGCGCCTGCTTTCAAAGCTTTGCCACTTGAGTGTGGATATCATGTCAGTGACACTGATAAGGTTAGTTTTCTGAGTGTGGATTTACGCAGATTACAACTTATACATGGGTGCTTGGGTGTTTGGATGCTTCCTAACCCCTGAATTTTCATACAGTTGACTGGATCACATTGATGAGTCCTAGCTGAACCATTGAAATATTCAACACATAAAGTTAATGGCATTTACTGTTATTTCTGAAGATGCATGATCCAGTTACCGGGGAGTCAGGGAGTTGTGTAATCACATTGCCTACACATTACCATAGATGTTATGGCTGTTATGGCTGTGAAAATACACAAATGTAATGAATAACAATTATCGCAAATTATCATGTCATGCAAGCAAATTAACTTGTCATGCAAGAAAATTAATTTGTCATGCTCGCTGTTTAACTTGTCACTTGGCAATAACATGTAGAGTTAAGCTGCAGATGATCGCCAGCTCAGAGGTAAGAAATTTGCAGATTGTATACTGTTGCCGTGTTTTAATTTAAGTTTAATTGAAAAGAAGTTTTGCACTGAGGACTGTAAGTGTGACAACCAAAATTCAGGACTATCGACCAAACAGTTTAATAAGCTTCATTAAATTTGACATATTAATATTTTCAGTGTATAAGTGGCTCTGACTTCATCAGGACTAATGTAAGGATGGAAAAGCAAGGAGGAGATATTCTGGATTTTCCATTGACGCTGTGTGATAAGTAGGCATAAGGGGACCATGAATATAGGCAGGATGGGAGGGGTTATGCATAAAAAATACTTACAGAGACTTGTTCTCGATCTTCTTCTTTTCTTGGTATGACGGTAAAATCCAGGATTAAATATCCTAGATACTCGCTACATCCGCTCTCTGTCAGGGCTATTCTCCTTTCACAAGGTCTGTGACAATAAACAAAATTTAAAAAATTAAGATTTTGTTTTATTTTGTAACCACAGCAGCCTAAGCGTTCATCCAATGATACTACAACATAGATAGGGGCTCTTTTGCTCACATCCGGGGAACTATGTAACGCTGCCAGAATGTGTATGTTACAAAATGCAAACCAGCAATATATAATGATATAGGTTGGTTGAAGAATTGAACCCGGGATTCCTGTGCGTGGGAGACCTAGAAGGTAGCTACTATGCTACACTGGATTAACTCTTTTGATTAAGTTGTTCATAAAGTTGTATTTAGTATGAAGTTATTCAAGCATCACATTTCTTACGCATTGCTGATCCCCTTACTTCTTTCAAAATTAAAATAATGGAGCGATTAGCATTTTAAACAATGTGAATTGTTCATAAGGACAATAAGCTTCTTGCGGGTCTTGTTTAATCGCTAATCGCTTTAGTAATATGTGCTAGGACTTTGAGAATTGAACACGAAATGTTGCAAATTGTACAGTGGTTCCATGCTTAAAAATGGTTACAGGTCAAAATGCTATGTGATGCGGGAAGATCATTAAGGCTGCTGTGGTTTGTAACCTTTCTAAATGTATTCACCTGTCTTAGCAACCACTTACCACCGAAGCATGTCAGTCTATTCCCTATCCTGCCTCTCTGTATAGTACTTAGCTGTATTGTCGTAAACTCTAAAAATATACCCTACATTTTTTATTTCAAATAGGACAAAGTACTATTGAAGATGTCACACATATTTTGTCAAATAATACCAAATCTCAATTTCATCTAAAGTGTACAAGATAAACCTTCGATAAGTCGGGTAGCTTTTCATTGTGTGACTTACAAATGCATTTAGTAACAAAACTAGTCTCCTACATTCTCGTATTACATATCCGGCATGTTTTATACATGTTTGTAAACTTTAAGCGTTCTGATAACCTGTAACTTTATCCTGTAACTGATCTTTTCACAACGATTACTTTAAATGTGAGATTACAATAGGATATAAAATGTCATTTGTAAGAGTTTGGTGCTGTGTATAAATAGACTTCGGCACTTATAGTTAAATAACAGAATATCCCTTTTTTCATACTATGAAATTACTGATACAATGCAGTGTCTATGGTTTGTTATAAACAATTGCTACATGAACTATTGTGGTTTTAAACTTAGAAATAATTTGAAGTTAAATTAAATACAAGCTCACTTAACATGGACATTTACAACAAGTTATAATCAAAGTTTAATACTATGATGTAAACATTCAGTTATCAACGGCCATATAAATACCACTACAGTATAAATACCACTAAAGCTAACATTAGATATCTTCTCAAAATAGTTCATATAATTTACCAACTTTCCATTACTAGTATATTCATGAGGAAAACAAGGAAGGTATTGTGTAAAAAGCCTTACAAAACTAACAAGAGCAATAGTGCTATCTTCTGAAGATAGCATAATGTAGAGCATGCATAAACCTTCATTAATGCTATCTAATGAAGAAGGATTTGATCCGGAAAATCTCTCCATAACTACAAAAGCTGTCCTACTTTTAGAATGTTTCACAATGTTTCACAATTTTACAGATATACAACATATGGCTGTTCCCACAGAAATAGAACACATGCCTGAATGTCACTAATGCAACAAAAGATGCAGTACATGCAGAGCATTACAATGTTTTGATTTTACATTTTACACTTTGGCATTTACATGTTGCCGAAATCAGGATTGTTCTTTCATTTAGACATGAACAATTTTCAGAAACAATTCCCCTTTTTTATATTCTGGCAAAACAATATGGTAGATGTATATTAGGAAGCATGATAAAACACAAATATTTCGACTGTTACTATGTAGCATTTGTATGCTTTTACACTTTCATATTTGGTTCTAGTGACATACAATCGATAAGGCTACAAAAAACCCTGTTCTACAAGCCCGACCGACTCATTTTTTTCTGAATTTTTATAAACAAAATGGAAAGTGTTTGCAATTTTTTTGAAAATGTTTGAATTTTCTTTGGAATTTTTTATTTTTATTTTTGAAATTGTTTTTTTTCTTCACATTTTTGCAAATTGTGAAAATTGCTGATAATTCACCAAATTTCCCCAAATAAAGGAAACGCCTGACCAACCGACCCTACCTGAGAACAGTCCATAGAACAGGGCTATTTTGTGCCCTAACAGCCAACTTAATCGCATTGTTGATTTTAACAATTACCACCCTAAACCTAATTGTAACCCACCCCACCTCTAGTTTTGCCATGTTCGCTACGGAGTTTGGTACCAACCCACATCACTTGAATGTTTGGTTCTGTTGACATTAACTGCAGATCCCAGAGCCTCGTCTGAATTTGATTCTCTATCAAAATCCAACACATTGCATTGTTGTACACAGGACAGTCCCCATCTAAATTCCCTACCTCTCTCAACAGCTTTATACCCATCCCAAATCTCCCACCTACCGCCCCATCCCTACCACCCACACTCTGGTTTGCCATATGCACTTACGTGTTTGGTTCTAGTGACATGAGATTAACGACGGCTGATCCCATAGCATCATCTGACTTTGGTCCTCTATCATAATCCAACACAAATATCTCGAGAGGCTTTGCCATATCCTCCACACACAAGGTGATCCTCTCATCCCATTTGGGGCTGAGATTCTTGTAGATAGTACGACTTTTGTAGACCTGTTTGCCGGATAACTTAAACTTCACATAGGGATCACTGGTACCTGTAAAGAAACAAAAGGAAGAGCAATTTGGATAAGTGAAGACAAATGAGGCGCAAAGCTTCTGAACTTAGGCACGATTTCCATACCAGATTACAACATGTTGCATGTGATGCAATAAGAGTATAATAGCTATACACAACAAGAGTTGTGATATCCAAGACAACCCAATGCACAACTGTGTACAGGTGGTGTTAATAACAGAAATATAAGCTATTACCCTATTATGCCATGAAAAACCAAGCCTGTTGTATGGGCAAAGGTACCTCTCAGGTCAGATTTGTCAGTCTAGATTTGTTTTCGGTTTTTTTTAAACTGTATTTTCCCATGAAAATGACCATAACAAAAAATTGCCTTATCTAAAATTGTTCACACTTGACAATAATTGAATTTAATGATGGATTTAAATGGAAATATTTTTCAGCATTCCAATGTAAAACCCACACACAAAACCAAAAGTATTACATTTAGTACCGAATGCAAGGTCTTGTCGTCCAGTATGGATATCTTGCCTTAAAACTTTCACCATTACTACCAGTTACAGTTGATCCAAAACATACCTGCCACAAACTCCTGAGTAACAACTACAACTTGTGTGCGGATGCCTTTGGAACTCTTCTATTTTTTGTGGAAACGTTTTTGTGGAAAGTAAATAAAATCAGAACACCATAGTAATACGCTGAGGGAAAAGACATGGGAGGTTTTAATTGATAGCAGGGAGCATCCACTTGATCGCCTTAATTCCAAACAAGTAAACAAAGGAAATCTGTATCTGCAGATTTACCAAGTTATTTTACTGAATATACGAAAATATAGTCATACATTACATTGTCTATTGATATTAGCTCATATATATATATTTAATCACACATACGTATCATTTTATATACATTTGAAAGAGAAAATAGAAAGTAACTATTTCTTGGAAGTCTGTACTCCGTAAGTTGAGTAATCGCTTTATTGCAAAACATGTGAGTTGATCTAGGCCTCGTTTGCCCAAATGCACCCATGAGACAGCATTATACAGCGCATCTTGATGAACTTACTCAATAGTTCATTGGGGAGTCGTTATGGTGCCATAGATTCAATGTGATACATAGAGAATATGTTATCACCAAACATTTGATATCAAACACATTTATGTTCATCAGACCTTAACAATTTTATTATGGAGAAAATTGTAATTTACTCTGTAAAGGGTATTTGAACCCATTACAAAGTAAATTACAATTTTCTCCATTACCCATAAAAGTTGAATAAATATGAATATCAAGGGGAAACAATTCACATAAATCTTTTTACTTAGCAAACTATGTACAGTGTACACCATAATAAGAGGAATTACCCCTGTAATAAAAAGGTACCAAATTCCTCAATACCTAGAGAGCACATTGAAATACAGGGTGTCCCAAAAGTTTTGAAATCTTTTCAAAAGTTCATTTTCCTGGATAAATAATTCTCAGTAAAAATAAAAATAAAAAAACATATTTGGATATGGAAGACTAGTAGCATTGTTTGGTACCAAACTAACAATAACAGCTGCCGTGTTGCCAAAATACATGCGAATGTGTCCCGAACTGTAAAACTGCACTTTCATATAAAAGCGTAGTATAATGAGCTGAATAAAGTCAAGGATGCGACAAAGGGGAAAAGGTATGGAAGAGAAAAAAAAGTTTCTCTACAATTATTCTTTTTTAAATTCAGATGGAAATAATCCTTGGTATGAACATTATTAATGTTGTACACAACATTTAATAAGGGGAAACATTTTTCGGAAAATAAATCCACATGAATGGAATCTGAGGAACATGCGGCATGTGATTACAGTGACTTTACACAGTGCGTCTAGCAAATTGAACAATTTAATGGTTTTGTGACTTATGTAGCCAAACCTTTCAGTGTGTGATTTATATCACAGGGCCTCAAAAAGGAGTCATATTTGGTACCGAAATGATTCTACAAGTTTTCTCTTTCCAAATATATTTTCAGTTTGGTACTATAACTCATTTAGAGAGAGAAACAAATCTTTAAAATAGTTTCAACACTTTTGAGACACCCTGTACTTCCTCAGGTGTCTTTGGTAGGAAAAGTCACACTTGAACAGTGGTGGCGCCAGCATCAAACATTTTGGGGACTAACAGGGGCTGGAACAAATCGAGGGCATCCCCCCCCCCCCCCCCCCCCCCCCCGCATTTGAAAGGTAGTCAGAGAAACACACGCAGCTAGTCAAATTCCAAATAGACGCGCAAAGTATTGTAGCGCACAAGCCAATCAGTAACACATGGGTGAAAAAACCTCATTATTTATTTGAATTATCTTACACGGACGGACGGAAGACATCCATCATTTTCCATGTATATGACTCCTGTATGTTTGCTTTCCAGTGCAAGATCTGTCTTGTGGAAACGAAAAATAAATTGTTTGATTGTCCATTAGGGCGGGGCGTAAATAGGGAAGGTATTTTGTTCAAATCGGCCATGGTCAAAATGTATTCCACTTGACCCCACATGATCAAATATGCACTTTAAAAAAAATTCGGAGGGGTCTTCAGACCCCACCACTACCCGTTATCCCCCTATAGGGGAATACATGGTAAAGTTGCCAAATTGGTGTAGCAAAATTAGGTTTCGACCTAGAACAAATTGATACATATTATTTTCAGCGTAATGCATTTCTATAAGGTACCCATAATGACATACTAAAAGTCTGAAAATATCAGAGTGTTAGAAATATGATAATTTGCATAAGCTTAAAATGACCGCTAATTTGAGCATTTTCATTGTTTTGGACTTATTTCTTATCTTAGATAGTTGTTATGGCACTTTAAATAGCTTCAGCATATATTTCATGAATGTATAACTTCTCAAAGGACATACAGAGACATATCTGCCCTAATATGTGTATCTTAAATTGCATAAATAAAAAATGGCCGCCAAAATTCTCAAATCAGCGGCCATTTTAAGTTTATGCAAATTAGGCATATTTCTACCACTCTGATATTTTCGGACTTTTAGTATGTCATTATGGGGACCTTAAAGAAATGCATTGTGCTGAAAAAAATTATGTTTCAATTTGTTTTAGGTCGAAATATAATTTTGCTACACCAATTTGGCAATTTTACCATGTATTCCCCTATAGGGGGATTAAGGGTAGTGGTGGGGTCTGAAGACCCCCTCCGAATTTCTTTTAAAGTGCATATTTGATCATGTGGGGTCAAGTGGAATACATTTTGACCATGGCCGATTTGAACAAAATACCTTCCCTATTTATGCCCCCGCCCTATTGTCCATAGATGCCCTCCAAAAAGTAGGGTCAGGCGGTCAGTTTTGTTTTTTTTTGCTATAAATCACATAGAATCACAAAAGATGAATAATTAACATTAAAATAGTTGCTAAATAAGATGTAAATTGGGATATTTTACTATCAAATCACTTCAATCATGTTTTTAAACAGTTTAGAAGAGTAACGAAACAGTTTCCAAAACATTTAGGGACAACATCACTAAATTGTTGATCCTATCAGATATCTCAATTTTTCATGTTCACAAGGGACCCATATGGGACAATTACCCAACTCTCAACATGAATTCTTTTTGACAGAGCATGTCCCTAATTCGGTCCTTTATTTTCATGTTTTCACATTTTTAATGATATTATTAGTCGGAGTGGTATGTTTCCATTACCTCTGCCATTCGGCTACCACAACCCTAACCCTGGTAAATCCAATAGAAGCACCGCGCCGGTGGACCCTATTCCCCAGTCTCATTGCGCAATCACGCAAAGATACCTATACACTCCAAAAATTTAGCTTGACCCCTGTAGCAGGATGCACTCCCATACATATCTCTCAGTTCTCCTTTAACTTAACCAGCCAGGCTATATTTTTGTGCGGAAACCGGGGGAGGGGGGACAAAGTATGATTTTTTAACTCAAATAATCGCCATGAAACCCCCGGGATTTGACCCCCGGACCCTCCGATCATCAACCAAGCTGATATGTGTGTACGAAATCGCTGCCTGGGCTAGCGTTGGCAGGTTGGCCGAGTGGTTAGGGCGGTGACGTGGTGATTGGAGGGTCCGGGGGTCAAATCCTGTGGGTTTCGTGGCGATTATTTGGGTAAAAAATGTATTGTCACCCTCCCCCGGTTTCCACACAAAAACAGCCTGGCTGGTTAGGGTTTTAATAAGGGAAGTTTACAAAGCAATATTTATACTATCTACTGAAGACAGAAATAGTAAATACTAGATTTCGCGGTTCGTGGGTTGGGCGGTTCTCGGGTTGGGGGTTTATGGGATGTGTATACTCTTCAAATTCAGTTATCACAGGTGCCATTAATATTCCAAATCCCCATAATACAGGAACCTCATGTGCCCTTAAATCCAGGTAGGCTACCCCATGTGCATCCACGTATTCAGTACATGTGTTATTAGGCCTAGGGTTAGGGTTTTATATTGGGGTCTAAGTTCTGAGGTCTTTTAGTTTTAGAGTCAGCGAGAGGAGAGGTCGATCGTCATGATCTGTCTGTGCCCAGTATCGAGAACTGTGTGTCGACATTGATTATTCCTCCGTAGGCATGCCTAAACATCATATGTATTTAAATCACACATGTTTTCGCACATCGATATCCATGTAACATTCCCAGATATATAATAGACATCCCATGATTGGCCTAGGGCCTATCTGAATCGCTATAGCCTACATGTAGTGTTAAACTTTAACAACACTGTACATACTTGTACGCCCAAGGTCTGGATTAGTGATTCATGGCGCATGCAGACTGAAGCCCCCCCCCCCCCCCCCCCCCCACCCCTGAAAACTTAGTCAACATCAACAATCCCGAAACTTTCAAAAGACAAACGTTGCTGATTTCATCAGACGCAACAAAGCACCAACGCAAGACTAAAAGAACAACATATATGCGCACACCATATCATCTCGTTTGGCTTCTGAAAGGAGGCATTGAGATTACCATTCAGATTCAGATTTAGAGAGATTTGACTCTTTTCATCCTGATCATGCATGCATGGTTTAACTCGGGAAAAACCGGGAAAAACACGCCCGAGAGTTAAAGCTATTTGGAGTTAAATGTTTGCTCACACCGTCCCTTTATATTTATACATGTCCCTGTAACATTCCCATTTATATAAAAGACATCCCATGATAGGCATGTAGATGGGTCCGCGATGTTAAGGCACTGACATCATACCACAGCAATTAGCAATCGCTTTAACATAACGTGTTACTGGATGAAGGAACACCGTTTCTACGGTTCCTACGGTTAACGCTCCCAGTTCCTTTATTAACCCTAACCCGCCATCTGATCCTTTTTTACCTCCTGATCATATGCATATAGTGTAACTCATACAAAAACACGCCCGGGAGTTAAAGTTAATTGGAGTACTTTTCTTATCCTTGTTAGCCACCGGACGGCTTCCTTTAACACTGTTAACCCGCCCCATGAAAATACCAGCGAGGTTACAGAGTAAATGTAACCTCGCTGGAAAATACCCAGTTTGCGCCACGAACGCGTACGCACCTAACGGTCTGCGCCATTACGTGTGCGCCGACAATCGCGTGCGCCATGTTTTGTTTTGTTTATACGCGAGCGCGTAGCAACAGTTTGTTGTCTACGTGGGGCGAAGATCCCTGTGCATAGCGATTACATGGGCAGGGATCTGCACCCGAAGTCATTGGACGGACAGACAGAGTCGCCACAAATAGTATTTAGATAAATATAATATAAGAATATAAGACAATGACAAGTACTTTTCAAAGCCATTATCAGAAGTTTTTTTCAAGGGAACTTAAAAATTCTGTCAGATTAATGTGACCGCTACCGTCTGTAGATTGAATATGTAATCCAATTTGGAGTTCTAAGATAATATGATTGACACAAAAGAAAAGTGCTTGTTCTAAAGAAATTAGCATCACAAATGATAAAATGGATATGATATGATAATATGATAACACTTATTAATTTAATTTGCCAAGACCTGTTTTTATAGACTTGTTGAAACCTTCTACTTTGCCTTGGGCATAAATGTTTAATTGACCCACTCTACTAATACAAAAATCAGATCTGTATAAATGAATGAATTTACAAGAATTAACTCTAAGGATTGACATTTGTATAATCATAAATCATTGATGAAGGCTTTCAGGTAAGTTAATGTGTTTAAATGAATAAAAACAGAGCAAACTTGCTTCATGCAGAATTTATCAAAATGAAATTCAAAAATCATTGTCCATTGACCATCATACAGGGTGTCCAAGAATGATTTATACCTATAAAACAACATTGCAGTCCACATCTAATGCATACATGTTTTCTACTTTCTCTGTCAACTATCATCAAAATATCTTTATCCATTCCAATATGGCATGACATTATAGAAAATTGGTGAAAACCAGTTTTTCACTTTCAACGCATTTTAATTAATACGAGGGGGTATCAAAAAGTTCTTGACTTCACCCAGAAGTGAAGGAGCTATATCGATGAAATTTCGTCAGTGTAATCACTGGTCCTTTAATAAAAACATTATGGTGCAAAAATGGTCTCATAAGTATGTTTACTTTTTATACAGGTGGCGCTAGATGCCAAGGCCATGTAAATCAATGACATCTCCCAAAGGTGCTGTGTACATGGTAAACGATAATGGTCCAAAAACGGATCCTTGTGGGTAGCCTTCCAGAGGAGTATGAGGTTTAGAAATTGTGTCATTTACAGACATAAATTGAGACCTACGAGTGACAAATGACAACATTTTTTTTTTAAATGAGAATAATATTCTTCTGGAAGGCGTCCTACAAAAATCAGTTATTGGACCATTATAATTTACCATGTACACATCACCGTTGGAAGACGTCATTGATTTACATGGCCTTGGCATCTAGCGCCACCTGTATAAAAAGTAAACATACTTATGAGACCATTTTTGCACCATAATGTTTTTAAGGACCAGTGATTACACTGACGAAATTTCATCGATATAGCTCCTTCACTTCTGGGTGAAGTCAAGAACTTTTTGATACCCCCTCATATAACTAACATCAAACTTCAAAGCTGCTGCTTAAGAAAGTATGTTTTAAATCATTCACTCACACTATTCAAAATAGTGCTGAAAACATCAAACAGTTGATATCTATTAAAGGTAGATGACCCGATCACATTTTCTTAACACAGAATTATTTCAAACATACGGAGATTTTCATATCATATGAAAGTTCGTATTTTTCTCATCATCATACTGAAATTTGACGGCCTAATTCGGTATAATGACAGAGAAATCGACGAAATAGCGTTGAATTACCGCGAATGGTGGTTACCACCGATATAGTTTGTGTACTACTCAATGGGTACAGTTCACAGCATCTTGTGCGTCTAAAATAAGAACCATAATAGCTATGCATCTCAAATTTTGGGACACAACGTTTTTAAGGATGACCTTTCATGTAGAATAGAAAACTTCAAGTTGAAAATCGGAACATCTACCTTTAACTTTAAGGTGTAAATTAAAAGAAGATACAGCAAATTACCTAGATATCATAAAAATGGAGCTTAAATTGTGCCGAACCTGGTCAATGGTTTTATGAGCTTCAAAAGAGGTGATTTTGGTCAAACTTGTAATCTATCGTATTTACAAAAGAGGCCCTAATTTCTGTCAGAAACGTCAGATTTTTAAAATTCAAAATTCCTAAGAAAGCGAAATATAAGCAATGGTATTTACAGCTAAATAATTGCACTTTTCCAAGTATAAATCATTCTGGGACACCCTGTATCTGCTATACTCCCAACGGTCATTGCCCACTGGACATCACAGCTAAGTTCTATTAGAAAGCCAATGAAAATGGAGAACTCAGATCCTCTATTGTTTACACTCGCTTACATAAAGATTGTTAAGATAAATATAAAACACTTTAAATTTGAGCATTAAAGCTGACCTTTTTATAAGTGCTTGTTATGATATGGAGCTTATCGTTTAGTAGGTGTAAATACTGCAATTTCATTGGTTAACACCTATGAAATCTGATCCATATTGTTTAAACAAGAAAGTCAAACCACACGATATATTTCATATCGCCGATTAACCGCGTTACCAGCATTTACGCGGTATGATCGGTCAGACGTTATGTGTAAAGCGATTGCTTTGTTTCTGTGGAAGAGTTGCTTAAAATACGACACAATAATAAACAAATAAAATGGTGGATGATTTAAAAGCAAGTGAGTCGGTTTCTGTTACATTCTGAGGCCGAAAAAGACAGCAAAAAGGTCGAAAAATAAATAATCTGCCGAAAAATAAATAATCTGCATATCACATAACCGGACATGTTTTTCAGGATGATTGTATGGACAGAGCCTGTTAAAGGGTTGTTAACTTCGGGGAATTTTACGGAGGTAGGAAGGGAAGAGAATTCAGTGCCTTGTTTGAAATGAGTTTTGTTTTCCGCGAGTGCTTAAATACCATTTTTTAATGGGGCCTTTGGACTAAATTTGTTATCCCCTGCATGTTCACACAATACGGAAAAATACCTAATTTACTTGTGATGCCTTCGTGAAAAAGTGCCTGTTCTTTCCGACCCACCTGTGTGTTAGTGCTTTGTGATACTATCCAGCAGCAAGGTCTGGTTTCTTTGACATACCAATGAAGCCATCTGTATCTGCAGATTTACTGAACCAATACTAGGCATGTTTGTACTTATTGTAATGCATTTGTCATGTTAATTTCAAATATGGTTATGAAATTCAATAATTGTGAAATTTTTGAACATTTTTGTGAAATTTTGGAAGTGTCGTCTGCAGACGCCTGCGTGGAAAGTGTTAAAACAACGGTAAAATTATGCACAAACCTAGAAATAACCTTTTTAGGTTATGTGTATATTTGATGCCATCCTTCGTCACTTTGACCCCCCTTTTTAAAAGAGTGTATCCTTTAATAACAAAATATCCTCTTTAAAATTTAAGGAGTTGCCTGCCTATCAAACAACCTCTGTCACTTGCTAGCCCACCACCCCACCCCCTGGCCATCACATCCATTTAAAGCTATCTGATCAGCCACACATTTAAGCAAGGCTACGATACTACCAATCCCTTGCCGTGAATAATTCACAAGACTTCACAACTCTAAGTGAAAAAGTAAATAGCATGAAATTGAAAGTGGGATATGAAATATTTAAGATATCCTATTCAAACAACACCGGCAGTCAAGAGGAGTGCAGTAATGCATCAAAGAAGATAAAATATGGAGTGGAGTGATAAATGGCCCCTTATGCAACAGTTTCTATGTGTATTTTGTCAGGAAGTCTGATGTACATGGTGGGGAAACAACCTGAGGACACTTGTTCAGAGATGGATTTTTCACAATTGGAACAATGTCTTTATACATTTACATTTGCATATATTCTTTAAACAACCATTTCTTTCTCGCCAAGGATATTTGGAAGTCTTTAAAAATATGTTTAAGGAATACCAAAACCAATTCTGAGAAATCTGACTCTAGAAATAAATCCATAAGACTAACCTTTTATGCTTAGGTGACAAAAAAAAACCTGTTCTACGTATGGGCCCGACTTTGTTTTGAATTTTTTGAAAATTACAAAAATTGTTGAAATTTCACCAAGTGTTCATGAAAGTTTTGCAAAAAATTAAATAAATGCCTGACCCAGCCAACCCTATCTGAGAAGTCTGTTTGCTCGTAGATCAGAGTGGGGTTTTTTCGTCGCCTTATACAGGTTATTCGGTCCCGGTCTGCTGGCACAGGAAGTTATATACCGAAATCTTCCTTGAAGTTTGCAGAATACAACCTAGGTGGACATCCTTGCCAACGTGGATTAAAATAGTAAAATTGTTGGCTTTTTTGTTCAAGTCTGTATATGACTTAGGGGATGAGAGCGAAATGAAGACAGAATGAACCAGATATGATTTCAAGACAAGTATGATATGACACAATATTCATACACTTAAAGCTCAGTAAGTAGTTGGTTGATTACAAAAATCTACTTTATCAAGTAGATCTTTCTTTTACTGTAAATATCAAGTGATCTGTAGCTTTGTATAATTATTGATCGATGATACAAAGATATAACGTTATTAATATAGATAGATTTATTCAGTATTCATACTGAAGATGATGTGTGTGTGTCGCCGTATCGTGGTCTCTCATGATTGTGTAATGCCACTGGATATAGGGTTGCGCGATATCATTAATACATGGTAACTGATAGTGTTGGGCTGCTATATATATGGATACTACAATTACCATAAATGGTTATCGTCCGACCGTTCTTTGTCTGACTGATCTAAGAACTAGAATTTCAAATCAACCCAGGATTTTATATAATTAACCTGATTGGTTGAATGTAGGCTACTGATTTTAGTTTTCATTAATTCTATTCTTGAGAAATGTAACATTTCAATCGTTTGGGGGTAGAACCCCCCCCCCCCCCCCTAAATATGGCTCGGGGTTTCAAACCTCACCTCCAGCAACACCCCCCCCCCCCCCCCCAGCAACAAAAAATCATTTGAGACCCTCTCTCTTCCAAGTTTGATCATCAAAGCTAGGCAAGACAAATGCCAATAACATAAAGCTTCACTCAACAACTAACCATTTGAACTTGTAATTGGCAGTTTTGAATATCTGCTTCAAACCTAAGCCACAGAACATTTCATATCTCGGATCCTTTATTCCCATAATGATATCAATCTACAAAAGGGAAACATTTAGAGTCTATAAATGATAGAAACGCCTTAAGCGAAAGAAAGTTGGTTCATGTGATATTGACTATTCTTAACACGTTCGCTATCTGAAAAAAACCAATCCGTCAAATTGAGCAACATCTATCTACTCTGGTGGGCATATCTGATCTATTTTCAATTCCCCGCAGTTACATAACTTACAAAATTGAAAAATAAAATAATTTTGCTTGTTTTAGTAAGTGACGAAGACAAGCAACAAAAGAGTTGATGAATTTACCCTGCAAGAAAAGTAACAACGAGGCAAGTCCAAATTATGAATGCATCACTTACTTTTAATAGGAGATTGATGGGATTCAGATTGGCTTGGGAGTCTTATGTGTCAAACATAACAAAATGGTGTCAATTGCTACAGCAAACTGTCATGTTAATAAATAATCACCAGACAACATATATCTCCACTTTATTTAAGGTAAGTACGATGATAAATGGGGTGTCAACCGCAGTATAGACATCGGAACAGGCTGCCAGCATGTCATGCATATGTACGATGACAAAATGAATGTAAGATGGAGGAATGCCATCAAAAAGCAGGGCTGCCAGCATTGCATCCTGCTAGCACCAGTTTGGTGCTGTCAGAGTATAGCGAGATACACCCGAAGGGAGCTTCACTATAGTATATCCACTGACAATACGATATGATTACCCCCACGGGCAGTGGCGTAGCATCATTAGGGCACGGGACATGTGCCCCCCTGTAAAAGACTCAAATGACTCGTACGATAAACGCTAGTTTAATAACAGAATATTGGACCGATTTATTCATCACATCGTGATAGTGGTTATTGCGTGAGAGCGTGTGTTGTTGTGATGCGTCGTTGCTTATTTGTATATGGTTCGCTACTTATTTGTATACGAGGTATGTAGACACTACATCCCTCCCTTCTTTTAGAGTTGATTGTGTGTATAACATTTAGTGTGGCCCAATGACATTTTAAGAAAACGTTGCTTTAACTTTTGCTGATATAATAGCAACTAGTCTACTGTTAACAAACACTGCTTGACTTTTGCAGTTGATAAGTCTGATAAATATGTTGCATTAAAACATACAACAATAGGATTGGGCAAGTCCGTCGTCAAAACATGTCTGTGTCTGAATGGTTGGATTAGGCAAAATAATCATTGAGATTATGTTATATAATCGTTGAAGTGCAAAGGTGGTCTACGGTTCCGTCTGGGGCGCCGCACCTCTGGTATGATTTCACCTTGTATGCTTTCATCACCACTCCTGTATGCATCATCTTCACTCCCGTATGCGTCCTCATCGCTGATGCTTGTTTCACTCCCGTATGCGTCCTCATCTCTATCATGTCTATTGTCATCACTTTCTCCTGTGTGTTTATCGTCTGCACCTATTCTAGGTATCTTTTTGAAGTGGGATATATCCCTAGTGACTTTGTGATTGTTACATTGTGCCGTCACTTGTGAGCCATTTCGTTGGATCACAATGTATGGTTTGGGGTTGTAAAACGGCTTTAGTTTTCCTTTCACTTGACTCTTCACTAGAACTGTGTCACCTTTAATTAACTCTGAAAACTTGGTCTTCCTTCGTTTGTCTGCGTATGTTTTCATCCTAGTTTTCGCTTTGTCATCCTTCTTGCGGATAATTTCGTCTTTTTTGTGTTTGTGAAGGTTTAGCTGGGGAAGAGTAATGCGAATTGTATGTCCATGCAGGGCTTCTGCGGGTGCGATACCGGTCGTGGAATGCGGTGTCGCCCTATAGTTACGTAGGAAAGTCCACAGATTTTGCTGCCATGGCCTTCCATCCGTTTCCGATGTCTGGACTGCTTTTTTAAGAGTGCGCATGAAGCGCTCGACTTCGCCGTTAGCTTCCGGCCACAAAGGAGTTATGCGGTGGTGGTGAAATCCAACGTACTTGGCGAATTTCGCAAAGTCCTCCGACTGGAACGGGCTGCCGTTGTCGCTCTTCACAGTTTCCGGGATTCCAAGCTCGGAGAACATCTTATCAAGGCGTGGGATTGTTGCTTTGGCTGAAGTTGATGATAAGAGTTCAACAGCTGGATACCGTGAATACTCATCGTAGACAACAAGGAGGTATTGTCCAGACGGAAAAGGACCGCAAAAGTCAACGCTAACTTGTTGCCACGGCCTCTCTGGCAGATCGCTCATCTGCAGCGGTGTTCTGACAACTGTTGGCGTGGATGCTTGGCAAGGGATGCAATGTTTGATGGCTGCTTCTGTCTTTTCCGAGAGACGTGGAAACCACACTTTGCTGCGGAGAAGGGACTTTGTTTTGGTCATGCCTTGGTGGCCTTCATGCGCTAATTGTAAAACCTGCTCTTCCAGGGATTGTGGAATCACAATGGTATCTCCTTTGAGAACGATACCATCTTCAGTTACCGATAATTCGTTTCTCACGTTCCAATAGCACCTGTATGCATCCTTTATTACGTACATGCTGTTTGTACGGTGATGTTGTACAACTAGTTGTAATGCTATGTCGTTTTTTGTTGCCTGCTGTATATCACTGAGAGTCAGTGCATGTGGTTTGGAGTGTGTTTGTACGAAGTTAACATACTCCTCTGCTGCATTAGAGGATGTACCCGGCTTGGATTCTGGATCTGGGTGCCGGGACATATAATCCGCTGGGTTATCTTTTCCAGGGCGGTAAATGACTAGCATGTCGTGTTCTTGAAGCTTTAACAGCCAACTCTTTATGCGTGCTGATGGGTTGGCCTGAGGTTTGTTGAAAATTGGGACCAGCGGTTTGTGATCAGTTACCACGGTGAATTTATGGCCAACAATGTACAGGTGGAATCGCTGTACGGCCCATACAATGGCAAGAGCTTCTCTCTCAATTTGGCTGTATCTAGCTTCTACTGGGCTGAGTGAACGGCTTGCATAGCACACATTCTTCTTGTTTCCTTGCTCATCTTCTTGGACTAGAATTGCCCCAAGACCAAAAGGGCTTGCATCTACCCATACTTCGGTGGGGCGATTGACGTCAAAATATGCCATCACTGTGTCACTTGATAAAGCCTGTTTCAGTTTGGTTAATGCATTTTCTTGTTCGTCTGTCCACACAAATGGGGTGTTTTTCGCCGTAAGCCTGCGTAAGGGTTCAGTGATGGTTGCCATATCAGGAATGAATCTGGCGCTGAATGTCGCCATCCCTAATAGACTTCTTATCTCTGCAGCACTAGATGGAGGGGGAGCTTTCTTCAAAGCTTCCACCTTGAGAGGGTCAGGAGAGACTCCTTTCTCCCCGAAGATGAGGCCAAAAAATTCAACGAGTGTCTTGTTGTACTGACATTTGTCACCATTTAGTGTGAGTCCTTTATCTGTCAATCGCTGTAATAGTTGGTTGAGTCTTTTGTCATGTTCACTTTGTGAAGGGGCATGCAGGAGAATGTCATCCGATATATTTAAGACTCCAGGTATTCCTTGAATGGTCTGTCTGATGGTGGCTTGAAACACCTCACTTGCGGATGATATCCCAAAATTAAGGCGCTTATATCTTTTGAGGCCGACATGAGTGGCAAATGTTGTAATATATCTGCACTCCGGTTTGATCTCTAGCTGATGATATCCTGACTTGAGATCCAGTTTTGAAAAAAACTTTGAACCATTTAGCTCAGATATGATCTCGTCAATTGTTGGCGTATCATGGCGTTCTCGCTGGATGGCGGTATTCGCTTCCCGCATGTCAATACACAAACGGATGTCGTCTGGATTGTGAGGCTTTGGAACTACTACCAGTGGTGATACCCATGGTGTTGGGCCTGTAGCGTCTTCTATGATATCATTTTCTTCCAACTCGCGAAGCTTAGCTTCTATTTTTTTCCTGAGATGGAATGGTGTTTTGCGGTGTGTTTGGGCTACAGGTGGAACGGATTCATCAATGTGTATTTTGATTTGGGTGTCTTTCAGTTTTCCTATACCTTTGAAAACCTCAGGATATTTCTCCTGTATGCTTCCTGAAACAGCTTTCTCCTGTATGCTTCCTGAAACAGCTTTCTCCTGTATGCTTCCTGAAACAGCTTTCTCCTGTATGCTTCCTGAAACAGATTTCTCCTGTATGCGTTCCACTCTATTTGAATTACACTCTGCTGTGTTTATTTTCACCAGGTTGAGTTCTTCACATGTGTTTTTAGATAGGAGGCAGTTAGCTTCCCCTTTGACTACATAAACGTTTGCAACTGTGAACTTCTTGATGGTTTCAATTTGTGCTTTGAATTTGCCCATGATTGGCAGTGGTGTTTTGCTGTAATACGGAGTCAAAATTATGGTTGTGCTCTTCAGGTGTATTTTGTGTTCTGATGACTCTTGTATTTTCTTGAATGTTACCTCGTCTATTAGATTTTGTGAACACCCAGTGTCAGCACACACCCGCACAGGTGTGTTTTCAATGTGTACGGTTGTATTACTGCTAGCACTGATCGTGTTCACTGACTCCTCATTCACGTTTGAGTTCTTACCAACATGTGTAGAAGTATGTTGTTCAACAAGAAATACATAGTTAGCTTCACCCTCATCAGTATCGCTGTTACTATCATCCTGTTTAACAGACCGGACCCGACCTCGTGAACCCCCAGAGCGATATTTTTCACCGGTTTGTTTACCTTTAGATTTGTCATTTGTTCTTGGCCTAGCACCTGTATGCTTACCTGAATCGCCTGTATACTTATCTGGTTCCTCCGCACGCTTTCTTGAGAGACAAGCCCGTGCAAAATGGTTTGGTTTTCCACATGCTGAGCAGTCTTTACCATAGGCGGGGCATTCTCCCGTATGTGGATATGCGCCTCCACAAAACCAACACTGTCTGTCTTGGTTTCTCCTGTGTGACTTGCTTGGTAAGCGTGATTGGATCTTGTTGATGGCTCCTGAGGAACTGGTGGCTTGAATATCTTTCGTGCGATCCGCAGTGAGCTCTAGGTCCTGCGCCATTTCGATGAGCTTGGCAAGAGTAGGGTCCTTATGCATACATTTTTCACGAAGTTTCTCAGAGTTGCATCCGTGAATGATTTGTATGCATATCTGTCGGTCTTCATCAGCGAATTCACATTTCTTAGCTATTGAGCGTAAGCGGGTTGAAAATTGTTCGATAGTCTCACCAGTTTCCTGTGTGGTACCGCGAAACTTCAGGGTTTCGTATGCAAGGTTTTTCTTGGGAGTAAAGTAGTCTGTTAGGGCCTTTACCGCAGGGTCAAAATCTTCGTCTGCTCCAGTGTTTGGCAATGTCTCAAACAAGTCCTCCAGATCTTGCCCTCCAAAGTGAAGCATTAGTGCTCGCCGTCGTACTGGTTCTTTAATATCAAAACCAATCATCGCTGATTTGAATCTGCCTATCCACTTGGTCCATCTGGTACACAGATTTGCTTGTTCCCCATGTGGGTCGAATGGTGGGAGCTGTGGCATTGCCATTATAGTCACTTATAGTTATATTCGGGCGAGTTAAACAATATTCGATGGCCGAGTTGAATTTGGGCGAGTTAAACTGTGGGCGACACGAACTGAAAACGATTCGTGCTAATAATAAAATAGAGTTTTTATGCGCCGCGAAAATACACACAGTTTTCACTGATTTCGGAATGTTTAGTGGTCATGAGTAGAATCACGACGTGCTACAACCTTTTATCCTCGTCGTCAATGTAAAAGACTCAAATGACTCGTACGATAAACGCTAGTTTAATAACAGAATATTGGACCGATTTATTCATCACATCGTGATAGTGGTTATTGCGTGAGAGCGTGTGTTGTTGTGATGCGTCGTTGCTTATTTGTATATGGTTCGCTACTTATTTGTATACGAGGTATGTAGACACTACACCCCCCCCAATGATTTTTGGAGGGGGAAAAAGGGGAAGGAAGAAAAGAGAAAGGGGAAGGGAAGGGGAAAAGAAAGGGGAGGGAAGAAAATAGAAAGGAAGGGGGAAAAAAAGGAAGAAAGTGGAAAGAAGATTCGTTTATCGTCAGTGTTTAATTCAGATCGGGAATCGTTAGGCGCGGCCGTGGGGGGGGGGGGTACTGAAGGCCGGATCCAGATGATGGTGCGGCGGCCGCGCGAAATCATAGTTGCAAGACCCTTGGTATTGTATGAATTTGTGTTGGCCTTTTAGGCCTGCTAAGCAGAAGGTTTTATAGTAACTATGGGGCAATTGAAGCTATCGATTACTTTATTGATTCAATCACAGAATTGTTTGCTTTTTATGTTGGAAATTCTATACTACATGTACATTTATAGGGGTGTAATGACAGTGTAAAGGTATTGTGTGGGACATCACTCAGGTGTTGTACTGCATGAATGAGCACACATTGACTGGAGAAATACCTCATTTCAAAAGGTGAAAAATGCGGTGTTCAAGCAAAGACCCTGGTTCAAGCTGCTTAACCATCCTCCTTCAATACATCATTTAGCAACTTTTGAATTGAGGTATTCCTCCATTCAATGTGTGCTCATTCAAGAATCACAACACCTACGTAGTTATAGCCTCGTTCTGGTGTTGCTGTGCACACGTACATATGTGTGCCAAAAGTCGTTTCGTTAGAGTAACTCATTTCGAAAATATCAGGCATAATCTAAAGGGGAACTTAATTTTGTTGAACTGTGTGGTTCACAAGGCAATCAGATTTACGTACTATACAGAGTCCTAATGAAAAGGGTTGTTTGGTTCATATATATGGGTTCAGTTTACACTTAAAATCTGGCAAATTTATTACAGCAAGATAGCTGAAGTGCCAAGAATTAAAATTACTAATTTTCACCATATTGGTTTTCTGACATTGTCAGAAAAGGTGACGCTCTAACAGGATGCTAAATTAACTTTCACTGGCCTAATGGATGAAAGCTCATTCAATACAAAACTTGATACACTTGGTGCTTATCTATTGTAAACAATATAGCAAATGTGCATGTTTATGCCTAAATCACATTTCATATATCTATAAACTTTCCATTAGGGATGGATGAAATATAATTGAATAGCCTAATAGAGGTCATTCAACCATTCCTACTCACAGTGGATGTGAGGTTCAGGGTAAATTACTCCCTATGGATATGAGGTACAGGGTAAAATCATCCCCCTGCTACATCCATGATACAACTAATAGCATCTGGGCACATAAAGAAACTTGGAATATAGTGAACATTAATCTCACAATATCTATATGTGACAGTCTTGTGGGAGATATAACTTGATCTATTCAAACATCAGTTCCTTCATAACATCTCTCTGGTTTCTTACAGATCAAATAGAAGACGTATAAGATCACAGCCGAATGGGAAAATTTGAAACCGTAAGATTTGTAAATGAAATGTTTCTTCGTTTCAAATTAATGACGCTTGCCTGGCTTGTATGGCAAAACAAACAAGTTTCTGTCCCAAGGTGTCTGGCTCAGTGCTGTATGTTAAATATTTTACAATTTGGAGGGAAAAAAGCTTACCCTCTTTGATGCTATTTGGTAAAACTGATGATTTTTAATTCTTATTAATATAGATAGATTTATTCAGTATTCTTACTGTAGATGATGTGTGTGTGTCGCTGTCGCCGTATCGTAGTCTCTCCTGATTGTGTAATGCCACTGGATATAGGGTTGGGCGATATCATTAATACATGGAAACTGATAGTGTTAGGCTGCATAATATATGGATACTACAATTACCATAAATGGTTATCGTCTGACTGTTCTTTGTCCGACTGATCGAAGAACTAGAATTTCAAATAAACCTGGATTTTACATAATTAACCTGATTGGTTTAATGTAGCCACTCATTAAATCAAGGCAATGGTCATTTTCATTTTTAGTTTTCATTAACACTATTCTTGAGAAATATAACACCTCAAAATAACGGATGTTATTTGATGCTATTTGGTAAAACTGATGATTTTTAATTCTTAAAAAAGATATTTCAAATCACAATTTGATTGACAAATATTTCCAAAAGCCAAGCAAAAAAATGTTTGCTTGTTTTTATCAAACATATTGACGGAGAGTTTTTCAGAGGGACAAGACTGTATAAATCTGCATGGATATATGCTGGTAATAAGTGAGCTATTCCATATGGTAAAATCAATCATTTGTGCGTTTGTGAAATTTGAATCCAATTTTGAAGATAATTGCATTACTAATAAGCAAACAGATAGTTGATTTTCAACTAACATCTGACTATAGTTTGATCAGTTCCAAATTGGCGAAGCCTCATTACAGCAGCGAATGAATACAGAAGGATGCGGGCGCGCTGAAGGCAACAAGCGCACTGTGCATCATATGACAGACATGTGCATTTGCCCAAAACCGTATGCGTGTGGCCATGATTAGGTGCGTATGCTTGGATTATTTTTGCGCGCGGAGAGATAAAAACCGAATACTTCTTGCCAATTTGGAACTGATCAAACTATAGTTACTAGTGTTTCAATCAGGTGGAACAACATTGGTGGGCCTGAGAGAATCATCAAAACTCAATAATGGGGGGATTTACTGTCATTTAATATTATCATTATAAAGACTCTGACAAAATGGTGTGATTGAAATTGAAAGGGCTAAGAAGATCAATAATATATAGTATTGCACTTTTCTTGAATTGTGCATTTCTCACTGGTTTCTATCTTCTGTTGTGATAATTCTATACCTTCTTAGCAGACACTTCTGACCTATAATACTGTAAAAGTGGTCATTTTTGCGCAATTAAATTGTTTGCGCTTTGCTAATTTTGAACCAGTTTGTTTGTTTTTAAATTCACAAATTGAAAGTTCATTACTACACTTACAGAAATATATTCACACATTTGTATTTTCACAGTTGCTGCTTATTGTCACAGTCACTACTTGAAGTACAAAATGTAGCGCACAATTAAATATAGCATGGAAATATCCACGGTCTAGTACCATTTTAGTGTGCGAGTGGTCCCTGATAATTAAATGTTTTCATCTTGCATTTTTGCAACAGATTGACTTGACTCAAGTCACCATCAGTCGCCATTTTAGTGACTTAAATTGATTAAAATCCAATCAAACAATTTACCGCTCTGGACTTATACTTTTTGGCTTACTGAAAGTGGTCGCATAGTTGAAAGGACAGCACTACAAAACTTAATGAAATGTAGAAGTTGAGAAAACCTTGCTAGGTCTGTCTCTTGATTAACTCATGACTTAAGGTATAATTTGTCCTGACATTTAAAGTTACATTGATTTTAACTTTAAATGTCAAGTTTATTAAAATGTTAAATTCAAGAGATATGGGAAAAAGGAGTTGTATTAAAATTTGTAGGAAGGGCTGGAACACAGGTAACTCACATCTTCTTCACCTGTCCAGTCAGACAGGTAACTCACATCTTCACCTGTCCGACGCCAAAGTTACCTACTATGGGCAGGTGGGTGGGTGCTATTTCCAGGCCTGCTTGTAGTAGGTTTTTAAAAAGATTTCAAGCCTTAATTTGGTATTACATCAGTTATTGATACAGAGAATACCTTGGACAGGCAATAATCTCCTCGGTGTTATATCGTAATTACAAAGCTAATCAATACAGTAATATGATAGCTTTATGCAATCGGTCACAGTACTCAACATAATATGCAATTGACATTCAATTCACTTTTCGTTGCGTTTCTGTCAAAACCGTGTATCTCCATCCAGCACTTCAGCATGTATAAAGTAATACTTGTATGTATAATCTTTGGAAAGCCTGCTCGAACATGTTCAGGGGCCATTAACACATCAATCAAGACCATGTAAGTGCTCTTGCCCCTGAATATGTATAAATCAAAACTTAATACAAGGTTTTGACAGAACAGCTATGTTTTTAGACTAATAGCACATACACAGCCAATCCAGAATTCCACAAATTTCACTTATTGTACAGCTTCAGAATGCTGTAAATTTGACATCGTAAATAACCTGATTAATTACAGCACTGTAATTATTAGCCAACTTGGTGTGTGTGTGTTTAATAGTAGATGATTGTCTAAGTCGGGGTGAGTGAGAGGTGTCCTACTGTGAAAGTGGTGTGTATCTGGTGTGTAGGGTAGAGCTCTGCCATATAAATCATCACTAAAATGGTCACTGTCGATGAGTGCTATTAATTCCTTATAGCACTCGGCAGCTACGCTGCCTCGTGTTATAAGTCATACTAAAAATGTGATTTTGTTAATCATAGTTTGATATTCCAATTTAAATCCAAGAAGGTATCAGTTCCCTTGTATTTATACTTTGTGTCAACTTAAAGGGACACAATGTCATGTTGAATTTTTTTTAATTTTAATTAATTTACTTCAGAATTCAAGATGAACATTAAAAATTGCCATTATTGTTGTTTTTACTTTAAAAAACCCCAGCAAAACTTGATTAAAACAATGTTTTAAATATGTTGGAATACCACCCTTAACCATGTAAAATGCTGATCGGGCCAGATCAGCATTTTTTGAATCAACATTTTGTTGTACAAAGAGAGCTGATTTTTCTTAATCCTTATAGGTGTAAGTTCATACATGTAATACAATTGTAAAAATATACAAATCCCAGTTTTTATCATATATTTTTGTAATTGAGGGCGCTGCCTCCACCACATCTCTTAATGCCCCTTCAACTTAAGTTGGGAGGGTAGGTCAGCATGTACTTTCTTGACTACATCATGATATTGTAACTACAAAGTGTCTACATTTGTATCTGCGTAAGTCAGTTATTTCTTTTGCTGACAAATATTACTGACAAACAGTGGTTCATGATAAGACGAAATTGGTTAATGTCAATTTGACTAATGTTTCTAGTGTGATAATAGTTTAAAAGCAATCTAAGTTCATGCAAACTTAATCATTTCAAGACGAAAATAGTAAAATGTTTGACAAATTGTGTAAAACTTAAATCTTGAAAAAGAGAAATAAAAAATATGACCTGATTTTTGTCGAAATTGTGTCCACCATGTTTCAAGATGGCGATTGGCCACATACGGCAAACACGAAAGTGAAAATCTGTGACGACATTTTACCTCCCCACTTCAGCTATATTAGTTATAGTCACTGTCATAATTCTAAGGACGAAATTCAAGCTTAAATTCACACGACCATGTTTTGTTGTTGTTCGCTGAGTTGCATCCAAATGGATGAAATGTGTGAACAACTATGCATGCATGCGTGTGATGATTGCACGATTAACCAATCAGGATGCGCGGTCATATTTTTGAAAGTGTCAGGGTTTACGCCTGTACTCTCGTAAGCACATACATATTGGTGGGATTATATCCATAGCATTATGACATTTCCAATAATGCTCCTTGAACCTCCTCTGACAAGAAATATCATAAGGTCAGTAAAAAGATGATCTTGTGCATGTTGTTGATTATATCCATAGATCGTCAATAGAGGGGATGATTATCTCCCAGATTATCTCCATTGAAATGTTGTGTGGAGATGATCTATGTCTGTTTCGCACACACCTGTTTGACTATCATGTTTGAAAAGCCCGGTAAACTGAATTGGTATTGATAGTCTATTGCGGCAACTACAGTAGTATACATAAATCTAGTTTGATAAAAAAGCAAACGTGAAAGTTGAAATACTTCTAATATTTGAAGCATATTAATTTAATACACACATTCACCGATGCGATAGATATAACACTATTTGTGAAGTTTATAGACACTTATTTCCCCCAGTTTTTTATTACACATAATCTTGAACCCATGATGAGTGTGTGCTATGGAAATAGCACTTCTTTTGAAATCGATTTCTAGCGATTTAATGTATCTGGAAACGAGAGTGGCATATTATTTATGGATGTTGAGAAGTTATTTCATGACATGGCGAAAAGGCTACATCGGCTTTTGTGTTGAGCGACCTTGGACCGAAACACACATAGCTTCGATCAAAATACCCACTTATCCATCCCCGTCTTGATTATCTGTGTTATATCCCAATCCCAAATAAATCTAATTTAACCAGGGGGAAATGTTAACCATTCCATATGCTGGTGATATACTACATCATTTCTCAATACCCACACCCAAGCTCCAATGGATATTGTATCCAATTCATTCATCAACCTAAAGAAAGCACTAGAACAACATACCATACATGTTACCATGGTTACACAAGAATCTAATGCATGAGCTTTAAAGACTATTAACTCAAAGTTTAAAGTCAGCAGCAAACAAGGTCCCTGGACCCGGATCCCTTGGCATTTGTACATCATTTAAAAAACACTCAAAAATCAGGACACAGAGTCTCAACAGATTTTCAAATAAATATGATATCGGTGACAAATAGCACCCGACTGTTTGACTTTATAACACACTTGTAGACATATATAACATAAGAAGCGGAGATCGAGGTTTAATATTTAATACACAATTAACCGCATCTTGTATCAAAACAACATTTGGAGGTGTCACTGAGTTACATTGAGGACATTGATGTAACATAATCGTGGCTATTACACTGTTGGAGATATCTGACATATATAACACAAAAACAAGTCTCGTTTGTGAAATGATCATCAATCAAAAGGAATGAGTCACATGATAGTCATTGGTTTACTATTGAGTAAAGATGGCTTGTTAGCAACTAAATAATATAAACACATCAACAAAAATAAGTCCCCCTCTCAACAGTTTGTCATAACATCGTAAGGTAAAACATTTTACCAATAAAACTTACTTAGAAATAATCCTATGACTGTTTTCTAAGTGTTGTTTGAAAATGAAAGATGTCCATGACTGCATGGCTGAATTAACTCAATTGGAAGACAAAAACTGCCCTTCTCAAAAGTTACAAAAGTTTATGAATGGCTTCTTACTAATGGAAAAACACCTGTGGTTGAGTGCAGTTTAAAATACCCACCAAGTGAACATTACTCTAATGTGTAATCAATTCATGATCATTCAGCCATGTAAATCCCTTTTTTGGCTCAGAGCGTAGCACAGTGAGATGTTACTGACCTGCAAATTTGATAAACTTTGTGACTTTTGAGAAGGGCAGTTTTTGTCTTCCATTTGAGCTCATTCAGCCATGAATTCATGGACATCTTTTATTTTCAAAAAAAGCTTATGAAACAGTCATAGGATTATTTCTAAGTAAGTTTTATTGGTAAAATGTTTTACCTTACGATGTTATGATGAACTGTTGAGAGGGGGACTTATTTTTGTTGATGTGTTTAGTTTAATCAGTTCCAAATTGGCAAGAAATATTCATTTTTTATTTGTCTCTGTGTGCAAAAGTAATCCAAGCATACATGCGAGATTATGGCTACATGCACACGGTTTTAGACGCACGCACGTCACGCATGATGCACAGTGCGCATCATATCATATCGTGCATCGTGACGTGCATCATACGCACGTCACGCATATGATGCACAGTGCGCTTGTTGCTTTCATGGACGCCCGCGCCCTTCTGTATTCATTTGCTGCTGCAAGGAGGCTTCGATAATTTGGAACTGATCAAACTATAGAATACTGATGATATTTTCCATACTTTATTTAATGTTTTATGAAAACAAATCTGTAATCACTATTGAATTTGAACAAAAATAAGAGTTTGGTTGAATCAAGAATAGGTTGAATAAAAAAATTTCTTAAACCATTCACACATCATTACAATATAATAATATGAAGTTAAACTTTCGATCTCAACACAAGAAATAATTACCTGGAGTTTTCAGGTGTTGCTACACCTTTCATCAGCAGACTAATGACTCGACTTGACCTTTTGGAGGTGTGACGTCAGAATCGGGTCATAGACTCTTGGTAATGACCCGATTCTGACGTCAGACCTCCAAAAGGTCAAGTCGAGTCATTAGTCTGCTGATGAAAGGTGTAGCAACACCTGAAAATTCCAGGTAATTATTTCTTGTGTTGAGATCGAAAGTTTAACTTCATATTATTTATCACCAACACAGATGAACTTTCATTCTAATAATCATTACAATATATTAACAAACTTCTTTAAACAAGGTATGCATGTACTACTATAGCTATCAAATCAAAGGGTTTCTTTGTGTAAGTGGTCTAGGAATCTGATTTGAAGCTAAGACCCCGTACACACTGCAAAATCGCTTCATTCAATGAAGATTAGTTGATCTTCATTAGTTAATTCAGAGAGCGTACACATTACAACTAACCATGAACTAACGAAGATCGAGATGCGTACACATTAGTAAACATTAACGAAGATCGAATTAAGGTTGGTTGCCATGCGGATACCGGAAATTGACTCCTTGTATGTCATTCGTTCCACATTACTCCCTTCATTCGATGAAGCGAGCGTACACATTACACATTTGCTTCATTAAATTAACATTTATCTTCGGGTTCTTCGGAAGAACCTCCTGAGGTTCATCGAATGAAGCTGATTTAATCTTCCTTCAATGAAGGGTGGATCATACAAATTATGCACTTTCATTAGTTAATCTTCATCGCACTAAGGGATTTTTGTTAAGTCGCTAAGCGTACCGTTTTTCTCAACTTCAAAATGTTATCAGTTGAGCAAAGAAAGAATAAGTAAATGAGCACCATTTTTGTCAAACAGAGAATTGCAGTCAATAGCTTTCAAGCTCTTAAAAAACAAACATATTGAAATTTTAACTAACATTTTATCTTTTGAAGGAAAGATAAACACTTCAAATTGTAACGTTGAAGTTTCACGAAGTTGAAAAATTATACTTTCCATAAAATCTACATTTGAAAGTAGTGCGTGGGTGTGAGGGTTTGAAACCTGATTGTTTCTATACCAGAAGTAGGACAATCAGTTTGTACATTTCAGTTTTACTGATTCATAAATTATTTTCCTACTAATAACAAAATATCTTCTTGTTGATCGCAGATTTGCTATCTACTGCTGATAACATATTTGCTATCTACTACTGATAGCAGATTTGCCGGCTACTGCTAATAGCATAGTTGCTATCTACTGCAGATAGCTTATTTGCTATCTATTGCTGATAGCAGATTTGCTGTCTACTGCTGATAGCAGATTTGTCAGTTACTATATATAGCAGATTTGCCAACTACTGCTGATAGCAAATTTGCTATCTACTGCAGTGCTGATAGTAAATTTGATATCTGCTGCTGATAGCAGATTTGTTATCTACTGCTGACGGGCAGTGCTGATAGTGCTATCTGCTGCTGATAGCAAATCTGTTTTCTATTGCAGTGCTGATAGTAAATTTCTTATCTACTGATGATAGCAGATTTGCCAACTACTGCTGATAGCAAATTTGCTATCTGCTGCTGATAGCAAATGTGCTTTCTACCGGCAGTGCTGATAGTGCTATCTGTTGCTGATAGCAAATCTGTTTTCTATTGCAGTGCTGATGGTAAAATTTGCTATCTGCTGCTGATAGCAAATCTGCTGCTGATAGAAAACTTGCTTTCTTATACCTGCAGTGCTGATAGTAAATTTTGGTCAAAATTGACATAAAATTTGGATTTTCTGATCCATTTCCTTTCCAAAAATGTATACTTTTATAAGCATTTGATTAATAGTTCAATAATTACAGCACTCACAATATTCAAAAAATCAAGTCAAAAACTTCCTTGAGTCCCCCCTTAAGTCATCGAACTCTACCGAAAGTTTCACATTACAATATTTTCAATTCCACGATATCAACCTTTGCACTTCACACATTGAAAACAACATCTTGAGCTTATTGATATTTCTACAATTTCCACTTTATATATCCGGCAGATATTAATGACAGTAATGCGATCACAGGTAAAATAGAAAGATTAACATGCACTAGTAGTAATTGTGATGTCATATTTTTGTTGACTGCTTTCAGGATCAACTTGTATTTTTTGTTTTGTTCCCCCACTACTGAGTGATCTCTACATACCAAACACGTGTTGTGTGTATTTACAACGACTAAGGCTTAGTAAAAAAAACTTGCATGTTTCCCGTTCCCACCTGCTTCCTTTTTGGCCGCCGCCTCCTATTTTTTACTATTTACTATTTCTGAAAATTCGGTTGTTGTTTTTTGGGGGGGGGGTTTTCTTTTCAAAAGTCCGGATGGGAAATATGTCATATTTTTTTACTATGCCTAACTTAGCATTGAAATTTCGTCAGAATTTGACCTATGATAGTCACCGACGGCAACTAGTCATGACTATCAGGTGGCGACTGAGCTCGACTGGTCGACTAGGAAAAAACTCTTGTCGCGCAACCCTAGAATCAAAATAATTTGGTAGTTGTCTCTATCCTACAAGTCCAATAATTAAGACTCCAAGCTCGGTGAATTTTGAAACAAGGCCAAATGATAGTGTATGCCATTTTAAACAGTTTATCACTAGAATTAAACTTAACTAATCTGTAAGTGATATCTTTACAGTCTAGAAATAACAAGATAGCTAAAATACGGCCATTGTATAATTTTAATATGAATTATACACAAACCTGTGACATATAGATCAATTATAGATTCAGTGTATTATAGTTGTACCTTTTACTATGATAATCTATGCTTTTACTATTCCTTTCTATCATAAGTATTCAAGACCATTATAAATTGTATTGATTTAGATACGCATCTTGAATCGCCTGTAAATACTCCTCCACTGTTTAAATTTACACGCTGCATCTTGAATCTGATTGAAGTGGTACTTCTTAACTATTAGAAGCTTCAAAATCAGCTTTGTCCTGATCACAAAATAAATATCTTCAGATATATTGTCAAGACAATTTTTATACCACACAAGAAATGTATTTACTTTATTTTTATTTTTGAGATGAGATGCTATTATGGTGGGTAAAACTAGTTTGTGATCGTCGGAATACAAATGATGACTTTTCACGAAAAGTGGGTCATAGAAACTGACCATGCTCTCTACAGTTTAATCAGTTCCAATTTGGCGGGAAATATTCAATTTTGTTATCTCTTCAAGCGCAAAAGTAATCCAAGCATACTTGCGCGATTGTGGTCACATGCACATGGTTTTGGTCACACGCAAGCATCAAACACATGATGTACGGTGCGCTTGTTGCCTTCATGCCCTCAGATTTGGTTTGGTCCGGGGTGCCACTGGAGAATCAAAACCCCTACCCATTTCTAAGTGTGATTTTGGAACAACCGGTACCCATTTCTAAGGATTTTGCTTCATTATAGACCAATTGAAGAAAAAGTGACCCCATTATTATGGATTTTCCAGCACAAAATTATACCCATGTTTAGGGATTTTTTTGCATAAAAGTGACCCATTACCAGCTTCACCAATTTGGAGCTAATCAAACTTTAGTGACAAGTATGATGGAGAAATAAGTTTAATTAATTCTTTTGAGTTAAATAAATTATGGGAATTACAAAGACCGTTAAAAACATTTCTCACACTAATTGTCCTCAATAGTTCAATTGGTTTCTCGACCATGAGAGAAAGATTAATTATTATCATCCCTTCCATCTTGTGAACTAAGCATTTTTGACGTCACCTACATTGGTTCTTAACACTTTCCATGCGGCAGGCGGCTGCAGACGACACCCCAAAATTTCACAAAATGTTTCAAATATGTCAAAATTGTTAAATTTCATAACCATATTTCAAATCACCATGTGAAATGCATTGAAATAAGTACAAACATGCCAAGTATTGATTCAGTAATCCTTTGGATAGACCATGAAAGTTGGGAAAGGTTTCTGAAAAATCTGTTTTGTATAGGGTAAAACCAATAGCCGCGTGGAAAGTGTTAAAACTAGAGGACATGGGAAGGGAGTATAGACAGGCATATAACTGAGGGGGTGGGGTTCAGGTTTGGATCCACTTTCCCAATAAGAGGGTAAAAAGAGCAAAGTTACACAATTCAGATGTTTATCTTTTTCCCATAAGAGATACACTATGCAATAATATCAACAGAAACTGGCGACAAAAACTAAAAGTCATTTGGCAAAATGAGGCTTGTTAGTGTTTGTAAAGAGGTCTTATTGGGATAGGTGCAATATTGTTATAGAAAAAGTAAATATACACGAATTACAATTGGAGCTGTCAGCAACTGGGAAAAACAAATGACAAACAAAATGAAAATCTATGAAAATCTATGAAACCGATTACTGGATTGGCGATCTAATTGGCAATTGACAAAGTGTCAATCAGAAGATGCTATGATATGAAATAATTTGTCCATACATGGTTAAGGTCCAATTTATTTTCATCCATCACTTAATTATAAAATGTTGTCAATAAAAGATGAAGGAAGGGCAGCATAAGAAATACCAATGAGTCTGAACGACCCTTTTTTGTTCTTTTTTTACAATTTTAGAAAAACTTTTTTAATATTTTGAAAATGTCACAAAAAATGTTGAAAAAGACAGACAGATCGGCCACAAATATATTATGAATTTATATATATTCCTGAAAGATAATTCTTAAGACGTCTTATCTTGAATGTCCCTTGCAAGCATATCCTCAGCATTACTAATTTATTAATCCAAAATCCTTCTCTTTCAGCATGTTTGGCAAGAACTGACACAAACTGGGAGAATATCTTACTTTCTTAGTCTATACGATGCAAGTAACGTCATCCAAAGCATAAATAATTCTAGATCTGGGGATTATATATTGGTTTGTTGGATTGAGGACAATAATGCCTCCTTTTTAGGCCACTTTATAGTATAAGACCAAGGGCAGCATAAGAAAAACTTTGGAATTTGTTTTTAAATATTTAGAAAATGTCATGAAAAATGTTGAAAATTCTTCTAAATCTTCACGAAAATGTTGAGAAAAAAAAGGAAACAAAAAGACAGCCCGATCGGCCCTGACTGAGAGGTTCTAAAATACATAGAACAGAGCCTGTTTTTCCATCTTACTTATGAACAGCCACAATTACTCTCACAACTGTATGCCTCATGGCAGGAAAAGCAAACAATACAGATGTGAAACACGCACACACAAATATATTATACATTTATATATATTCCTGAAAGATGATTCTCTTAAGAATTATCAAAGACGTCTTATCTCGAATATCCCTTGCAAGCATATCCTCAGCATTACTAATTTTTTCATCTAAAATCCCTCTCTTTCAGCATGTTTGGCAAGAACTGACACAAACTGGCAAAATATCTCACTTTCTTAGTCTATATGATGCAAGTAACGTCATCCAAAGCATAAATAGTTCTAGATCTGGGTATTATATATTGGTTTGTTGGATTGAAGACAATAATGCCTCCTTTTTAGGCCACTTTATTATATAAGACCAAGGGCAGCATAAGAAATTCCAATGTGTCTCAACAAACATTTTTTATTTTTGAATTTCAGAATTATTGTTCTACAAATATTTAAATGTTTTTGACAATCTTTGAAAAACTTCGGAATTTGTTTTTAAATATTTAGAAAATTTCATGAAAAATGTTGAAAATTCTTCTAAATCTTCACAAAAATGTTGAGAAAAAAAGGAAACAAAAAGACAGCCCGATCGGCCCTGACTGAGAGGTTCTAAAATACATAGAACAGAGTCTGTTTTTCCATCTTACTTATGAACAGCCACAATTACTCTCACAACTGTATGCCTCATGGCAGGAAAAGCAAACAATACAGATGTGAAACACGCACACACAAATATATTATACATTTATATATATTCCTGAAAGATAATTCTTAAGACGATTTATCTTGAATGTCCCTTGCAAGCATATCCTCAGCATTACTAATTTATTCATCCAAAATCCCTCTTTCAGCATGTTTGGAAAGAACTGGCACAAACTGGCAGAATATCTCACTTTCTTAGTCTATACAATGCAAGTAACGTCATCCAAAGCATAAATAATTCTAGATCTGGGTATTATATATTGGTTCGTTGGATTGAGGACAATAATGCCTCCTTTTTAGGCCACTTTATTATATAAGACCAAAAATTAGATTGATCTCAAACACATATGCACCTTAGTATTAGAAACCAACCAGAACCAAGATCTAGGCACAGTGGCCATTTCTAAAGATTTTCTCATTCTCACAATGTAATAATCTATTTTTATTGAATTCAATAAATACATTAATTTACATACCTCTCCCTGTCACAACCCCCCCCCCCCCCCCCCCCCCCCCCCCCCCCCCACCACCACACACCCCTGTGCGTAAGACGTGTGAATAGGGGATATGAGTTCCACACTATGCAATAGGGGATATTGTGTATACACTCCTACCGGGCGGATTGGGGACATTTTCCGCCATTTTGTGTGTATTTTTCCGTGCGTAGGACATTGTACTATCTAACCGGGGGTGCACATGGTGCATGCTAATAGGGGTCCCCACTTGGATAGCACTGTGACATGATTTGCAGTAATTTGCACCTATTCCGAGATTGGGGATATCCCCTATTCCCCCCCCCCCCCCCCCCCAAAAAAAACACACCACCAACCACCACCTCTAAGAGAGAGAGAGAGAAGTAAAATCCTATACATTTTATACACAAATTGTGTCTAAAAACTGCACAAATTTTCAACAACAAAAATGTAAATACAATAAAAATCTTAATTTTATAAATCATGAGTCGGGTCAGGTTCATGGAATGGGGCGAGGGTGTTCTCGCTATCTTAATTTGAAAGTTTAAAAATAGCTGTTGGAAACTGCTTATTCGCAACAATAGCCCATTGTTAAAATATCAAATTGTAAGGGGCCTGATCTTGATTGTGTTGGCAATAGGCCTGTTCAGATGGCCACTAAGCTCGAGAATAATTATTCTCGAGCTTCATTTTTGATGACGCTAACACAGAGTGCCTGTCCAGACGACAAACTTAACCTTGAGTATAGCGATACTCCTGCAGTAGCTTCAAGGTTAACTCAAGGTCATGCGACTCTTCATTTTGCGGTAAGACCTGGGTCACAGGTCATAAATCTCACTCGCGGTTAACATTTGGGATGGATTCACACTGCGCACACACTCACGGTTAGCTCTCGGTTAGTGCTTAGGGTTAGTTAACCGCAAGATCTTTTAGGGTTAACATTCCAGCTTTATACTCTGGGTTAGTTAAGTTAGTTAACCATAACCGATTCACGCTGCCGTTAACCAAGAGTTTTACCTCTAGGTTAACGAATTTGACGCTAACCTAGAGGTTAGTGTCCCTCGTCGGAATGCTCCTAATGTTTTAAAATGCGACTGTTTGGCCTCAGCTAGTTCAAGTGTAATAAATATTTCCTTGAATAGCAATGTTTATTTTTATCACAGCACTATTACGGTCTGTCTGCTTCAGGTTATTTTATAATGTGTTATGTATTTCAACTGACCAATTCAAGGACGCAGTGGAATTCTCTGCATAGATGCTTATACATGTAAACACGATAATTGATGATGTATCCACAATAACAAAAACACTCAATTTTCGCTTTAAAACGTACCGTTACTTTTAGTTTTCACAGATTAAGTAGATTAAGATTTGTAAGTAGGAGCCCTTAAAGTAAAGAAATATTTAATTCCAACTGACGTTTTAAATTCCATTAACCCTAACCTCCTATTAAGTCACATTTTGAAGAATTTTTTTTTTCAACGACAAAAACGCGGACAACCTCGAACCCACAACCTCTCGGTTGCCAGACGAACGCTCTACCAGTGCGCCACGAGGGCCAACCATACTCGGGCCAGTGCATTGGCCCGACTATGTAGCCTGGGGCCATTATTTCATCGAAAAAGTGCCACGCCAGCTGGCACAGACAGACTTTACCGTGCACATTTGCGGCAGACAGAAGAAAAACTGGTTTGATAACATCAGGGAATGGACTGGTCTCAACTACGTTCAAGCCAAACGTGCAGCACAAGATAGAACAAAGTGGAGAAAGAACACTAAGAAGAGTGCAAATATGGTCGCCAATCATCAGTAGTGATGGAGGCATCAAGGTATCAAGGTAAGGTATATTAGAAAAATCTTTTGTCTCAAAGCTCCTGCGCGTGTTAGTTAAATGATGCGTGTTAGAATTTTTTTTTTTTTTTTTAAAAACCAATTTGTCAGATTTTCATTGATCACATCATTTTAAATACAAAAGGTCACTTTTACAAGGATTTCAATATTTTATATTTATAAACAAAAATAAAAAGCCTTTAAAAAAAACCCGCATTCCGCATTAGGTTTTGAAAAACTGAAGAGCTTTGAGACAAAAGATTTTTTTAATATAGCCTTAGGGTACCGTTTCTACCAGTAGAAATTGACTGTTATGATGTGAAGATCAATTGGTGGTTGCAATAAAGGTCCATTCAACACTTTCATGGCCTTATCACTTTAAACCTTACAATATTGGTGAAGCTTGTATGGTTTAAAGCATGATTACACATTTCATCATTATCATCACCGATATTATGCGTATCTTTGCAATGTGTATCCTTGCTCAAGGTTGCCAATACACACAACAAAACACTTCACTACTACACAGCGTTCAAAATAGCAGTAATCTGTGCACCTGAAATAACCACATTTCCTGGTGGATAACCATTTTTGTCTTGCTGATTATCCGACTGATAACCACAATTTTGACATCAAAACAACTGAAACAATAGCAGATAACAAATAGTGGCAGATAACCAAAATCTTCTGCTGGGTTATCCGCTGGATAACCAGCTTTTTTTCATATTTCTAACGCTGCTACTACATGTAGGTGATTGTAGAGTGCGCTTCCCCATCTCATGGCCGTATCAGGTTGGCTATCATAAGCTTAAGAAAATCTTAAATTCAAAACTAACTCCATGGCGCGATCAGGTAGAGGCAGGACTTCCTTGAAAGGACTCTGGTTCAATTCCTGGCACAGTCAAGGATCTGCTCTATATATATATAAACTGCTCACAAAAAGTATCGAAACACTTAGAAATGATCCAATATAAAATGGCTCGAAAAGGTATGCATTAATCGAAGCAAATAATCAAGTGCATAATTTTGTTCTGCGTATTTTGACACCTCGATCGTTGAGATACGATGTTGCGGAGCGGAGTTATTGTCATTTCAATGATCGTGGGTCCAGTTTCAAAAGTGACACTCATCCCTATTGAAAAGCACGAATCTGATCATTCTAAACAGTAATGCAAACCTCTTTCTATAGGATGATTGTCATTTTTGAAACTGGACCCACGACCATTGAAATGACAATAACTCCGCTCCGCAACATCGTATCTCATAGATCGAGGTGTCAAAATACGTAAAACAAAATTATGCACTTGGTTATTTGCTTCGATTAATGCATACCCTTTCGAGTCGTTAGATATTGGATCATTTCTAAGTGTTTCGATACTTTTTGTGAGCAGTTTATTAGCAAAGGTAGGGCTTCCGATTTTAAACAGGCAATGACTGTTGCTGTGTCTCATTACCTCAGCAAACTAAATCTATAACAAAAACTACAATCTACAAAACAGAAAACTGTAACATAAGCTCTGACACATCTAAGCAAGTCTAAGAGCGTGTTTCTGCTGGGGAAGAAACCGCTTATAAACGCTAAGTTTGCCCAGCAGAAACAGGCAGAACCCGGCAATAATCGGCAATAATCAGCAATAATCTTTTTGCAGTGCCCAAGCAGAAACACGCTCTAAGTGTACAGCCATAGCTTATATCGTTTACCCCAAATGGTCATTATCAAGTTTTCCTGATTAATATTTCTATTTAATAACTTCCCATAGCTAATACTGAAATACTACTGCAATCAAATGGTACGAGTTGGCTATAACATTAGGTTATCAGTGGTTGTCGAAACATTATTGATTACAAACAACAAAATCATTCCGTTTAACTTCCTGTTTTATTGCTTTTAGCGATTTATGCCGAGGCTGGGGCTCTCCAAGGGTTGCTCTATCTTTGAACAGATTGATTTCACTCGATACAGATTTTTCTAATTGGAAATGAATAATTATCTAAAATTATTGATCACAACATATCATGTAAAGTGATAATTGTTACATTATATTTAACAGAAAATGAAACAAGATTTGAATGGTAGATAGAAACCTTTATTTTTGTATTATAAAGGAATAATATTTGAAAATATGATAAAAAAATTGAAGTTTTCCCTATATTTCTTCTTTTTTCCCAATGGATTTTTGATGTGATGCATCATTTAAAATTCTATCTATTATATACATGTATATAATATTACATGGTGTCACAAGTTTCTTCACAATATCTTAAGACATTTTACATTATTGTCTGTCATTTGCCTTCAATCATTTGCCTTCAATCATTTACCTTCAATAAAGAATAAAGAATCTACCAATTTCTTTAAGTAAGCCCTACCATAGTGAAAGACTAAAGTCTACACTCTCTCTTCATTATTACATTCTAATTGTAGCACATCCATATGTATGTTGAACCAATGCTGTTTTATTTTAGGAACAAAATTAATTAATGAATTGATGTTCAAATTGATTGTTAGATACTCACTAGCGTGATGTGCTGTGAATCAAATGTTACACAAAGATCAAATAAGTCACCAACTCAGTGAAAAATCAAATTTAAAAGTCATTCGTTATCGTTAGACTACTCATCGACATGATGTGCAATAAATCTACCTCATAGATGACAAATAAAACATCTCAAAGTAAGATTAATTCGGTTTTTTGAGTTCTTATGAGATTGGCATCATGCTTTCAGTAATTTTAGATTTCAATGATTTTATAACTCAAAAGCTTTGAAGAAACAAATAAAATACATGAGATGTTTGTTCAATAAATAAGTCACCAAAATTCCTTTTTCTTCAAGAAGTCACAATGATCCATTTTTCAAGAAGTCCATTTTGCTAAAGTCATAAACATCGCATCTTTGCACTTACCACTTCTATCCCTGATAGCCAGATCTCTCCCTTCCTTAAGATGTATATCTAACTGAAAGAACGAGCACTCTTCCTGCAGAGCCTGCCATCTCACCGCATCTTGTAAGGCACGTATACTCTCATCCGCCTCCATGCTTCCTCTATGGAGATAATCTCCCCCATCACCTGGTGCATCTTCTAAGGAGTAACCATCCATGCTGGAGTAACCGTAAGACGTAGCGCCAGTAACTGACGGCTGATGTGCATCACTATAACTGAGGCGTTCGGTAACACCGTCGGATAGGTAAGCATGTGTTGGAGGCGAGGCCTGAATTAAATAAAATGTTGTTTGTTGAGTCAGTAAATATGGTTAAATAGGAATAGCTCGAAGATGAAAGGAAAATAGTTATTGCCCAGCGCTTTGGAACCCGACTGCTTATTTTGACGGAATAAATTGTATTCAAAATTAGAAACCAGCGCGATGCAGGGGGTAACTCTCATGCTGCCGAAAGACAAATTTGTTAAATAGCAGATGTACAGGAGAATGAACTAAGCTATAACTGAGGCGTTTGGTAATGCCGTCAGATAGGTAAGCATGTGTTGGAGGTGAGGCCTGAATTAAATAAAATGTCGTTTGTTGAGTCAGTAAATATGGTTCAATAGCAAATACCGGGTGAATGAGCTAAGCTAGAAGTAAAATGTACAGCAGAATATTTTTGCGGCATAAAATGTTTGTTATCACTGAAGCATCCACATTTTTTGTAACATCAAATGTTCAAGAAATTTATACGGATCTTTGAATTATGTCTAATAATAACAACAGGGACATTAACAATTTGTGAGCAAGTCAATATTGCAAATCCTTGCAAGTCATAAAATATAAGATATTTTCTTGTGCAAACCAACTTCATGCTTTAGGTAATATAGCTACAACACGGCTAGAGGATTATCATTTCAATTGTATTGAGTCATTTTGTAACATTCACAGGATGTCACGACTGTGATTATCAAGAATGTTTTGCGGTGCAAATTAGGGTTCTGTTAGAGCTGTGCCCTCACATGCTTCCCGGAAAAATAATGCTTTATATTTATACCGTACCATATCAATGTCAATGACTACCAAGACTGTGTTTTTTTAAAACAAATAATACACTGTAAATCCACTCATTGTCTTTTACTTTGACGAGCTCTTCAAATTACAGATCTGGTGCTAGCTTTATACAATGTTGATAATTTTAATTTTAAGAGAGTTCAATGTGTTGAAATTGTGACCTTGGATTTTGCATTTACACAACATTGATTCTTCAAGCTATAAATATATAATTCACAACTCCTAATAAGGAAATACTGTATTGAATAAGGTGACAATAATAACGATGACAATTTAGCTAGAAAATAAGTAGACATTGGTGTTATCTACTGACAATTGAAACATTTACTGATTAATTGTTGATATATATGAGTTATCTATTAAAGAGAGTTATATTATATTATGTAAGTGCTATCTGCTAAAGATAGTAATATTCTACAATGAATTACTGATATAGGCGAGCATTAACTATTGGAAATGTCCTGAAAATAAGAACTTTTTAGGGATAAGTTAGGGTATAAGTGCTGTCTACTGAAGACAGTAATTTTGTATCAATTATTTATATATGTGAGTGCTATCTATTGCAAAGATTGGCATTTTCCTAGCAATCACAGCTATGTGAATGCTATCTTCTAAAGATAGTAACATTTTGTGAATTACTTTGGGTGTATATTGCGCAAATGCTATATACTGAAGATAGTAACATTTTGGGGATTATTTTAGGTGAATATTGTGCAAATGCTATCTACTGAAGATAGTAACATGTTGTGGATTACTTTAGGTGAATATAACGCAAATGTTTTCTTCTGAAGTAACATTTTGTGGATTACTTTAGGTGAATATTGTGCAAATGCTATCTACTGAAGATAGTAACATTTTAGGTATTAATTCTGGTGAAAGTGTCATCTACTGAAGATATTGACATAATTAATGATTGACATATGGTACTGTGTAGCAAACAGAGTAAAATTGTATGATTATTTATTGATAAATGTAAGGGCTCTATTGAAGAGAGTAGTATATTAGTGGCTCTATGTGAGTTCTGTCTACTGAAGATAACAAACTTGTATGGATCAGAGTAAATGCCGATTACGTAAGAGAGTAAACATTTTATAATAAGTATTTGTCGCAAAAAACTGATCCCAGCTGTTCCTGTCATACATAGTTTTTGATATAATAGGCAAATGCAAGTTTTGTCCATTGAAGAAAACAACAGTTTACAAATTACTTATAAGTATTACTTGTAAGAACTAACTTAATGTAGTTAACTTACCCCTTGACTGCTCCCATCGATGGACGGAACCCGTCCCCGACCTGGGATGCGTCTTTCAGGAGAATCCTGATCTGCATCACTCTCTACATTGTCTTGGAAGCGTCTTCGAAAGGAGGCAGGCTGTGGTGATAAAAAAAACAAAAATTGGGATCAGTCTACAGTTAAGAATAGCATTTATATTGCTATGTTTATTTATAGGCACAATCAGTCATTTAACAATTTCCAAGTGGCTGTTGGTTTTACCATATACAAAACAGATTTCTCAGAAACCTTTCACAACTTTCAAGGTCTATCTCAAGGATTACTGAACTAATAGTAGGCATGTTTGTACTTATTTCAATGCATATATATATCATGGCGATTCCAAATATGGTAATGCAATTCAATAATTTTTACATTTTTTGAAACATTTTGTGAAATTTTGGAATTTCGTCTGCAGACGCCTGTCGCATAGAAAGTGTTAATATAGACAAGTGCCCTCATATTTTAAGAAACCAGGGTTTTATGGTTATTGTAATGCTTTCATATGAAATTCTCATAGCCAGAGCAATAAAACTCAACGTTGTGTCATTTTGTGGAGCAAGTTTCATTCTTTGGCAAAACCAACAGTTTTTTTCCAACAGTTTCTAGATCATTTGCAGCAAGAATGCCATATAAAACATACTTCATGCGGTCCCATAAGGATTCAATAAGTCAATCATCACAACATTTTCCTGAAATTTGAAGAAGAAAAATCCAAATTTTGTGTGAAATTTGTTCATGGCATTTTTAGATATTTTTAGATTCATATGTCTTTTCCATTTTATCAAATAAAGGCATTGCAAATTTTATGAAAATAAATTTGATGATTTTGAAATGAACTTAATAAAAAATCCATATAACTGTTGTTTTCATGAGTGTTCCGTAAATGATTTTTCTCAAAGCTGTTCTGATTTTCATAACACAATGTGGAATGTGGTTTTGTTTCTTTCATTGATCAATGGATCTTTTGTAATATCTGAACATTGCAATATCTATTTTTAAAAAGTCATGCTAAAAATATATGAACAAAAGGAATCGGAAACACAAAGATGTTGACGTTTGTGACTTTATTTTGCTGATGTTTTCCGATAAAAATTAAATAACATTATGCCATATCGTTACGTCAGGTCCTCTTATATTTATTACATTTACTAACACAGGCTATTTTTGTGGATAAGCAGTTTGCATTCAGCTTTTACATTAAATAACATAAGTTAAAATTTGAAATATATTAAAAAATTGACATTTGCAGCGTCAATTTTTTAATATATTTCAAATTTTAAAAATAATCACGATTTTATTTATGTGCCAAGATGTTTTTAAACAAACTATTACTAAATGGATAATAGAACACTACGAAAGAGTCACTATATGGGGAGTCAACCATGTTGCTCCTCTTGTACTTCTTACCCTATAATTCTGAACCTGTTCTGGGACGAATAATATCTACATGTATAGTTCAAGTTGTGTAATCATGTTGTATGTTGGCTGAGAGGTATACTCAGAATTCACAACTCGTTGTCATTATTGCTGTTATATATATATAACATCTATACCCCACGAGTGCATGCTTTTATTAATGTGCCATGTAATTTTCAACCACTTTTTAACAATGAGTCTGAATACCCTACATTTTCACATTACATTTCACCTTCAAGAAAAAGTGGGACTATGAGTGAAATATTGACCATGTCTTGACTGCAATCAATAACTATTTTAATAAATCAACAAAAGGTTATTCATTGGCATTACAAACTGTCTTATTTTTTTAATATTTTTTTATATCTAAATGTGAATTTTGAATCTCAGACATTTTTTCACAAACATTTTTGTCAAGATGGTTTGTGGGGCCGAACTGGTATTTCAACTTTTTGTAAATTATTCTCAGTCTTAAAACACGTAAAACTCCTTGATACACACAAAATAATGAGACACGCACATAGTGTTGAGCTGCAGCTAACATGTTGTAAAGAACATCCAAGGTATATAGGAACATATGTCAATATCGAACTGATCAATTCAATCACCCGTCCAGCTCGATTCACTGATCTTCGAAGACTGGCCCCGATAATATTTAGAAAAAAGCATACACTTTTATTCTCATGTGTAAAAAAAACGTTGTGTAAAAAGATTTTTACACAACCATGTGTAATTATTAAACAAGGCTGTGTAATCATATTCAATTGTGTTAATACTTGGTTGTGTAAAATGTAATTCGATTATATAAAATTGAATTGCCGCGAAAACGGAATTTTAAACAACAGTTGTGTAAACTTTGAAGCATGTGATAAGAATTAACCAATCACAAATTACCCTTGTTGTGACCAAAATTACGGAAACGAAATGGCGGACGTGTCGGTGTTGCTTGAGCGAGTGGGGTTTTGGAGAGTTGATTGAAGTATTTGATGGTAAGTATAATAATTGTTGTGTAAACCATTTACACAACTTAATTGTGTAAATTAATGTTACACATTATTATTTAGAAATATTACACAACTGTTGTGTAGATATTACACAAATAGGGTTGTGTAAACTGTTTACACAACAGTTGCTAGGTTCCTATAGTAAACAGCGGTTACACAACTTGTGTAAAATTTTACACAACCGTAATAACAGTGTATCTCTAAACAGTGTCGGTGCTAACGTCCAATTCCCCTACTATCGGAGATCTGATTGGCTGATACCAGTGACGTATCATGTCAATTGACACACAAGAATTGTCCTAAAACGGTAATCCCCAGATGGTGATCCTAATGGCTATCCCGTGACAATTTTTCTGTATTATTAGATAGCTATCAAAGGAAAGAGCAATAGCATATGGTGGCAAGCTTAATTAAAAACAAGTCAATAAGAAATGTCATCATAATACCATCAGGGGTCTATATCATATTGATTATGCTATATATTATTAACCAGGGGCATCAGGAAGATACTTCATAATTCATGGCAAATGTGAGTCATTAAAACAAAAATATGTATTTATGATTATCTATTGCAGGGATATGAGAAAAATGTTTACAAAATTGGCACATTTAGTAGAGAGATTGAAAGAATAATATTTTATGATACAGAAATTGAGGAATTAGGGAACTGTAAAACTAGTAATCAATCAATTTCTGCATTATTTTTTCCCCTTCAAATTATTTACAATCTGTGTGCAGTTAAATTCACTATTTTATATACACATGAGGGTTAAATGATAAGATAGTATTCATATATATTTATATTTCTAAATTTGATACTAGAAATTAAAAACAACAACAACAACAACAACAACAACAACAACAATAAAAACATTGCACAATTGTCCCATTCACAAAAGTGTATTGCACAATGTTGCTGTTCTGTCAAAACTGTGTATGTTTTTCCAGCCAATCAGTATATGTATACAGTGAAACTGCCCGGGGGGGGGGGGTACTTAGTGGATATGAGGTCACAGGGATATGCCACCAAATCGGGTTCCATTTTTCACCTGTCGGGTAAATGAAAACCCCTTTTCACAGCCATTTTTGGTAAATTTATGGGTCTAATATCCAAGTCCCCACCCCCTGGAAACTGCCCAATGGTTATGCAGAAAGCGTTTCTTTATTCATGTTCAGGTGCAAGAGCACTTACAAGATTTTGATAGATGCGTTTTTGGCCCTTGAACATGTTTAGGGCAGACTGCCCAAAGGTTATACATACAAAGGATTACTTTATACATGCTGAAGGGCTGGAGGTTTTGACAGAACAGTGACGATAACCAGGCCAGACACCAGGTGTTTGTAACCTATCCATGAGATACTTTTATTAAAGAATATGCTTGAGTAAACTGTCAATAACATTATATGGTTACACCTTTTGGAGGGGGGGGCATTCAGCTTTGTTTTAGGTAGAAGTGTGCAATCATGTATCATAAAAAATTGTAGGCAAGGAAACAGGTTTTTTTGGTTAAAAACAAGGGCTGTAAAACTCATTGTGCAATGTAAATATTCAGAATGTCGATTGTTGGATTTTGAGAAAAATGAGACCTGAATCAACTGAATCAAAGTGAAAATGGGTTTTCAAGAACGATCAAAAATTGGTGGGGGGTATCAAGGAAGACACATACATACATCTTCAAATGTAAAATTCAGTCCCCCCCCCCCAGGATATTACCATCTATACACAACATATAACACAAAGGATACGCAACAACAAGTTGTCAAGTGGATTATATAGCAGTCAATAGTTAGGTCACCCAAGCCCTATATGAAAGCTATGAAGATTGTTAAACGGGGTCAGTCGTCACAAACATGCACAGACACAATAGTCAAACGACCTTGCTATTGTCATGCTATTGTCAACACTCCCTACACAGAGGTCTGCAGTGCAAATCTGTACGATTTTCGCCATGTAATGTCTATGGCAGATTTCATTCCGTGGTATACAGCTATGAGGTTTCCGTGGTCTTCGCTATCTCCAAGCAGATAGAGCAATACGTACATGGACTTTTTTGTAGATGAGGGTTCCTTTCATGGTTTGGTGAGGTTTAGAATGAGTTAGTATTCCTGTAATTTTGAAGACCACGGATTATCAAAACGTGAATTTTCCAACATTTTACGACATAAATTTGGTCACCAAACGTGTTTAAAACTATATACATTTTACCGTTATGCAGATGTTATTGACCCTCCTCTAAATTTCTACATGATTTTTAAGACGTTTCTCAGTTTTTGAGATGCCCAAATAGACCATTTTCTGAAGCTATTTCTAGCAAATATTCAGTCACTGAGACTCCATTGTTTTCTTGCGTATAACAAAATATGACATGCAGCGTGACCTCCCTACTGGCTGATAGTTACTCTGTTCACTATCTCTGCACTACATCAGGTGGATGCAGTAAGAGACATGACACATGAAAAGAACCGTGTGAAACATGTGACATGCTTTCATCTCACGATATATTGTCAAAAGGGGATGTTATATTGATATTGCAAAATGTCGTGCAATAGTGACATGTGGTTAATTTCAACAAGCTATTGTTACACATTTTGTTTATTTCATTTTCAAATTTGACATATTAAAATTGTTTTAAATTATACTTTTAGAACTCTTTTAATCATCCACAAAACCAAATATATCGAGAACTTAGCAAAACCAATTCTAGGAGCCTTTTTCACTCTCGAGGAAGGATAGGGAACTAAACTATTCACATCATTTTCAGCTTGTTAAACAGGGGCATTTTTTTCTTCTTGTCAACATGTCATTGCGGGTAGGCATCAAAATGTAACAATAATGGCCAATATTGTAACAATTTGACATTTCTGACATTAATCGTTAACACCGCTACAATCGATTGCACAGGTCAGAGCGCTGGACAATATCTGTCAGTTGCTCTGCTATATATAGAGGAAACTGAACCATACAGGTCCTTAAAATGGATATCGCCTTATAGCTACTACAAAATGAGCCCATGAACCGCTTAAATTTAAAAGTTGGTTGCAATTATAAACACATTGCCTATTTCCTCTTAGTGACGCCAATGGTATATTAAATTCGCTGATTTTCCAAGGCTTGAATATGGTTAAGGTAAGATTTAGTGTTAAGGTTAGGGTTAGAATTTAGGGTATAAGGGTTAGGACTATAGAAGGGTTAGGGATAAAGATAGGTTTAGAAATAGGGTTTATTCAGTAGTGTGAACTGAGGAATTGGTGAACTCTACCATAACCTACTTAGTCATGTTAGTGACTGCAGTATCAGTACTGGTATACACAATGCATGATTAACAGAGGACTTTCTCTGATAGATAAGGCAAAAAAAAGAAAAGTTGTTGGATTGCCCTTTCCTGACCGACCGTAAAAATTGGGGAAAATCAGTCGCGTTTGTGACTCCACTCTGGAATATTTAGTATCCCTGCCACCAAACTTTGTCTTTTTAATATCAAAATGTAGTTAAATTATAAACCTCAGTGTATTCCAGTGTGATTTGGTCATTCTTTGAAATCTAAAATAAATAATAATAATCGACCTACCGACCAAAAACAAATTCAAGGTGAAAGGGCAATCCAACTTTTTTTTTGTTAGGCCTAACTTTCCAAAAAGTACTGGTATACACAATGCATGATTAACAGAGGACTTTCTCTGATAGATAAGGCAAACAAAAAAAAGTTGTTGGATTGCCCTTTCCCGACCGACCGTAAAAATTGGGAAAACTCAATCGCGTTTGTGACTCCACTCTGAAATATTTAGTATCCCTGCCACCAAACTTTGTCTTTTTAATATCAAAATTTAGTTAAATTATAAACATCAGTGTATTCCAGTGTGATTTGGTCATTCTTTGAAATCTAAAAATAAAAATAATAATAATCGACCTACCAACCAAAAAAACAAATTTAAGGTGAAAGGGTAATCCAATTTTTTTTTGTTAGGCTTTACTTTCCACTGCTTATGGTTAAATCAAACATCTATAAATCAGGGCAGTACCAAAGACATTCTTGACAATATTCTCTCCAAAATAAGTATTCCAACCTGGAAAAACCATAAGAATTGTTTTGCATTTGATTTACATTGTTATTTTTGTATTGGATACTTATTTGAAGAGAAACCCAGATTGTGCCACTTTTAAGTTTTAAAAGTTTAAAAACCTCAACTAAATATTAATTTGTACCATATACAGGCTGTCCCAAAATGATTAGTACCCATTCATTACTTCATGAATAATCGCGATAGCTGCGTACCAAGTGCGTTTCAATCAAATTAATTGTTAGATGAGAACGCGCACGCCGAACGCGGGTGACTAATAATTGCCCGAAAGTACTGCGCCAAATTGTTCCATTGTTTTGCTCACTGACCGACCAATCAAATTAACGCCTCACGCCCCTAAACTGAATATTCAATGAGTTATGAGGAAACACGATTAAAGCTTATTTCTGATTGGTTGAATGATAAAAATGTTAACGAGGGGATGACCCGACTTGGACTGTTTCAATAACTAAGAAGGGGTGGACAAAATAAACAGAAAACTAATTAATTATTAGCAAGATTATATCGGTAGAAATCAACGATTTGGATAAAATATGCATCTTTTTCAGTAATGAATGAGAATAATGACTGCTTAACAACTGTTTTTGTGAATTTGTTTTGAAATCCTCAGGTTTTGTTCTGGTCTGAGGAATTGTCCCGAGGGGCGCTCAATGCCCAAAGTTGTTTTTTTCAATATCAAAATCAATGGAATTAGGTCCGTTGTTTATATCATCATCTTTGCCATACCATACTCTTTCATTATAATTTTAGATCATGAATATCGGATTTATCAAACTCAAGATACACTCCAATATGTAAGACATGGTAATTTCACCTTTTTGACAAAGTGCAAAAAAAATGTGTGTGTTAAACAGCTAGTTTGAAAGAAACAAACGTATTCTCAAAACCTCTTGTGCACTAATATAATCGTGTGTTTCTTTCTGTTGTATCTGTTATTAGTTATGGTTGTTCACATAATTAATAATTCTTTACTTTAATTCAATCTAAAGTGTAAAAGAAGTTTGTCACACTTGAATGAGCCCATGCTTTGTTTTATTTGACAAGTGTTTAGGGACTTCTAAATAGCTAATGATAGCTTCTTGATATGTGTGATACTTTGTTTTCATTTTCTACATTATCTCCTATGTACAGTTATTTTCATCACTCGTTCCAGTGCTTTTCCATTATTTGTTACCATAGGCCTAGTCCTACTCCTACTTTGTTATTTATTGTTTTCTCATGCTTTCTCTCAGTCCTTTTACATTTCCATCTATTTCATTATTTATTTGTAAGCCATCAATCACCACCATGGATTTTTTTATATCCCATTTGCCTTTTAATTCTTAATCTCCCCTTTGTCTATGTCATCCTTTTGTTACTTCATCACTCAGCTGTCAAGTTTGATATTCCTTACCCTATTCATCCATCTGTCACTTTGACCCCCACTGTGTTACATCACTTCCTGCCTATTGTTCCTCTGTCTATATATATGTTGTGTATGTTGTCTTCTGTCATTTAACCTTCGATAAAGATTCTGTTAGAATCGAAACGTCAGGTCCTCTTATATTTATTACATTTACTTACACAGGCTATTTTTGTGGATAAGCAGTTTGCATTCAGCTTTTATATTATATAGCTAATGAAGTGGTGAATCAGCGGTGGCTTAGATTTCATTTTCACATTGGAGGATTGAATTGGTGAGGTTAAACAGTAAGGGACTATATCATTTTTACCAAGTTTGTAAGAAATTCCATCCGCAATATGAATAAGAAGTCTAAGCCACTGCTAATTACCAATGACCACTTCTTTACCTATATAAATGTCCCTCAAGTTTTACAGCCTCAAAACTAGCTCATATAGAAACAAAGCTTGGGATCACTCATGTGTGACGATCCAGTTTTACTCTTCAAATTGAATCAAAATGAAGAACTATGATTTGAACAACCATATAATACAACAACAGTTTAAAATAGAAAGAAACAAAAGATAAGCAGACAAGAGATTAAAAGAATGTATTAGTTTCTTTCAAACAAGCTGTTTAACACACACATTTGTTTGCACTTTGCCAAAAAGGTGAAATCACTATGTCTTACACAAAGGAGTGTAACGTCAGTTCAATAAGTCCGATATTCAAGATCTAAAATTCTAATGAAAGGGTACAGTATATCAAATATGATGGAAAAACAACGCATCTAATTTGATTGATTTTGATGATGAAAGAAATCATTGAACTTTGGTCATCGATGGGTACTAATCATTTTGGGACAGCCTGTATCTGATGTGATCAAGCAAAATGAGTCAGAACTTGGAAATATTGATTTTGAGATATAACCAATCAAAGGGTAGAAATTCTTGAGTTTTCGATAGTTTTAAATCCCCTTCAATTGCTAATATCTTTTGAATTAAGTATTTGTTTAAAATGAGGTTTTCTATGAAATGTAGCATTGTAAATACCCAATAACATCGTGTAGGAAACTAAAATTGTGATATTTTCCACTCCAGACTCATTTTGCTTAATCGCATCAAATACATGATAATTGCATGATCATGCCGCCAGGTTGTCTGCTGATCAATGTCAAATATCAAGTCATATTGTTCAGAGGCTTTTTGTAATGATTACATGATTTTTGCCCTACAAGAATGGTCCCAGGACATTGCATTATCCAATACAAAGCGATGCTAATTAGGTGGAAAATGATAACATGTCCAAAGACCAAAATTGTAGGACAAAAACACTAAGCAATACCAATTAACATCTTCCCCTTTGTACTTTATTAACATCAAACATTAACAGCTGTTTAAAGTGCATATCAACAAGTCTGTCTGTTTTCTATTTATATTTAAAATTGTATAATAGACTAAAGAATAATTCATGCTTTATAGCTGGGTATGTTGATAGGGTAAATTACAACTAGTTCTGTATTTATATTCACATATTTATTTCATAAATTGGCATCATAATATTTGATTTATAAGCCTTATCTGCTGTTACTATGGTAACACAATCATTATTACTTTATATTCACATAAGCATCATATTTATTCACATGCATCTTCAAACTCATCCGTTTTGGGTCTAAGCCAGGATTTGAAAGTTACTTGTCCAAATGTGAACACTTCAGTAATACTTCTATTGCGGTCGTTAATGTTATCATCTCTATATGTGCATAATTTGCGCACAATTTGTGCAAATAGTAGCCCAATATTGCGCCCAAGTGATGATTTGAGATCATCAAATGCCGTATGGTCGTATGAAATAAGCAAGATTACGTGTTTTAGTGATGCATTTTTTAAATTTGCTTGAGGATTTTTCACCTGTCCACTTAAGAAATTGCTCTTCCAAAATATGGGTGGACGGGTCGGTGGCTAAAACTTTGGTTGCTATAGTAATGATCATTCTTTATCTTATTCAACATTTTTAGAAGACAACTTCAATGCGCATCAATCCGTCTTCAACAATGGTCATTGTTTACTGTAAACGTGGACATTTTCGCGCTATAGCGAAAATTAATGTAAACATTAATTTTTGCACACGATCCAAAGAGCTACCGCAAAAAATAAAAACACACAAATATATTTATTTTGTGTATAAGTCTATGTAATGAACTTTCAAATCGCGAATTTAAAAACAAGCGAAATGGCTGAAAGTCGGCAAAGCGTGAAAATATAATCACACGAAAATTACCACTTTTTACAGTATTGTAAATACGCGAATATGAACAATTTGAATTTGATTTGATTCTAAAGTTCAATTATCCAATTTCACAAGTCGTTATATGTTAGTGTTAATTTACTGTCTAACACTAGTAACAGTAGCTACATAGATTTTATTTCAACATTTTACTCAAATTAACAGATGGTTAGATTGTGGACCACTGGTTGATTACTACTGTATCATACAGTAGTAATGCACTTATCAATTGCAAGCCTGGCCCCCGGGGACCTGGGGCATGGCGGTGATCATGCGGGGACCGTACACAGAGTGTACAAAAAATGATGCCCGGCTATGCAGGGGAGTGTACACGGACATACAAACTGTGCCTCCGCTAGCCGGGGTGTGTAGCGGGGATGTACGCTATTGTACACAAATGTAAACCCCGGGCGCTTGCTATAAAGTAAGCTAGAGATGCGATGCGCTTGACGAAATAAGCCTAATAACACATAGGGAACACATAGAAATGCATTCCGTTATGGTTGCACAAAGAAATAAGCGACCTTGGGACTGTAGCCGGGTGAATGCTTTGTCCTGGGAAATAGGTGGCCGGGACAGTACACTTTGTCCCGGCCAAGGGGTGCCGGGATTGTAGCGGGGATGTACAAAAAATGGTGCCCGGCCCTGCGGGGACCGTACACGATTGTACCCGGGACGTCACATGGCAATTTGTACGTCCCGCCCCTAATCCCTGCTGATACAATTGATAAGTGCATAACCAACAAGTACTGTACCATACAGCAAACATGCACATTTAAATATATCCAGGTTGTGTGGGCTGTCATTTGAGCATGTAAAAGGATATGGATAATAACAAAAATAATTATTCATGACACTTTTTTAATCTAGAAAATGCTGTTTATAGACTTTTGACTTCAATTTGCAGTATTTATAGCTCCCCGGCGTGTTTTGGGAACATAATTATCGGGGGAGAAAAACCGGTTTAATTTTTTTTGGGGGAGGGGGAGCACCAGCTCCAGGAATTGAACCCGGGCTGCCCGCGTGGAAGTCCGGCACCTTACTGATTGTGCCACAGAGTCAGCTGGAAGATCTCAAGATTTTCCAGGTCATTTGATAGCCCGCCTGATCGTGTCACGAGATAGACCGGGGAAGCATGCTACCAATCAGCCCTTTTATGGCAAAAGAATGTATCTTATATGTAGTTTTCTAACAGTATACTTCCTTTTAACATGTTCAAAGTTAGCTTTTTTCTCCATAAATCATGTAGTGGTAAAAGGCAGTATATTACTTTGATTGTCTTTACAAGTTGCAACCTTTTCCTAAGTGAGGATTATTGAACCAAGTTAACACAATCCATGTTAAAAGGAAGTATATCATTAGGAAAGTACATATAAGATACATCCTTTTGCCATAAAAAGGCTGCAATGTAGTGATTGTAGTGTTGAGAAAGGTTAGGGTTAATTCAGGGTTTAATATGATAGAATTGATAGAAGATATCTAAAAAGTCCAATTAAAGTTGACTTATTTCTCAATTTCGTAGTGCTTAGGGGGCTGGCATTTTCTTCGGAAGGGGGGGGGTCCCAAATATACTGGGGGGGTCATAGTTTTTTTGACATGAAAACAGGGGGGGTCATAAAATTATTTCATTGAAAATGGGGGGGGTCACAAATTTGACTTGATATTCTCATTTCTGAAATGTGTGTTGGGGGGGTCACAAAATAATGGACTGTATTGGTAGGGGGGGTCATAAAAATATGCAGCTCTTGGATAGGGGGGGGTCATGAAAAAATTGACTGGGTCTATCCACATTTTTGGGACCCCCCCCCCTTCCGAAGAAAATGCCAGCCCCCTTATAGTCATGAGACATTCTTGACAACCCAATTTGGTAACCAATTTATGCGATAACAAATGAGATGGCTTCATAGCTGTTCAAAAAGAATACATATTTTTGACAAATCTGTCACAAAATGCCAGATACTGCATTACAGAAATATTAAATATTTTATAGCACAATCTCCATGGACTTATGCAAAGAAAGTGATGCAAAATTTTGTCACAAAATCTCAATGGAATTACCCAAAGTGGTACACACTTGTCCCACAAACTTGTCAATTCTTGCTCAGATGTTTAATATATTTATGATGTTTGTTGTATTTCCTGTCGCTCCACTTTAAGGTAATCAGATGACTTCAATTAAATGTAAATATACCTCAATATATTGGTAATACACTAGAGAGCATGACTTAGTGTAGATTCATCACGATTGTTCATAGAAATAGTAGGAAGGATGATTTTCTTCTGACAAATACATGGTGTATAGTGTAAAGAGAGCCTGTTTCCATGTTTACCAGAGAGGAGGGAGGCATCTTAGGCTTGTTCAGACAGAATAGTTATTCTCGAGCTGAAATATTTTTTACTGCTAACCCAGAGTGTCTGTCCACACAATAAACTTAACCTCGAGAATAGCGACGCTACTACGGTAGCTTCGAGGTTAACTCAAGTTCATGCGACTATTCATTTCGCGGTAAGACCTGGGTCACAGGTCATAAATCTCACTCGCGGTTAGCATTACGATGGATTCACACGGAGCACACACTCTCGGTTAGCTCTCGGTTAGTGCTTCGGGGTTAGTTAACCGTAAGATCTTTTAGGGTTAACATTCCAGTTTTATAATTGGGGTTAGTTAACCATGATCGATTCACCTGGCCATTAGGCCTAAAGGTAGATGTTCCGATTTTCAACTTGAAGTTTTCTATTCTACATGAAAGGTCATCCTTAAAAAAGTCGTGTTCCAAAGTTTGAGTTGCATAGCTCTAATGGTTCTTATTTTAGACGCACAAGATGCTGTGAACTGTACCCATTGAGTAGTACACAAACTATATCGGTGGTTACCACCATTCGCTGTAATTCGACGTTATTTCATCGATTTCTCCGTAATTATACCGATTTAGGCCGTCAAATTTCAGTATGATGATGAGAAAAATACGAGCTTTCACATGATATGAAAATCCCCGTATGTTTGAAATAATTCTGTGTTACGAAAATGTGATCGGGTCATCTACCTTTAACCAAGAGTTTAACCTCTAGATTAGCGAATTTGACGCTAACCAAGAGGTTAGCATCCCTCGTCGGAACGCACCTATTGACGTGTTTCATGTGCCTAAGCTATTACACCGCTTTTTTTTCTGCAAATGCATCGCCCAATGATCCCATCCCATGCTTAGGCGACTCAAAAAAAATCTCGTTCTACAGGCCCGACAGACCCATCTGTCTTAGCCGATTTGGTTCGCCGGAGCTATACCGGTAAATCTTTCTGTTTAATCATACCGTTAACTTTGTAGAAACACGCTCTTACACTGTGAGTTCAAAAATATTTACCCCTCAGTCGGGCGGGTACTTTTGTATCTTCATCCGCCCGACGCAAAAGTTACCTGTTATGTGCAGGCGGGAGGATGCTATTTCCAGGCCTGGATTGATATCATGTCATTACAAACCAATCAGATAATGCAATACCTAGCTAAGTTTACTGTGCATTATTACTTTGCGTATTTCCCAAGAGAAATGTAAAATAGCCAATTTATCATAATAATTAGATAATGGAAGAGGGACTTTGAGAAAGCTGTTTTTACACAACGAGCATAGTTTTGTTACCGGATATGTGTATAATACTTTATTTTTAATTTGTAAAAAGACAAGTTTAATAAAGATTTGAAAAAAATGTGAATAAAATGTCTTTAGTTCAGTCAGTTCCAAATTGGCAAACCCGCTTACAGCAGTGAATAAATTCAGAAGAGCGTGTGTGTGCAAAACGCTCGCATGGCGCACTGTGAATCGTATGTGTGATGCTTGCATTTGTCAAAATAGCGCACATACGCTTGGATTAGTTATGCGCGTGTAGAGATAAAAAACACATATTTCTCGCCAATTTGGAACTAATTAAACTATAGCATGTGAACAGAAACATGTGATGCACCATACTTAACGATTGAATCAATACAACAAGTGCTTAAAAGTCACGAGATTTCAGCATTTCTGATTAAATGCAGCAACACAGGTTACAAGATGTTATTTTACTTTGACTCTAATACCTTACAACTACTTTAAAAGTGGAAATGTTCGCGATACATTTATTTTCACGCATTTCACGCCAACATCAGCAAGCGTGAAAATAAAAACGCGCAAATATATTCATTTCGTATGTTTTGTAGGTCTATGTAAGGAAGCTCAAAATCTCAAAAATAAAAACAAGCAAAATTGTTCAAAATGTGCAAAGTGCAAACAATTACACGCGCAGAGATTTCCCCTTTTACAGTATTCAAGAAGTGCTTATAAGTGACAAGGCTTTTGACATTTTTAATTTTGTGCAATATTATAAGTTAAAGCGTGTTATTACACATGACTCTGATTGCCTGGAGACTAATCATTGGGGAGAGAAGTTGTGTTCTGTTTGACAAATGTCATAATCCAAAGGTTTGGCTTGGGTTACTCTTTATATTTCTCACTAATTTTGAACATTGTATGTACATCACTACATCAACAAAATAAGGTTAATAATTGTTGTAATTGTTATAACAAAAGTTCTCCATTTATGACCTGTTCATTCCATGTTTATTTCATTGTAGCTTTATTGCACAAGTCTAGAATTGCAAGCTGGGGAAGCCACTTAAATTAAACAGTGTACACAGTGGCGTAACCAGAGGGGGGACAGGGGGAATCCCCCTCCAAGAAGGCTTCACCCCCTGATGCCCCCCCCCCCCCACCCAATGAAATGAAAAACTATATGTATACCTATGTATATCTTTAAAAAATAGTAAGATATGCCCCCCTGATGACCCCTCACATGCCCCCCCCCCCCCCCCAAAAAAAATGAAGACCCTAGTTATGCTACTGAGTATACACATCGGTGACCAGAAAATAGCACAAAAAGAGTGGGGGGTTGTCAGTGAGTTTGTGGTGTGGTGTGGCGAGTTTAAGGGTCTAAACACATGAGTTTACAACATTTCCATTAATATTACTATTATGCTTTGTTCTTGTTATGGGATATGTTATAAACTGGTGAACAACATGTGGATTAAAAATGCTGAGGTACCATACCCCTTCACTTTCTAGAACTGTTAATAAAAATTTTGATCAAAGTACTGCTATAATAATAGATAAAAAGCAGATATATACAGGTACATTGGTGCTGTTTTAATTTGCCAGTAGTATTTATTGCTATTTTACGAGTAGTCATATTTGCTCCATGAATAAAGTGATTATGTATTACTTATTATACAGCTTATCAACTACATGATAGGAATGAGGCACAGTCAGTCAAATCCTAAGAGATCAATTCACTCCAAAGAATTTATGATGAAAAAAATATTTGTAGCGTTAATAATTTCATCGTCCAGTCTGAATAGGTGCCCTCGATGTCTATTTTGAGACATGTGGCATGCACAACTTAACACTTTTCATGCGGCTATTTATTTTAATGCATTTCTCAAGGTGATTCCAAATATGCTGATGCAATTCAATACTTTTGACATTTTTGAAACATTTTGTGACATTTTGGAATGTCGTCTGCAGACGCCTGCCACGTTGAAAGGGTTAAGAGCTATAGACATGTTGCTTTTAATATCAGTCCACCATCTTTGGTTGAGCACATTTGGAGCTTTCTTCCCAAGCTCTTTTAAAATTCATTCTTTCTAAAATGTTGTTTACATTGTAATCATGCGTTTTATTTTCAGACTCAGCATATTTTTCAGCAAGAGCAACTACAATGATTTCATAATTTGTAACACAGCAGACCCCAGATAACCCACAATATACTGTTTCTAGATTCTGTCAAGAACAAAAGACCCCCTATTATACCCAATGTGAATTGTTTATGTTTTAAACTTTGTAAACAGAAACTGTAGTGTTGGGGTAAACATTTTAGAGAGTAAAAAAAAGTCCTTTAGAGGTCCTATTAGAGCCAAATCTATATATAGTAGGCCAGTGGCAACCTACGTGTCGAGCTCTTTTCAGAGCCACCATCTCTGTTCAGTGGAAAAGCGGCAATCCATCTGAATAGCTCTTTTCAGAGCCACCAATTCTTTCACAAGTAGGAAATAGCACCTATTCTCAAATCATCGGACAAGGGGCAGCCCAAATGATGATAACAATAGAGAAGTGGCAATCTCTATGTTTTGCTTACTATTATAATAATTTGGTCCTGAAGAAGTCAGAGCTAATCCTGACAAAGGTTGACAGATTAAAACTTGTCTGACAGCGAACCCGTTAAACTTTATATTACAAATACCCGTCGTAAAAGCCTATCTCACAATAATAAAAAAAACCTGACCAACCCTACTTTCAGGCCAATGCATGATCTAATTCTAGTGGTATCTACAGTAGATAGCAAACAACATTATGTACATTTATTTCAATTTGTTTGGGCTTTCGGTTATTAGTAAAACACTATGAAATATGTTATTTTCAATCAAGGTTTGGTATCATATTTCTTTTATCTTTATTATTTTGTTTTTTAAAAGTACTGCTGAACATCTGATATATTATCCTGGTTCGTAAATTCAATGAATAATTTCCTATTATTGGCCAATTTTACTGTATATTTGCAACACATTATTTTGGTCAATATTCCCTATTGTTATATTTTCCGTAAAACAGCTATATCAAATTAAAGCTTTCTACGACTCTATTAAATTAAATGTACAAAGGTCTATAATAATGTATGTCTTGATGTGTGTCATCTATCAAATACTGCTAAAACCAAAATATTTCATGTGTACATTAATTCTCATGGTTTACGTGCACTGCAACAGCTTAGCAAAAATGAAATTGCGTATATATATGTTTATTATAGGCCTACCGGTTTATGTATTAAACCAAGCATTAAATGTGGATATATATCAACATATGTGAAATTGGTTAAATTTGGCACAACGCACAAACTATGCATGCAAATATGATATCTCATCATAGCATTCTAATTGCTTGGTACGCACATGTGGTAAATCATACCAATATGAAAGTCCTTCCATGCTTCAACCGACGACCATTTGACAAAAATCATGTGCATATACCACCATACTAATCACCTAAATAGACCTGTTGCCTTATTGTATAATCAATCAATTTTAAATTGATTAAAAGCCGCTTATTTGGATAGAAAACCAAAAAGCTTACCAAAAATTCCAAGCTCGCGATGAATTCTGAAGGTGACATTATTCCACCAGTAAAACAGAGCATAACTAGATACCACGATACCAATCCATTAGTGGCTTGGCTGGATGTCCTATGCCCATATTATATGAACGTATTTGATGAGAATTATGTCAGAAGGACACCGTATAAAACATAATAACAGGTTGCCAGGTGCTGGCTGTATCTCCTATTATATTATCGTGGGTTGGTTTCAAGCTGGTTATTAATTATAAATACAATGACAGCATGTGGGGTTAATTATTAAAGACAAGGGGTGGTTCGAGTGAATACAAATGAAGACTAGGGCCATGATGTAGACAATCCTCTGTAAGAAAATTAACCTAATATTAATACATTTGAATCTTCACTCCTCCCCCCCCCCCTCCCCACACCCCCTCTGAATTGGTCCAATCTGCCCATTGAAAGATTTTCACCACACAATGTATACTCCATTATTGTGACCTATATCATTTTTTTCTTCTTCAATTCTTATCTTTTTGCTTCCCACTTTTCACAGATAACACTAACCCTCATCCCCTACACCTTTACCCCCCCCCCCCCCAGTGGCTCAATGGTCTTATTGGTCCAACAATATTGGTCCAAAACTCAACTCCCCAAATTGAAAGGTAATCTCAACACGCAATGAACACCACATTGTTGCCTACATTATATGCATGCATAGGTTACTGCCCATGATTAAACTTACAGATTCCATTTTAAAGGGTTTTTTTATTATTATTATTATTGTTTGCTCTCCACTTTTCACAGAAACCCTCCCTTTTAAAAAATATGTTCCAATAAAATATGAACATTTTTGACCAAAATATGGTCATTCCACTCTCTACGGTTAGTTTAGATCTTGTTCTCCGCATGCTGGTTCAGAACGACAATTTGAACTAGCTGTCCATGAATTCATCTTTTGGATTGAACAAATTTGTCAACAAACATACTCCATAATTGCCCTTTATCCTCCAGGTAAATGTACATGGAGCTGATCTCAAATGAAACAACAGATGGTTCGCAGCGCTTCTTTCCCTACAATTTGCCAAAAGTCCCTACCATTTGCCAAAAGAGGGCTCACTTCATGTTTATCAAACACCAAAATATTGAGGGCAGCATCAATATAATTGGATCAGAATTAGGAGTGAAATAATATGATGCAAATACGTCCCACTCATAGTGTCTTTGAATTGAAGGATACACTTGTCAAATACAAAGTGAAATCTTCCTTCTTTTTTATTGCAAAAATTAGGATCCTATCATTTACTTTTAACTTCTTACCATAACATTTAAATAAATGGTTGATTATTTTTTTGAGGCCAGGTAGTGGTGCCCTGACTATTGACATTTGACATGAGCCTAGGTATGTGCTGTCATGAAAATGCCCATCTCACGCTAACACTTGTCAGCATCTTTTTAAGCAAGCTGCCAGCTAAGCCCTTATGGTTCCATATTTTCTCAAAACTAAAAAATCATATATATATTTGCATTCCAAAGCCTGACTATTTAGACCAGGCCTTCTCAAATGGTGGCGCGCGCGCCACTTGTGGCGCATTGCATCAGTCTGAGTGGCGCGCAGGACGCATGAAAATATTAAAAAATATAGGCCTATGAAATAAAATAAATTTAAAAAAAAGCGGAAGAAATATATCCCCAACTTCAACCAAATCGCAAGAAGCATGAAGAGCCACTTCAGCCACTAACTGCAGTGGAGTAAGTCATGAGTATTAGTATATAGTACTAGTAGGCCTATTGATTATCACTACATTTGCTACCATTTTTTGTACATTTTACCATCAACATATCTTGTACATTTTACCATCAACATTTCTTGTACCATATTGCATGCAAATATAGCTCTCCTTAGCCTCTGGGGTACACCCTTATGAAAATCTCAATCAATTCTGCAACCTTGCGCAAGGTTAAATTTGGAACAATACTATTACTGTCAATACAACCTTGTGCAACCAGTTTGGTTCTTCTTGCGCAACCTGGTACCGCCTTGCTGCAACCACATTTTGGTGATTGCATTTTCGTAAGGGAAGCCCATGACCCCACCCGTTATTCGCTCCGCTCGCTCCGCTCGCAGGGATAGTGGCGCTTCTAGATCACTAACATCTCAAAAGTGGTGCTTCAAAAAATCTAATTGAGAAGGCCTGATTTAGACCAATCTAAACTTGCCTTAAATGTTGGCTTGAGACTGGATGTCAGTGAGTCTTTTCTTACAACTTAAAAAGGCTATAGTAAATAATGTGCCATCCGAAAAAGATTTGTCAATATGGCATTTCTTGACAGATGTAATAGTTTGTAGATAGTGGCTTTGCCAGCTTGGCGTTAAAAAACCTTTTTGGTTTGTTGTCAGAGTTCCTTTATGGACGATCATTTTATACATACATACATACAACACCCAATCTGGAGCAAATTTCAGTTATTTTTACGCTCCTAGACATATCGCCCGGTCAATCTCTTACCACAATCTGCCAGGCGTTCAACTTGTGAAGAAAAAAAAAGTTTTTTGAACCTGACCCATCAGTGGCGTAGCCAGAGGGGGGAGGGGGGCGATTGCCCCCCCCCCCCCCCCCCAATATTGACGTCGTGTCGGTTGAGATTGGCACTGTCGGTTCATTTGACCAGAGGATTCATGGAATTATGATGGTCAAAAGTACACATATGAAAAAAAATTGCGCGCTATGCGCGCATACCAGTCACCTAAATGCAATATTCGTTGGTACAAGCTTGTTTAGAGCCAAAATGTATCTAAATCGTGCCAAAATCGGTGTAAAGTCAAAAAAAATTGACTCAAAACAAACTTGTTGGTTCATTTTCAGTCCTCCCCCCCCCCATATGAATAACCTGGCAACGCCACTGTGACCCATATAACTCAGTCGGTAGAGCCTCAAACTTGCACGCACATGGCCCAGGTTCGATCCCCGGTGCAAGCAGCGACTGATTTCCCCCGGGGAGTAAGAGTTAAAGATTGCAAATTCAACCAAAACCATACTCAATGCCCCATAAGTGGCAAATCCAAACAGAGGCCTATTCATACAATATTTGTACTCAAATAGTCAGTCTCACATTATATTTTCAATACAATCATACACTGATGAGTACCCCATGTCAACATTATTTGGAGCGATAGCAAGATGGCAGATGGCAGCAGATGGCAGCAGATGGCAGCATACTCATATTTCTACAAGGCATGGTATGGGTTTGAGGGTAAGTGTTCGATGTAATTCACCTATAAGTTAAAATATGGCGGATCTATAAATATTCATATACTAAGCGTTGTACATAATATGCATTATTCATCATACATCATACATACATCATACATATGCATGGTTATGATTCGCTATGCCATATGTATGCCTCACTACACTGTATACTATGCATTACTATGCCCCCTATTATACCTCCCTGTTCCCTGCCATGGCCGACCATATCTTCCTATGCCTACCTATGTCTGACCATACCTCCCTATGCCTCCCTGTTCCTTGCTATGCCTCCTATACCTCCCTGTTCCCTGCCATGCCCGACCATATCTCCCTATGCCTTCCTGTACCTTGCTATGCCCCCTATACCTCCTCGTTCCCGGCCATGCCCGACCATACCTCCCTATGCCTACATATGTTTGACCATATCTCCCTATGCCTACCTATGTCTGACCATACCTCCCTATGCCTCCCTGTTCCCTGCCATGCCCGACCATATCTCCCTATGCCTTCCTGTACCTTGCTATGCCCCCTATACCTTCCTGTTCCCTGCCATGCCCGACCATATCTCCCTATGCCTATATATGTCTGACCATACCTCCCTATGCCTCCCTGTTCCTTGCTATGCCCCCTATACCTCCCTGTTCCCTGCCATGCCCGACCATATCTCCCTATGCCTTCCTGTACCTTGCTATGCCCCCTATACCTCCCTGTTCCCTGCCATGCCCGACCATATCTCCCTATGCCTACCTATGTCTGACCATACCTCCCTATGCCTCCCTGTTCCTTGCTATGCCCCCTATACCTACCTGTTCCCTGCCATGCCCGACCATATCTCCCTATGCCTACCTATGTCTGACCATACCTCCCTATGCCTCCCTGTTCCTTGCTATGCCCCCTATACCTCCCTGTTCCCTGCCATGCCCGACCATATCTTCCTATGCCTACCTATGTCTGACCATACCTCCCTATGCATCCCTGTTCCTTGCTATGCCTCCTATACCTCCCTGTTCCCTGCCATGCCCGACCATATCTCCCTATGCCTTCCTGTACCTTGCTATGCCCCCTATACCTCCTCGTTCCCGACCATGCCCGACCATACCTCCCTATGCCTACATATGTTTGACCATACCTCCCTATGCCTCCCTGTTCCTTGCTATGCCCCCTATACCTCCCTGTTCCCTGCCATGCCCGACCATACCTCCCTATGCCTTCCTGTACCTTGCTATGCCCCCTATACCTCTCTGATCCCTGCCATGCCCGACCATATCTCCCTATGCCTACCTATGTCTGACCATACCTCCCTATGCCTCCCTGTTCCTTGCTATGCCCCCTATACCTCCCTGTTCCCTGCCATGCCCGACCATATCTCCCTATGCCTTCCTGTACCTTGCTATGCCCCCTATACCTCCCTGTTCCCTGCCATGCCCGACCATATCTCCCTATGCCTACCTATGTCTGACCATACCTCCCTATGCCTCCCTGTTCCTTGCTATGCCCCCTATACCTACCTGTTCCCTGCCATGCCCGACCATATCTCCCTATGCCTACCTATGTCTGACCATACCTCCCTATGCCTCCCTGTTCCTTGCTATGCCCCCTATACCTCCTCGTTCCCGGCCATGCCCGACCATACCTCCCTATGCCTACATATGTTTGACCATACCTCCCTATGCCTCCCTGTTCCTTGCTATGCCCCCTATACCTCCCTGTTCCCTGCCATGCCCGACCATACCTCCCTATGCCTTCCTGTACCTTGCTATGCCCCCTATACCTCCCTGTTCCCTGCCATGCCCGACCATATCTCCCTATGCCTACCTATGTCTGACCATACCTCCCTATGCCTCCCTGTTCCTTGCTATGCCCCCTATACCTCCCTGTTCCCTGCCGTGCCCGACCATATCTCCCTATGCCTTCCTGTACCTTGCTATGCCCCCTATACCTCCCTGTTCCCTGCCATGCCCGACCATATCTCCCTATGCCTACCTATGTCTGACCATACCTCCCTATGCCTCCCTGTTCCTTGCTATGCCCCCTATACCTCCCTGTTCCCTGCCATGCCCGACCATATCTCCCTATGCCTTCCTGTACCTTGCTATGCCCCCTATACCTCCCTGTTCCCTGCCATGCCCGACCATATCTCCCTATGCCTACCTATGTCTGACCATACCTCCCTATGCCTCCCTGTTCCTTGCTATGCCCCCTATACCTCCTCGTTCCCGGCCATGCCCGACCATACCTCCCTATGCCTACATATGTTTGACCATACCTCCCTATGCCTCCCTGTTCCTTGCTATGCCCCCTATACCTCCCTGTTCCCTGCCATGCCCGACCATACCTCCCTATGCCTTCCTGTACCTTGCTATGCCCCCTATACCTCCCTGTTCCCTGCCATGCCCGACCATATCTCCCTTTGCCTACCTATGTCTGACCATACCTCCCTATGCCTCCCTGTTCCTTGCTATGCCCCCTATACCTCCCTGTTCCCTGCCATGCCCGACCATATCTCCCTATGCCTTCCTGTACCTTGCTATGCCCCCTATACCTCCCTGTTCCCTGCCATGCCCGACCATATCTCCCTATGCCTACCTATGTCTGACCATACCTCCCTATGCCTGCCTGTTCCTTGCTATGCCCCCTATACCTCCCTGTTCCCTGCCATGCCCGGCCATATCTCCCTATGCCTTCCTGTACCTTGCTATGCCCCCTATACCTCCCTGTTCCCTGCCATGCCCGACCATATCTCCCTATGCCTACCTATGTCTGACCATACCTCCCTATGCCTCCCTGTTCCCTGCCATGCCCAACCATATCTCCCTATGCCTACCTATGTCTGACCATACCTCCCTATGCCTCCCTGTTCCCTGCCATGCCCGACCATATCTCCCTATGCCTTCCTGTACCTTGCTATGCCCCCTATACCTTCCTGTTCCCTGCCATGCCCGACCATATCTCCCTATGCCTATCTATGTCTGACCATACCTCCCTATACCTCCCTGTTCCCTGCCATGCCCGACCATATCTCCCTATGCCTACCTATGTCTGACCATACCTCCCTATGCCTCCCTGTTCCTTGCTATGCCCCCTATACCTCCCTGTTCCCTGCCATGCCCGACCATATCTCCCTATGCCTTCCTGTACCTTGCTATGCCCCTATACCTCCCTGTTCCCTGCCATGCCCGACCATATCTCCCTATGCCTACCTATGTCTGACCATACCTCCCTATGCCTCCCTGTTCCCTGCCATGCCCGACCATATCTCCCTATGCCTTCCTGTACCTTGCTATGCCCCCTATACCTCCTCGTTCCCGGCCATGCCCGACCATACCTCCCTATGCCTACATATGTTTTGACCATACCTCCCTATGCCTCCCTGTTCCTTGCTATGCCCCCTATACCTCCCTGTTCCCTGCCATGCCCGACCATATCTCCCTATGCCTTCCTGTACCTTGCTATGCCCCCTATACCTCCCTGTTCCCTGCCATGCCCGACCATATCTCCCTATGCCTACCTATGTCTGACCATACCTCCCTATGCCTCCCTGTTCCCTGCCATGCCCGACCATATCTCCCTATGCCTTCCTGTACCTTGCTATGCCCCCTATACCTTCCTGTTCCCTGCCATGCCTGACCATATCTCCCTATGCCTATATATGTCTGACCATACCTCCCTATGCCTCCCTGTTCCTTGCTATGCCCCCTATACCTCCCTGTTCCCTGCCATGCCCGACCATATCTCCCTATGCCTACCTATGTCTGACCATACCTCCATATGCCTCCCTGTTCCTTGCTATGCCCCCTATACCTCCCTGTTCCCTGCCATGCCCGACCATATCTCCCTATGCCTTCCTGTACCTTGCTATGCCCCCTATACCTCCCTGTTCCCTGCCATGCCCGACCATATCTCCCTATGCCTACCTATGTCTGACCATACCTCCCTATGCCTCCCTGTTCCCTGCCATGCCCGACCATATCTCCCTATGCCTTCCTGTACCTTGCTATGCCCCCTATACCTTCCTGTTCCCTGCCATGCCCGACCATATCTCCCTATGCCTATCTATGTCTGACCATACCTCCCTATGCCTCCCTGTTCCTTGCTATGCCCCCTATACCTCCCTGTTCCCTGTTATGCCCGACCATATCTCCCTATGCCTACCTATGTCTGACCATACCTCCCTATGCCTCCCTGTTCCTTGCTATGCCCCCTATACCTCCCTGTTCCCTGCCATGCCCGACCATATCTCCCTATGCCTTCCTGTACCTTGCTATGCCCCCTATACCTCCCTATGCCTCCCTGTTCCTTGCTATGCCCCCTATACCTCCCTGTTCCCTGCCATGCTCGACCATACCTCCCTATGCTTTCCTGTACCTTGCTATGCCCCCTATACCTCCCTGTTCCCTGCCATGCCCGACCATATCTCCCTATGCCTACCTGTACCTTGCTATGCCCCCTATACCTCCCTGTTCCCTGCCATGCCCGACCATATCTCCCTATGCCTACCTATGTCTGACCATACTTCCCTATGCCTCCCTGTTCCCTGCCATGCCCGACCATATCTCCCTATGCCTTCCTGTACCTTGCTATGCCCCCTATACCTTCCTGTTCCCTGCCATGCCCGACCATATCTCCCTATGCCTATCTATGTCTGACCATACCTCCCTATGCTTCCCTGTTCCTTGCTATGCCCCCTATACCTCCCTGTTCCCTGCCATGCCCGACCATATCTCCCTATGCCTACCTATGTCTGACCATACCTCCCTATGCCTCCCTGTTCCTTGCTATGCCCCCTATACCTCCCTGTTCCCTGCCATGCCCGACCATATCTCCCTATGCCTTCCTGTACCTTGCTATGCCCCCTATACCTCCCTGTTCCCTGCCATGCCCGACCATATCTCCCTATGCCTACCTATGTCTGACCATACCTCCCTATGCCTCCCTGTTCCCTGCCATGCCCGACCATATCTCCCTATGCCTTCCTGTACCTTGCTATGCCCCCTATACCTCCCTGTTCCCTGCCATGCCCGACCATATCTCCCTATGCCTACCTATGTCTGACCATACCTCCCTATGCCTCCCTGTTCCCTGCCATGCCCGACCATATCTCTCTATGCCTTCCTGTACCTTGCTATGCCCCCTATACCTTCCTGTTCCCTGCCATGCCCGACCATATCTCCCTATGCCTATCTATGTCTGACCATACCTCCCTATTCCTTGCTATGCCCCCTATACCTCCCTGTTCCCTGCCATGCCCGACCATATCTCCCTATGCCTACCTATGTCTGACCATACCTCCCTATGCCTCCCTGTTCCTTGCTATGCCCCCTATACCTCCCTGTTCCCTGCCATGCCCGACCATATCTCCCTATGCCTTCCTGTACCTTGCTATGCCCCCTATACCTCCCTGTTCCCTGCCATGCCCGACCATATCTCCCTATGCCTACCTATGTCTGACCATACCTCCCTATGCCTCCCTGTTCCCTTTATGCCCGACCATATCTCCCTATGCCTTCATGTACCTTGCTATGCCCCCTATACCTCCCTGTTCCCGGCCATGCCCGACCATATCTCCCTATGCCTTCCTGTACCTTGCTATGCCCCCTATACCTCCCCGTTCCTGCCATGCCCGACCATATCTCCCTATGCCTACCTATGTCTGACCAAAAATATACTAATCCCGGTTTTAAATAATTGAGGACGCAGCCTCCAACACATATTTTAGTGCCCCTTTAACCTGAATATTCGTAAATACGCCCGTGTCCAGCGTTGCCTGGATGTATTGTTATCCAGTAATTACGCCACCACTTAGCACAACTAAACTTTTAGGTTATAAAAAAAGAAGAAAAAAAAGAAAGAGGGCGTTTGCTGTTATGTCCATATTTACAGACGACGATGGACACGCGAAAACCTAAAATTTGAATTCGTACTGGAATATTACGTTTTCGTGAATGTTGATCTAATCATTTTGAAAAGTCTACATAGATTTAGAAGACAAATTTTCCAATCCAAATGTATCAAGCTAGGGGCGGAAATTTCTTATTATGTGTGGGGGATGATAAGTGTGGCCCCCAAAAAATGAAATTGAGCTGGTACCATCTATGCGCAGCACCGCACTCCGAGCTATATGCTCGGGGGGGGGGGGGGGGGGGGGGGGGGGGGGTGTCTGATGGGGGATGTGCCCGCCCCCCCCCCCCCCTCAGAAGTAGAAAACATTTCTTTTCAAACTCATTTGGTGCGATCTGGTGTATACTTTTGACCAATATTGTATTGAAAAGTCTTCGCTTCATTTTCAATAAATATTTTGTTTTTTATCAATGCACGAAAGAAGTTGAGCATTTTTATACTGATATATTCCTGATTTTAGTATAGATGGTTTAAAAGCTCCAACAGGGGAGAGTCTGAGGGGGGAATTTTTTTCACTTTCAATTTCAAATCATTTGGTGCAATCTGGTGTACACTGTTGACCAATAGACCTATTGTATTGAAAAGCCATCACTTCATTTTAGATAGGGGGAGTCTAGGGGGGGGGGGGGTATAGTGTTTGTGGTGGGAGAGGGGTTTTTTTTTTTCTCAAACAAAAAGTGACGTCGAATAGATCTGTATGTGATGAGACCGACGAATTGAGACCATCTTTTAAAAATCTAAAAGTACGGTGGCCTGCGTGTATAATGCGTCATAGTTTGGGGGCATAAATATACCAAAATCAATTCCTAAATCACAATGGTCATTGAGATATCATCTTTTGAAGCGTCGCGCATCGATCAAAATAAGGTGCAAAATGGTCGTCTAAATTCGACTTCCTATTATAGAGATGTGCTACCTTAGAACCACAATGGGGTTTTTTATTTTCAAATTTGGTGTTGTTATATTTAATTATTCATGAAGCAAATACAATTTTAAACTCATGTCGAAAGTTTCATTGCCATTGAATAAATAGTTTTCGAGTTATTCTAATTTACCTAACCCTAACCCTAATCTAACCCTAATCAAACCGTAACCCTAACTGAACCTTAAATCTAAGCTTGATTTTTAAACACTAAACGATGTAGCCTTTTAAAGCCTTTACTATCGTCTGAAGATAGCAAATGTTATAGATGCTATCTTGATGCTATCTTCAGAAGATCGCAACCCATAATAACACCCCATTCGGGAGAAAGCAATGGATTCAGAAGACAGCATGCGTCGTACCTATAGTAACTATACACAACGTACTCTAACGCCTACGGACGCGTTTGAAAGTCGCTTATTTGTACGCTTACGCCGTCAGCTGCTATCTTCTGAAGATAGTGATTGTATACCAAACGTCCCTAAATGTTGGTGAAACTTTCAGGATATCGTCAGCAGAGACAATGCAATGTAATGGAATGAAAAAAGAAATGATTAATATTTAATGAAATGGCAACATTGACATTGTTAAATCATACACCGTTTAAGACGACAACATCGAAAATTTAAGGTTTTCAGGCGTCGTCGGATCAATGTTGGGGTCAACCGGGTTTGTAAAAACAAGTATAACTCAAAAACTGTTTAACCAATATCGAAGAAAATTTGTGTATGATTTTGAAATAATATTTGGTTTATGAATAACTCAAAATATTGAAACAAAATGATCATATAAAAAATCAAAGTTACTGTTCTAAGGTAGCACACCTCTAAATAGTTCCAGGCAAAAACTTGTAACTCTTATTGCGCAATACTTCTTATCAATACGCGTGATTAAAATAGTGATTTCTCGGGAACTACAGTGATTTAGCAGACGAGGTTGGTATCAAATTAAAGCTAACAATATGAATTTTAATGATAGATCATTCACAAATAATATTAACTATTTGTTGTTAATAAATAGTAGTCCTACTTTCACGGTGCACGGCCGTAAGTCTTGCGAAAAATCAACTTGAAAAATGACCGTAGAGGGCTAAGATGCTCGATTGCTTAAAATCTAAATTTTATCGATATATAATTCAGACGACGATGGATACGAATGGCCGTTAATTTTGAAGTTCCGTTGGTTTCAATGTAACAGTGAATTTTGATTATATGACCCAATAAAATTCATCACACGTTGGAACTAAATTATTTCATCCTAAAACCACGGAGGATGGCTAACCATCCCCATTGTCAGTATCATTTTTTGAATTTAAACCGTTGTTAAGCGTTCGTCCCAAGATCCCATTCACTTGATCACGTAACCTCGTTCTGTATAATTTACAATTTTAATCGAAAGCTTGCTAAAATAGCTAGAGTTTACTACCAAATTGAGTGACTTTCTATGTGTAAATTTAAAAATAACCTTGCCAGAACATGGTTTAAATCTTTTAAATTATATATCGATAAAATTTAGATTTTAAGCAATCGAGCATCTAAGCGCATCGGCCATAATTCAAAAACTTGTCTTTTGCTAATGTCGGGTTTCTAGCATAGTCGTAGGCCTAACATTTTCCTAACTTTAAATCGTTCAAATCGATCTATCGTTATAATCATATCATAAGCATTGTCTTGGCCATAAATTTGATACCAAAATCAATTCCTAAATCACAATGGTCATTGAGATATCATCTTTTGAAGCGTCGCGCATCGATCAAAATAAGGTGCAAAATGGTCGTCTAATTTCGACTTCCTATTATTTAGAGGTGTGCTACCTTAAGAGCGCGACCAGCTCTGAGCGTGAATAGCTCACCAACTCTGATGAGCGTTTCTGGCTCCGCATCTCTGAAGGGCATATCCAGCTTTTCGACTCGTAAAGAGTGCGACCAGCAGCCCTCGGAAGAGTTTGACTTGCTTTCTATCAATAACACTAAAAGCGATCCCGATTTTAGACGGACGGACGTTTAAACCCTTCATAACTGGACTGTGTAAATGTATAACTAGGCCTATTCATAATTAGTTTGGGTAAAACTTGTACCTAAACATGATCAAAATGTAAATATCATTCCCCTCAGTTTTATCAGAGGAGATGCGTTTCAAATACTAAGCATCAGTTCATTTAGCGATGCATGTAAATACATTATATATATCTTCAGGCTAAACCTATGACATTTCTGATAACAATATTTGATTATAAGTCAGATTATAAGTACCATTTTGCTTGATTTACTTCAATGCGCCGTACTGCGCATGCGTAGCACTCGTCATATCATATAACCCGACAAGTCACCTCCAGACGGGGTCGGACCTGACGAGTGCGACTACGCAATTGCACGTAGGCGACCGATATTTATAAGCAAAACACGTATTTCTTTCTGAATATTTTCACCAGACTTTATCATCAGCTATTTTTAATAAAGGACTATTCCTTACAATTACATATAGATCGGGATATATTAGTCCTATTTTATGTCAATTGTGAACGAAATGCAGTCAGTCGCACGCTCTGAAAGTCATTCATCTCATCGTCATAACATTATGCCTGCCTGATAAATTATTGATATATCAGGTAATGTATTGCAAGATAATATCCTACAAATATAATTGATATTACTTGCCCAACATAAGGCAGCTTTGTACAATCTCGTTCATTTCTGAGTCATTTATTGAGTATGTTTTCCACTGTGAGTTTGTACCTCACATTGAGGAGCCGGTGTCCGACATTTGTTTAAGCCGACATAATAAACATACATCGAATTACATGATCAGTTTAATAACCTGGTTTAGAAGGACTGTCACGCTACCATGATTTATATGATATTCTCACAACTATACATCGCAACATCAAGACTCGTACACAACTATTTCTCAAATCTCTGATCTAACACTCCCATACTTTATGATTAAAATATATAGATACCCGGAAGGGAGTACTTTACAGTATTAAATGCGGAACAAAATGATACCTTTATCATGAAAATCGGATAATTTTTGAGGAAGATACAGCCATTTATGTAAAGGCCACGCAATGAGCTCTTATTTGGTTGAATTTGTCAATACAAAACTTGGTAATTTTGAATTTGGTAAATACAGACCAAATGTTCAATTTAATCAAATAAACTAATAGATAAACAATTTAAAAATAACGTTGTTTGATATTATGTGAGGCTTGGTGTGGGTAGATAAAAAAACTAAATTGGAAGGTATAAACACTCGCAAAATTATTTATTTTACCATGATTTGGGTAAAGAAATGTTTGGTTGTTGTCCCTTGACTGTTCTGTTTGTTTAATTATTTCATTAACATAAATAAGGGTTTAAATTTGTAAGCAGGCATGGCCATGTCTTCAAGGGTGTTCAGACTGCCATATGTGCGCGTAGTAGGGAAGTGTATTTGTTTACTATAGTACACAAACTTAGTAAACAAATTGTTTGCGGGATTACAGGTACAACAGATTACCAAAGTGTTATAATTTCTTTAATGTTCAATATTTTGGACCTTATGTAAATGTGCGTTACTTGACAACATGATAGTTGTTAGTTTTCATGTTGTTGCTTCCCAAAAGTTTATGTAAACATATGTAAACAACAAGTAAACAACTCAAAAAATGTACTGTGTAATGTCTACGGCATTATTATGGCACGTTACTAAAACAATTTTAGCATGGCTGAGCGCCATAATTTCGAAAAATCAAACACATTTTCAGGGTGACATTACCAAGCTAAATTCAATTTTTAATATTTTCCTTGACCTACCATGATGACCAGTAAATATTTATTCAAACATCTATAGCCTTAATTGTCAATTTTGTCCCATTCTAGGCTGTTTATTGACGTAAGTCAAGAATTTGAATTTAAAAAAATATATGTTTGCATGGAAAGGTGATCATAGGCCCGATATCTGACAACCTTCATACATTTAAACACAAAATAGTTGACCTAAAATCACATTAAATTGAAATATCAAGTTTTTAATAGGAAAAGCATACATGTGCAGAAGGATGCTCAGTAGCATGGTTGTGGTCCCTACTAGTATACTTTATTATTTGCAAATTCGTAAACTAATAACTCTATCAAATGAATAACCATGATGGTAAATTCTGAAGCATTCTTTAAATGATAATTTTGATCGCAAATCCAAACCACCAATTCCCCCAAGTTAGCTCATTTTACGGTTGTTACAACCACAACCTATAGTTTTAATCATATTTTGAAAAGTCCCTATGAGCACACTACGAATACGATAACGCCATCAAATGCAATATGCACTTATACAACCTCTTAAGATGACTTAAATACTGCATGTATAATATTTACTGTTGCATATCTATAAATCATTTAAAGTACATTAAACATGATCTAATACCATGTTCATAAATCACCCATACTAAGAACTACGTTTGCTGAAATAACTCAAGGGATCCCATCTATCAATCATTTAAAGTACATTATTTAAACATGATGTAATACCATCTTCATAAATCCCCCATGCTATCTGAGAATTTTCTATAAGACACTCAGGGAGGTGGCTATAAGTATAAAGGTCGGAGAATATCACATGTAAAGATACGCTAAAGTTGCAAATGTTTTGGAATGAAGAAGGTAAGGATATATGACAATTTACAACATAAGTAAATCGAACTGTTCAAAAGAAAGCTGTATGCCCATACAATTACAAAATCCTTCACTTTTGGACCAGTTGCCCCGTAGGACCAGTTGCCCCATATTCCCATTATTATTACAAACATTCTTAAACTCCGACACGCATGAAGGAAAAATGATATGACAGAAATAGAATGGAAACAAAATTGTAGTGGACCAAAAGAAGGAAGGTGGGACGTTCATAAACAGATTACTTTTTATTATAGGCCTAGGTTTTGCACAGTTGGATCCATGGTGAATCTTCAATCAATCGACTTTTCAACCCCCAAAAATGCATCCAAATTCTTGGCCTACTTTATCATGAAGAAAGGTGTAAATAGGTTAAAACTTGAGGAGGGTGAAATGTAGCTGTAAAATGATGCCTTCATTAAATTAGTAACATAATATAAAGTGTACACTTACCCAATACACGAGGAATGTTGGATAGTCTGTGTTGTGGAGCCATCTGTAAGAATATGATTTATTCTTGTCCTTTGTAACAGATTGAAGCGAGCACTTGATACAACTAAGACTGAGTTTGCTGTAATAACTCAAGGGATCCCATTCTAAAATTGTTGGTGATATAAATCTGTACACCAAATCTGATATGTTGAGAGTACTTTCGCACGTTACATTCACTCCAAATAACGCATTTCTGTTATATCTGGTAAACATTTTGTCAACGGCTTTATCCACTTCAAACTCAAAACCATTGCCAACTGCAATGAGTGCAAATGCCACGACATAAAAATGTAAAGGTGCCATTTCAAAATTTAATGGCGGCTGTCTGATTTTTGAAACTTGATGTTTCATGGAATAGATCGAAAACACATTTACGTGAGCAAAAAGACATTAAAGTAAAGTTAGTAAACAGTTCCGTGATTACCATATGCTTGTATTTCACAGAGTTTGAACACACGAGATCCACCTCGCCATGCTCACGGTCTGATCTGAGTGTATGTAAGCTCCGCCTCTATGATGTGATTGGTCAATATAGCAAACGTCACATGCATAGGGCAATTATAGGGACGCCTATCATGGGTTCTTGAATTTGTTAATAGTGCCAACAAATTCAGTTAAACGCGCGATCAATAATATACCTAACATTGAATGGGAAGAAGATGTTAAATCAAAATCCTCTTTTACCGATTATTTGAGTATTAAGTTCACTCCATGCATGGAGACATACTTGTTAGATAACATTGATTTTTATGGGGCTTGTCTGAAGGAAATTCAAGATTAGTTCAAACCATAGAGTACAAAGAGAGTAAATGGACCCCTGATAATGATGGCACCTGTCAATTATGTAATAATGGTATTGACAAAACACTTTCTTTTCACTTGCATGTCACTATGCTATGTCCTAATAAATAAACTAAGGTCATGTGTTTTAAGCTCGCCTCCTTTCGCGTTACACACGGATTTTGGCTTTCACGACATGATTTTAACTTTACACATTTATATTTGCTTGTATACCCCACCCCCCCCCCCCCCCCCCCCCCCCCGAGGTAGTATATATTTTCTGAAGGGAAATCTCATGAGGAAACCAAATATGCCATTAAAATTATAGTACGACTAAGAACTAAAATGGTATGATCGGAAATGTTCGGGAAAATATCAGAGTTTTTAATTTTTAATTCGAGATCCATATATTTTTTATACCTACCCCTATCATTATTTACTTTACATATTTGAATTCCTCATGAAATTACCCATTAGATGATATATAATTGTTAAAGTTACTACGTCGGTATGGTAATTATACCGGCTAGTGAATATCTCCAATTTTTATTTTATATATTTTTAGAATTTTCAAAAATATTTGTTTAAGGATGAACCCTTCCCTGATATAAACTGCATTTCTGAATTCCTCTAGTTACAAGCTTTCCAAAAATGTATACTTTTGCTATCATAGGTTGAACACTTTTTCTGTTATTGTCATTTTTATAAATCCGGTAAATTGAGGCTGATTATTCATGTTTACTGTGTAGCGAATAGGAAGAAAGCTGATGTTCATTGTCTTATCCATAATTAATTAGTTGTTATACAAATAGTTGACAAGTCTGTTGAACCACATACTTAAAGACTACTAATTATCCTTTAAAATGGGACCAGAATGGTGTTTGTAACATTAGGAGATGACTAGTTATTGTAAAAAGAACAAAACATGGGATTATCCCCATTGAGTTTGTACAGGCGGCACCCCTTCCAGAAACACCCCTTCCAGCACCACCCCTGGTCCCCAAACATCAAACAGCTGTATCTCCCATTCTGTATTAGCTATACCAATGCCATTTTGCAGGCAGATAGCTTGTTATTAGGGCTTTAAAATGATACCAAATTTGTTGAGATAGCTTTTGTGGTTTTAAAAATATTTGAGGACAATTACAGCATGAAACTAAAAAATGTAACGGCACCACACCACCCTATTGGGAGGCGAGTTCATAACGCGTGACCCTAAACAAAACTTATTGAAAACTCGGCGCAATGTTGAGTATACGCTTTTACAACAGCGGCACACGTCTTTAAAAACGGTGCGTTCTCATACAAAAATAACAATATACACGCAAATATTAAGAAAAATCACACCAGATTAATACACCAGATGTGGGATAAAAATAAAGCATCATAGATAAACATACATATAAAAATTACTAATAATTAAAAGAAAAACGAGAATTTCAGAGCATGAATTGAATAAACACAATTAAAGGTAGATGTTTATACCACCTTTCGCGGTAATTCATCGATTTCTCCGTAATTATACCGATTTAGGCCGTCAAATTTCAGTATGATGATGAGAAAAATACGAGCTTTCATATCATATGATATGAAAATCTCCGTATGTTTGAAATAATTATGCGTTACGAAAATGTGATCGGGTCATCTACCTTTAAATGAGCTAGCCAGGCACGTAGCCAGCATTGTCATTCCGGGGGGAAACATCAATATCGTCCCTATTTTTAAGCATGTTCGTAAAAGGTTGCCCCAATTTTTTTTCTAGTCACTTACCTCGTGAATTTCACGTAAGTGGGGGGGGGGGGGGGGGGGGGGAGGGGGGGGGGGGAGGGGGGGGGGGGGGGGGGTGAGGTCAAAAAATTCCGCACAGTCAAAAACATATCGCACAGTAAATGTACTACATGAACAATTTCTCGTCCCCATTTCTCTTCTCTTTCCCCTCTCCTTCCCCTTTCCCTTCTCCTCTCTCCCTCTCCTTCCCCTTCTTTCTCTCTTTTCTCCACTTCTTCTCGTCCCCATTTCCCGCTTCGCCGTCCCCATTTTAGGTGTCCGCGGAGGGGGGGGGGGGGGGAGTCTTCCCCCGGCCCCCACCCACTGGCTACGCTACTGGAGCTAGCGCTATAATTATTAATCGTGCATGCGTAATTTATGTATGTTTATTTTGTAATTACTTCTCTCTCTTGTCTATATCATATTTAATATTGTACCTTGTATTTTTGTGTATTTTACTCTTATTCTTTTGGATGCACCACCTTCGGGTGGGTGCCGCTGTTTTGAAAGTGTTTTCCGAATAAATAAATAAATAAATAAATAAATATGGTAGGGCCAGTGAGTGACCTACACAACACATCCCCATTACACGCTGTCAAAGTCCAATGATTATTGATAATGGATTTAATGATTTAATGTAGCCAATCAATTTCTGTATGAACTTGCTTTGTGGTTTTTGTACAGCGGGACTGTAATTTTTAATCATTTCTCATGTTTTTAATATTGTGTATAATGTGTAACTTAAGACAATTTGCTTTTATCATGTTAATCATAGTTGACTGCAGTGACCAAATCTTTGTTGTTTTGCTCTTATATTTTTGGTTCATCTGCAGTCAGCTACGATGTTTTTGTAAAGCGCTTAAAAAAATTATCTGTTGTTGTTATGCGCTCAAAAATATCTTTTATTATTATTAAATAATATATAGACTCGGAGAAACTGGCGAGAATGAAATTAACAAAGACCTTATGTTAATATAGTCATTTTCCACTTCATACCAAGTCAAAAGATGTAAGGGGGTCAAAATGAACTTATAAGGGGTTGTTTTAAAATGACTTTTAAATAGAAGTCAAATATGACTTCATTCATATAGTTATTTTTAATTCATACGAAATCAAAATATAAAGATCAACCCCGTATGCAGTCATATTTGACTTATTAAGGGTCATATGACTTACTAAGGGGTCATTTGAAAATGACTACAGAAAGTAGTCAAATTTGGACTACCTATTTTTAAGTGTGTATACTTGCGCATCTTTAAAAAAAAATCCGGCATAACATTTCAATCTAGTTTCTTTTGCTATGAAGCAAAACGTGTAAAAAAACTCCGTATTTCCCATAGACCTCTATGTTTTTTTAAAATTATTCTCGTGTAAAAAAAAGTCGGTGACCCCTATTTTTGATTTTAGAAATGAGTTGCACATCGATTGAACTTCATTTATACGTAATATTAGCTAAAAATTTCAATAGGTTCTAACGTGCACCTTAATCGATTGTGACAACTTCCACTTCAGAAAACTCGGTAAGCAATGTTAAGCATCCGGTTTAAATCAATTTCAAATTATATGAAGTATCATGGAACTATCAAACCAGTTTTTTTCTTACCAGGATAAGCGCACTCATGCTAAAAATCTTTCAAATGATTTGAAGTATCAAAGCAAATTACATATTGCATTATTTTGGTAATTGGGATATTGATTCTTAAAATAGTCCCGATACAATTTGGTATTCTTGGAACTAATAAGGTATTATCAAGTGCAACTGATGGCCTGGGCACGAGAAAAGGGAAATTATAACTCTTAGTTTAAAAAAGGATATTATATTGATTCTGCCATTAAGACCGTAAATTTGCTGCTAATGAACACAGGAGGAGGGCAAAAAGAAAACTGATATAGATTTAAGTCATGATCTATAGAAATCTTACCAGGATAAAATCTTGTGAAAAGTATACATTACCATTAGAGTACAAAGTGAGTAAATGGACCCATGATAATAATGGCACCTGTCAATTATGTAATAATGGTAGTGAGGATACAAAACACTTTCTTTTCACTTGCATGTCACTTAATGCTATAAAACTAATGAATATAACAATCTAGAAAAGGCTCTAATTGACTTTTAAGTTGACATTTAAAAATGGTATTGATGTATGGGTGCTATTTATCTCTAGCGATCTTGATGTACAATATAAATTAATGCTAGGTAGTACATACACCACATTTTGTAATATAAGCAATGTTAACGACTTTTATCATGTATTTGACAAATTTTGTAAGACCTTCTCCAAGCGTGCATGGAAGGCACGATTATAGACGAAATGCGCAAACAATGACGATTTAATTTAATATATTTGTTCATGTATATACATGTAGTGCCATTTTCCACGTGTGCCTGACATAATTTCAGATCAATTTTGTATGATTGACTGTGTGTCTGTTTATAATATGTATCTATCTCATGGTAAAACTTTGTAATTTGTGTATATAATTGTGTATTAATCTTGTAATTTTCTGTATATGAACGCACCGTCGGGTAGACGGGTGCCGCTGTTTTAAAAGCGTATGTTCAAATAAATAAATAAATATAATTGAGGAATGCGTGTCAATAAATCTTTTGGTATTGCCAAACAAGGGGTCCTGTTTGTCAATATTTTTGGAAAGTTCTCAAAGGGGGTAGTAGAAGTCTTAATCTATTTCTTGAACAGGGTGTCTACAATATGTTGGGTAAACACGTACACGTAGTTTTTCTTTCAAACACACTGTATTGTTGTGTCCTAACAAAGTCATTTTTTTCAAAAATACCTACATCTCATTGTAAACAGCCATTGAAATTGTTGTTTTGTTGCAAAAGGGCCTGTATCCAGAATTATATCGGGATACAGGCCCTTTTGCAACAAAACAACAACTTCAATGGCTGTTTACAATGAGATGTAGGTATTTTTGAAAAAAATGACTTTATTTCCTTGAAACATATGATTGTGACCTATACATTTCAATATCAAACTTATTTATTTGAAATGATTAAAATAAATGATTTTTTGTGTGTGGTATTTTTTCTTTATGTACAAACAGATGGAGTTTTGTTGCAAAAGGGCCTACATCCAAATTTTCAAAAAATGTAAACATGATTTTAAAAAAAATTAAAACTAGCACATTTAAAATTTATATCAATTTCAATTAGTATGTAGTGTACCTCTTTCATAATCCATTCAGTTTTTCAATTGCTCAACTTGAATATTTAGAAACAGTTTTTTGACTTTTTCTCAATAAGAGCCAAAGTGGATGTAGGCCCTTTTGCAAAATACCTCTTCATATATAACGTTTATTTCAAGCTGGTTTGTGTTTGCTAGTGTTTATTTCGTTTGCATATGGTCAGATTTTTATATCCAAAGTATCTGTTTTATAATAATAATAATACATGGGATTTATAAAACGCCTTACGATGTAAACAGCCACAAGGCGCTGCACAGAAAGATTTTAAAAACTACAAAAATATCATTAAAACTACAACAAGACATATGCTAAAATTATACAATCAATATTACTAATACCCAATCAAAAACCAGATACTAGTTGTCAATACAAATATAGAACATAGTAAAATACATTATAAGAAGAATAAATTTAACGGTCGGAAACACGAAATATACACAATCAGTATTACTACCACACATTATTGACCAGCAAACAACGTGGCAAATTCAGATAAAAGACATTATTAAAAAATATATTATACACAATTAAATATTTTTGTATTTTTAAGAAATTGCACATCATAAATAGTATATAGTTTGTATAGTTTTGTTTGATATATTAAAAAAAAAATCAGTATCGTTTTGTGTTTTGTTTATGTTATTTTGATGATTCATTCAAAAACAACATGTAAAACAAAAAATTGATATACAGAAAAAGAGTAAAACACCAATCTATATACAAAAAACAATGTTAATTTTGAAACAAAACGTAAAACACACATTGATATACAAAAACAATGTTAATTTTGAAACAACGCGTAAAACACATATTGATATACAAAAACAAACATGTAAATCACAAATTGATATAAAACAAACAAACATGTAAAACACAATTTGATATACAAAAACAATGCAAACGGCGTGCCATATAATATCATGGTCAAATATAGGTAGGCATAGGGAGATATGGTCGAGCACATCCCTTACAAATTAAAAATTTGGCAGACGTGATAGCAACCGCCCTCTGTTGTTTTGTTTTGATATTCACAGAATTACTTAGCTGTGATGAATGGTGGCGCAAATCATGAAAGAAAATACATCACAGACGATAGCGGCCACGAGCCACATTTAACCAACTCCAACGGTTTTGGATTGGAAAAAACCCTTCTAACCTATGATTAAATGTTCAAAATTATAACATTGACTTGACTAATACTTGACTCATGGCGGATGATTTTTCCGAACCACAATGCCTCTCCAGATCTTCCTTTTCAAACATAACTGTCGTGATTTCTTCCACCTGCAGTCCTGTATCACGTTTCAGTATGTCAATCAGGGTTGGAACTTCGGATTTTTTTTCCAACTAGCCAGTCGGGCAGGTCACTAACAGCTGCAGCCAAAGGTCTTTTATCATAATATTTTGCAGCAAACAATTAAGAGCAAGACTACTTTTAAATGATTACAATTACATGTCTTTGTCTTCATTGTACGATGTTCCACTGTAACCCTAGCCCGTAACAGCTCCTCGTATTCATCATGATCATCAATCCAATACTCTCTTTAATCTCTTATCAACCTGATCTCCTCTTTCATCATGACACAGTCATCTGATGATGAAATTACCTTGAACTTACAGTTACTTATACTTTGAGGTTAAAAAATGTTACCCGCCAGTCGAACGGGTGCATGCCTTGGCATCTTCACCCAAGACTAGCGGGACGCCCGTCCTTAGGACGGGCTCTCCCGCTAGGGAGTAGGGCCTACCAGATAGAACACCTACAAAATGAAACAACACATAAGTGTTGGCAAATTTATGACGAAACACATAGGAATAGAACAATATTTAAAACATTTTTGTTTTAATTCAAAAGTTTTCAAATTTTAATTAAAAGACCCCCGTCCGCCCACGCCCCGTGGGCGGGCCTTTCAACTCCAAGGCCTTAACCTTAACCATCTCCCGTAGCCCGCCAATCACTCCCCCGCCCTGCCCCGCCCGCCCACCCCCGCCCGTGGCATATCCGTTACGCAATTTAGCACAGGAGGCATAGCATAGTACCGGAAGGAAAAGAGAGGTATGGTCGGGCATGGCCGGGAATGGTGAGGCATGGGAGGCATAGGCAGATATAGGTAGCCATAGGGAGATATGGCATGGTCGGGCACGGCCCGGAACGGGGAGGCATAGGAGGCATAGTCAGACATAGCATAGGGAGATATGGTCGGGCATGGCAGGGAACGGCGAGGTATAGCAGGCATAGCAAGCTACAGGAAGGCATAGGAAGTATGGTTAGACATATGTATGCATAGGGAGATATGTTCGGGCATGGCAGGGAACGGCTAGGTATAGGAGGCATAGCAATGTACATAAAGGCATAGGGAGGTAAGGTCAAACATAGGTAGGCATAGGGAGATATGGTCGGGCATGGCTGGGTATAGGAGGCATAGCAATGTACAGGTAGGCATAGGGAGATATGGTCGGGCATGGCAGGGAACAGGGAGGTATAGGAGGCATAGCAAGGAACAGGGAGGCATAGGGAGGTATGGTCAGACATAGGTAGGCATAGGGAGATATGGTCGGGCATGGCAGGGAACAGGAAGGTATAGGGGGCATAGCAAGGTACAGGAAGGCATAGGGAGATATGGTCGGGCATGGCAGGGAACAGGGAGGTATAGGGGGCATAGCAAGGAACAGGGAGGCATAGGGAGGTATGGTCAGACATAGGTAGGCATAGGGAGATATGGTCGGGCATGGCAGGGAACAGGGAGGTATAGGGGGTATAGCAAGGAACAGGGAGGCATAGGGAGGTATGGTCAGACATAGATAGGCATAGGGAGATATGGTCGGGCATGGCAGGGAACAGGAAGGTATAGGGGGCATAGAAAGGTACAGGAAGGCATAGGGAGATATGGTCGGGCATGGCAGGGAACAGGGAGGCATAGGGAGGTATGGTCATACATAGGTAGGCATAGGGAGATATGGTCGGGCATGGCAGGGAACAGGGAGGTATAGGGGGCATAGCAAGGTACAGGAAGGCATAGGGAGATATGGTCGGGCATGGCAGGGAACAGGGAGGTATAGGGGGCATAGCAAGGAACAGGGAGGCATAGGGGGCATAGCAAGGTCTGGAAGGCATAGGGAGATATGGTCGGGCATGGCAGGGAACAGGGAGGTATAGGGGGCATAGCAAGGAACAGGGAGGCATAGGGAGGTATGGTCAGACATAGATAGGCATAGGGAGATATGGTCGGGCATGGCAGGGAACAGGAAGGTATAGGGGGCATAGCAAGGTACAGGAAGGCATAGGGAGATATGGTCGGGCATGGCAGGGAACAGGGAGGCATAGGGAGGTATGGTCAGACATAGGTAGGCATAGGGAGATATGGTCGGGCATGGCAGGGAACAGGAAGGTATAGGGGGCATAGCAAGGTACAGGAAGGCATAGGGAGATATGGTCGGGCATGGCAGGGAACAGGGAGGTATAGGGGGCATAGCAAGGAACAGGGAGGCATAGGGAGGTATGGTCAAACATATGTAGGCATAGGGAGGTATGGTCGGGCATGGCCGGGAACGAGGAGGTATAGGGGGCATAGCAAGGTACAGGAAGGCATAGGGAGATATGGTCGGGCATGGCAGGGAACAGGGAGGCATAGGGAGGTATGGTCAGACATAGGTAGGCATAGGGAGATATGGTCGGGCATGGCAGGGAACAGGGAGGTATAGGGGGCATAGCAAGGTACAGGAAGGCATAGGGAGATATGGTCCGGCATGGCAGGGAACAGGGAGGTATAGGGGGCATAGCAAGGAACAGGGAGGCATAGGGAGGTATGGTCAGACATAGGTAGGCATAGGGAGATATGATCGGGCATGGCAGGGAACAGGGAGGTATAGGGGGCATAGCAAGGAACAGGGAGGCATAGGGAGGTATGGTCAGACATAGATAGGCATAGGGAGATATGGTCGGGCATGGCAGGGAACAGGAAGGTATAGGGGGCATAGCAAGGTACAGGAAGGCATAGGGAGATATGGTCGGGCATTGCAGGGAACAGGGAGGCATAGGGAGGTATGGTCAGACATAGGTAGGCATAGGGAGATATGGTCGGGCATGGCAGGGAACAGGGAGGTATAGGGGGCATAGCAAGGTACAGGAAGGCATAGGGAGATATGGTCGGGCATGGCAGGGAACAGGGAGGTATAGGGGGCATAGCAAGGAACAGGGAGGCATAGGGAGGTATGGTCAAACATATGTAGGCATAGGGAGGTATGGTCGGGCATGGCCGGGAACGAGGAGGTATAGGGGGCATAGCAAGGTACAGGAAGGCATAGGGAGATATGGTCGGGCATGGCAGGGAACAGGGAGGCATAGGGAGGTATGGTCAGACATAGGTAGGCATAGGGAGATATGGTCGGGCATGGCAGGGAACAGGGAGGTATAGGGGGCATAGCAAGGTACAGGAAGGCATAGGGAGATATGGTCCGGCATGGCAGGGAACAGGGAGGTATAGGGGGCATAGCAAGGAACAGGGAGGCAAAGGGAGGTATGGTCAGACATAGGTAGGCATAGGGAGATATGATCGGGCATGGCAGGGAACAGGGAGGTATAGGGGGCATAGCAAGGAACAGGGAGGCATAGGGAGGTATGGTCAGACATAGATAGGCATAGGGAGATATGGTCGGGCATGGCAGGGAACAGGAAGGTATAGGGGGCATAGCAAGGTACAGGAAGGCATAGGGAGATATGGTCGGGCATGGCAGGGAACAGGGAGGCATAGGGAGGTATGGTCAGACATAGGTAGGCATAGGGAGATATGGTCGGGCATGGCAGGGAACAGGGAGGTATAGGGGGCATAGCAAGGTACAGGAAGGCATAGGGAGATATGGTCGGGCATGGCAGGGAACAGGGAGGTATAGGGGGCATAGCAAGGAACAGGGAGGCATAGGGAGGTATGGTCAAACATATGTAGGCATAGGGAGGTATGGTCGGGCATGGCCGGGAACGAGGAGGTATAGGGGGCATAGCAAGGTACAGGAAGGCATAGGGAGATATGGTCGGGCATGGCAGGGAACAGGGAGGCATAGGGAGGTATGGTCAGACATAGGGAGGCATAGGGAGATATGGTCGGGCATGGCAGGGAACAGGGAGGTATAGGGGGCATAGCAAGGTACAGGAAGGCATAGGGAGATATGGTCCGGCATGGCAGGGAACAGGGAGGTATAGTGGGCATAGCAAGGAACAGGGAGGCAAAGGGAGGTATGGTCAGACATAGGTAGGCATAGGGAGATATGATCGGGCATGGCAGGGAACAGGGAGGTATAGGGGGCATAGCAAGGAGCAGGGAGGCATAGGGAGGTATGGTCAGACATAGATAGGCATAGGGAGATATGGTCGGGCATGGCAGGGAACAGGAAGGTATAGGGGGCATAGCAAGGTACAGGAAGGCATAGGGAGATATGGTCGGGCATGGCAGGGAACAGGGAGGCATAGGGAGGTATGGTCAGACATAGGTAGGCATAGGGAGATATGGTCGGGCATGGCAGGGAACAGGGAGGTATAGGGGGAATAGCAAGGTACAGGAAGGCATAGGGAGATATGGTCGGGCATGGCAGGGAACAGGGAGGTATAGGGGGCATAGCAAGGAACAGGGAGGCATAGGGAGGTATGGTCAAACATATGTAGGCATAGGGAGGTATGGTCGGGCATGGCCGGGAACGAGGAGGTATAGGGGGCATAGCAAGGTACAGGAAGGCATAGGGAGATATGGTCGGGCATGGCAGGGAACAGGGAGGCATAGGGAGGTATGGTCAGACATAGGTAGGCATAGGGAGATATGGTCGGGCATGGCAGGGAACAGGGAGGTATAGGGGGCATAGCAAGGTACAGGAAGGCATAGGGAGATATGGTCGGGCATGGCAGGGAACAGGGAGGTATAGGGGGCATAGCAAGGAACAGGGAGGCATAGGGAGGTATGGTCAAACATATGTAGGCATAGGGAGGTATGGTCGGGCATGGCCGGGAACGAGGAGGTATAGGGGGCATAGCAAGGTACAGGAAGGCATAGGGAGATATGGTCGGGCATGGCAGGGAACAGGGAGGCATAGGGAGGTATGGTCAGACATAGGTAGGCATAGGGAGATATGGTCGGGCATGGCAGGGAACAGGGAGGTATAGGGGGCATAGCAAGGTACAGGAAGGCATAGGGAGATATGGTCCGGCATGGCAGGGAACAGGGAGGTATAGGGGGCATAGCAAGGAACAGGGAGGCATAGGGAGGTATGGTCAGACATAGGTAGGCATAGGGAGATATGATCGGGCATGGCAGGGAACAGGGAGGTATAGGGGGCATAGCAAGGAACAGGGAGGCATAGGGAGGTATGGTCAGACATAGATAGGCATAGGGAGATATGGTCGGGCATAGCAGGGAACAGGAAGGTATAGGGGGCATAGCAAGGTACAGGAAGGCATAGGGAGATATGGTCGGGCATGGCAGGGAACAGGGAGGCATAGGGAGATATGGTCCGGCATGGCAGGGAACAGGGAGGTATAGGGGGCAGGCATGGCAGGGAACAGGGAGGTATAGGGGGAATAGCAAGGTACAGGAAGGCATAGGGAGATATGGTCGGGCATGGCAGGGAACAGGGAGGTATAGGGGGCATAGCAAGGAACAGGGAGGCATAGGGAGGTATGGTCAAACATATGTAGGCATAGGGAGATATGGTCGGGCATGGCAGGGAACAGGGAGGTATAGGGGGCATAGCAAGGTACAGGAAGGCATAGGGAGATATGGTCGGGCATGGCAGGGAACAGGGAGGCATAGGGAGGTATGGTCAGACATAGGTAGGCATAGGGAGATATGGTCGGGCATGGCAGGGAACAGGGAGGTATAGGGGGCATAGCAAGGTACAGGAAGGCATAGGGAGATATGGTCGGGCATGGCAGGGAACAGGGAGGTATAGGGGGCATAGCAAGGAACAGGGAGGCATAGGGAGGTATGGTCAAACATATGTAGGCATAGGGAGGTATGGTCGGGCATGGCCGGGAACGAGGAGGTATAGGGGGCATAGCAAGGTACAGGAAGGCATAGGGAGATATGGTCGGGCATGGCAGGGAACAGGGAGGCATAGGGAGGTATGGTCAGACATAGGTAGGCATAGGGAGATATGGTCGGGCATGGCAGGGAACAGGGAGGTATAGGGGGCATAGCAAGGTACAGGAAGGCATAGGGAGATATGGTCCGGCATGGCAGGGAACAGGGAGGTATAGGGGGCATAGCAAGGAACAGGGAGGCATAGGGAGGTATGGTCAGACATAGGTAGGCATAGGGAGATATGATCGGGCATGGCAGGGAACAGGGAGGTATAGGGGGCATAGCAAGGAACAGGGAGGCATAGGGAGGTATGGTCAGACATAGATAGGCATAGGGAGATATGGTCGGGCATAGCAGGGAACAGGAAGGTATAGGGGGCATAGCAAGGTACAGGAAGGCATAGGGAGATATGGTCGGGCATGGCAGGGAACAGGGAGGCATAGGGAGGTATGGTCAGACATAGGTAGGCATAGGGAGATATGGTCGGGCATGGCAGGGAACAGGGATGTATAGGGGGCATAGCAAGGTACAGGAAGGCATAGGGAGATATGGTCGGGCATGGCAGGGAACAGGGAGGTATAGGGGGCATAGCAAGGAACAGGGAGGCATAGGGAGGTATGGTCAGACATAGGTAGGCATAGGGAGATATGGTCGGGCATGGCAGGGAACAGGGAGGTATAGGGGGCATAGCAAGGTACAGGAAGGCATAGGGAGATATGGTCGGGCATGGCAGGGAACAGGGAGGTATAGGGGGCATAGCAAGGAACAGGGAGGCATAGGGAGGTATGGTCAAACATATGTAGGCATAGGGAGGTATGGTCGGGCATGGCCGGGAACGAGGAGGTATAGGGGGCATAGCAAGGTACAGGAAGGCATAGGGAGATATGGTCGGGCATGGCAGGGAACAGGGAGGCATAGGGAGGTATGGTCAGACATAGGTAGGCATAGGGAGATATGGTCGGGCATGGCAGGGAACAGGGAGGTATAGGGGGCATAGCAAGGTACAGGAAGGCATAGGGAGATATGGTCCGGCATGGCAGGGAACAGGGAGGTATAGGGGGCATAGCAAGGAACAGGGAGGCAAAGGGAGGTATGGTCAGACATAGGTAGGCATAGGGAGATATGATCGGGCATGGCAGGGAACAGGGAGGTATAGGGGGCATAGCAAGGAACAGGGAGGCATAGGGAGGTATGGTCAGACATAGATAGGCATAGGGAGATATGGTCGGGCATGGCAGGGAACAGGAAGGTATAGGGGGCATAGCAAGGTACAGGAAGGCATAGGGAGATATGGTCGGGCATGGCAGGGAACAGGGAGGCATAGGGAGGTATGGTCAGACATAGGTAGGCATAGGGAGATATGGTCGGGCATGGCAGGGAACAGGGAGGTATAGGGGGCATAGCAAGGTACAGGAAGGCATAGGGAGATATGGTCGGGCATGGCAGGGAACAGGGAGGTATAGGGGGCATAGCAAGGAACAGGGAGGCATAGGGAGGTATGGTCAAACATATGTAGGCATAGGGAGGTATGGTCGGGCATGGCCGGGAACGAGGAGGTATAGGGGGCATAGCAAGGTACAGGAAGGCATAGGGAGATATGGTCGGGCATGGCAGGGAACAGGGAGGCATAGGGAGGTATGGTCAGACATAGGGAGGCATAGGGAGATATGGTCGGGCATGGCAGGGAACAGGGAGGTATAGGGGGCATAGCAAGGTACAGGAAGGCATAGGGAGATATGGTCCGGCATGGCAGGGAACAGGGAGGTATAGTGGGCATAGCAAGGAACAGGGAGGCAAAGGGAGGTATGGTCAGACATAGGTAGGCATAGGGAGATATGATCGGGCATGGCAGGGAACAGGGAGGTATAGGGGGCATAGCAAGGAGCAGGGAGGCATAGGGAGGTATGGTCAGACATAGATAGGCATAGGGAGATATGGTCGGGCATGGCAGGGAACAGGAAGGTATAGGGGGCATAGCAAGGTACAGGAAGGCATAGGGAGATATGGTCGGGCATGGCAGGGAACAGGGAGGCATAGGGAGGTATGGTCAGACATAGGTAGGCATAGGGAGATATGGTCGGGCATGGCAGGGAACAGGGAGGTATAGGGGGAATAGCAAGGTACAGGAAGGCATAGGGAGATATGGTCGGGCATGGCAGGGAACAGGGAGGTATAGGGGGCATAGCAAGGAACAGGGAGGCATAGGGAGGTATGGTCAAACATATGTAGGCATAGGGAGGTATGGTCGGGCATGGCCGGGAACGAGGAGGTATAGGGGGCATAGCAAGGTACAGGAAGGCATAGGGAGATATGGTCGGGCATGGCAGGGAACAGGGAGGCATAGGGAGGTATGGTCAGACATAGGTAGGCATAGGGAGATATGGTCGGGCATGGCAGGGAACAGGGAGGTATAGGGGGCATAGCAAGGTACAGGAAGGCATAGGGAGATATGGTCGGGCATGGCAGGGAACAGGGAGGTATAGGGGGCATAGCAAGGAACAGGGAGGCATAGGGAGGTATGGTCAAACATATGTAGGCATAGGGAGGTATGGTCGGGCATGGCCGGGAACGAGGAGGTATAGGGGGCATAGCAAGGTACAGGAAGGCATAGGGAGATATGGTCGGGCATGGCAGGGAACAGGGAGGCATAGGGAGGTATGGTCAGACATAGGTAGGCATAGGGAGATATGGTCGGGCATGGCAGGGAACAGGGAGGTATAGGGGGCATAGCAAGGTACAGGAAGGCATAGGGAGATATGGTCCGGCATGGCAGGGAACAGGGAGGTATAGGGGGCATAGCAAGGAACAGGGAGGCATAGGGAGGTATGGTCAGACATAGGTAGGCATAGGGAGATATGATCGGGCATGGCAGGGAACAGGGAGGTATAGGGGGCATAGCAAGGAACAGGGAGGCATAGGGAGGTATGGTCAGACATAGATAGGCATAGGGAGATATGGTCGGGCATAGCAGGGAACAGGAAGGTATAGGGGGCATAGCAAGGTACAGGAAGGCATAGGGAGATATGGTCGGGCATGGCAGGGAACAGGGAGGCATAGGGAGGTATGGTCAGACATAGGTAGGCATAGGGAGATATGGTCGGGCATGGCAGGGAACAGGGATGTATAGGGGGCATAGCAAGGTACAGGAAGGCATAGGGAGATATGGTCGGGCATGGCAGGGAACAGGGAGGTATAGGGGGCATAGCAAGGAACAGGGAGGCATAGGGAGGTATGGTCAGACATAGGTAGGCATAGGGAGATATGGTCGGGCATGGCAGGGAACAGGGAGGTATAGGGGGCATAGCAAGGAACAGGGAGGCATAGGGAGGTATGGTCAGACATAGATAGGCATAGGGAGATATGGTCGGGCATGGCAGGGAACAGGAAGGTATAGGGGGCATAGCAAGGTACAGGAAGGCATAGGGAGATATGGTCGGGCATGGCAGGGAACAGGGAGGCATAGGGAGGTATGGTCAGACATAGGTAGGCATAGGGAGATATGGTCGGGCATGGCAGGGAACAGGGAGGTATAGGGGGCATAGCAAGGTACAGGAAGGCATAGGGAGATATGGTCGGGCATGGCAGGGAACAGGGAGGTATAGGGGGCATAGCAAGGAACAGGGAGGCATAGGGAGGTATTGTTCAAACATATGTAGGCATAGGGAGGTATGGTCGGGCATGGCCGGGAACGAGGAGGTATAGGGGGCATAGCAAGGTACAGGAAGGCATAGGGAGATATGGTCGGGCATGGCAGGGAACAGGGAGGCATAGGGAGGTATGGTCAGACATAGGTAGGCATAGGGAGATATGGTCGGGCATGGCAGGGAACAGGGAGGTATAGGGGGCATAGCAAGGAACAGGGAGGCATAGGGAGGTATGGTCAAACATATGTAGGCATAGGGAGGTATGGTCGGGCATGGCCGGGAACGAGGAGGTATAGGGGGCATAGCAAGGTACAGGAAGGCATAGGGAGATATGGTCGGGCATGGCAGGGAACAGGGAGGCATAGAGAGATATGGTCAGACATAGGTAGGCATAGGGAGATATGGTCGGGCATGGCAGGGAACAGGGAGGTATAGGGGGCATAGTAAGGAACAGGGAGGCATAGGGAGGTATGGTCAAACATATGTAGGCATAGGGAGGTATGGTCGGGCATGGCCGGGAACGAGGAGGTATAGGGGGCATAGCAAGGTACAGGAAGGCATAGGGAGATATGGTCGGGCATGGCAGGGAACAGGGAGGTATAGGGGGCATAGCAAGGTACAGGAAGGCATAGGGAGATATGGTCGGGCATGGCAGGGAACAGGGAGGTATAGGGGGCATAGCAAGGAACAGGGAGGCATAGGGAGGTATGGTCAGACATAGGTAGGCATAGGGAGATATGGTCGGGCATGGCAGGGAACAGGGAGGTATAGGGGGCATAGCAAGGAACAGGGAGGCATAGGGAGGTATGGTCAGACATAGATAGGCATAGGGAGATATGGTCGGGCATGGCAGGGAACAGGAAGGTATAGGGGGCATAGCAAGGTACAGGAAGGCATATGGAGATATGGTCGGGCATGGCAGGGAACAGGGAGGCATAGGGAGGTATGGTCAGACATAGGTTGGCATAGGGAGATATGGTCGGGCATGGCAGGGAACAGGGAGGTATAGGGGGCATAGCAAGGTACAGGAAGGCATAGGGAGATATGGTCGGGCATGGCAGGGAACAGGGAGGTATAGGGGGCATAGCAAGGAACAGGGAGGCATAGGGAGGTATGGTCAGACATAGGTAGGCATAGGGAGATATGGTTGGGCATGGCAGGGAACAGGGAGGTATAGGGGGCATAGCAAGGTACAGGAAGGCATAGGGAGGTATGGTCGGGCATGGCAGGGAACAGGGAGGTATAGGGGGCATAGCAAGGAACAGGGAGGCATAGGGAGGTATGGTCAGACATAGGTAGGCATAGGGAGATATGGTCGGGCATGGCAGGGAACAGGGAGGTATAGGGGGCATAGCAATGAACAGGGAGGCATAGGGAGGTATGGTCAGACATAGGTAGGCATAGGGAGATATGGTCGGGCATGGCAGGGAACAGGGAGGTATAGGGGGCATAGCAATGAACAGGGAGCCATAGGGAGGTATGGTCAGACATAGGTAGGCATAGGGAGATATGGTCGGGCATGGCAGGGAACAGGTAGGTATAGGGGGCATAGCAATGAACAGGGAGGCATAGGGAGGTATGGTCAGACATAGGTAGGCATAGGGAGGTATGGTCGGGCATGGCAGGGAACAAGGAGGTATTGGAGGTATAGCAAGGTACATGAAGGCATAGGTATGCATAGGGAGATATATAGTAATGCATAGTATACAATATAAGAGGCATACAAAGAAGATATTGGGGCATAGTCGTACAGTATGTGTAGGCATAGGAAGATATATGAATATGGATTGAATATGTATATGAATATGAATTAGCTATTTAACATATCCTATTAATATTTATAACAAAATGGCGGACGAATTACATCGAACACTTACCGGTTTGAGGCAGTAGTCTTTTTGCAATCTGAGAAAACACAAGCTACACCATTCATTAGTTTACTCTATCTACAGAGGGCAGTGTTTACATATTACATTGCTTCACCAAGTAATGCATCCAGGAGAGGTTGGACAAGACTTTCAAACCATTGGATTGTATGAACACCAAAGGAAAACAGATTTGGGAATAAAATGAACTTAATATACATTGACGTGTTAAGTGTTAAAAGAAATTGGAATAAGCAAAATCAAATATCATTGATGGGCATCTGTCTGTCGACATTAACAGATAAAGGTTGACATTACTTCCACTCACACACCTATATCCATCGTCGTTATGCGATAACCAAGGTTGGAGTATGAATGGGCATTTAAGTCATAGTATGCAATCTTTTCAAAGTGACGCCCTCTTTCCTTGAATTTTACTTTGAAAGCATATTTTCTTGCAGATTTGCATTTTTGATCATAATTTACAACTGTAAACAAGTGAACACAATTATATAGTTTGGAATGCCATATGATGAAAATCTAAACAAATATGTTGAAAAAATCCTTAAATTGGAAGCAGATTTCCATTTCATTTAGTAAAGTTCTATGACAGTTTTTTTCATAGGAAATACAGTCACAATAGATTTCTGATTCCAGGAAAGTCTTACCTGATAAGCCAAATTTCATTATAAGAGAGAGAAAAATATGTGTAAAAAATTGAAAAAAAATCATATTATATTGCTTTAGGACCTAAGGATTAAAGGTGTATGTTCCTATCACCTTTTTTTGGGCTAAGATTTTTTTTCTTCACATCAAGATATTTTAATATCAGAAGAATCCCCATATTTTTCTCATTGTGTCTAAAAAATATTAGGGGCCCGAAATGTTTCATTTCAAAATTATAGGTTAAAATGTGGTGAATTACTGCCAAAGGTGGTTAACCAGTTTGTGTACAACTCAATGGGTAATTTCTTGTGACCGTGTGCTTCTAAAATAAGAACCATTGAAGTTACGCAACTCAAACTTTGGAATGCGACAATCGAGCCAGCAATTAGAATATCTACCTTTAAAGAATAAAGCTTGACTTTTAATAACACAATCTGGCATGATCCATCAAATATTTTGATATTGAAGCCAATAAACTCACAAACTACAATGTGATACTGGCACGCTTTAATTAACATTTGGTGTGAATTGCGATCCATCACTCATGATGGAGCTTAAATTATATTTGCTACTTTGGTGCAGCGCATATTGTCAACATAATTAATCAAAGTAAGGTGCTACAAAATTTGGTCTTACAGTTTGGTTTTTTGTTTGAAGAGATTTTTTCAAGGAAGAATTTTTAAAATTTGCGGCGATCGAAAGTCCCGGTATCAATGAAGTCATAGTTATACAATGCACTTTTGCAAATATGAGCACAAATAACCATGACGTCAATGATACCGGGACTTTCGATCACCGCAAATTTTAAAAATTGCATGTTGAGGGATGGCAGTTTTTATTTGTTTTTATGGTCAGTATAATGTTTTGTTCTACAACTATGCTATTTGAATGCGATAATTATTTTTCTAACATGTAATGCACAATGTTGTGCTTGCTGGACACCTTCTTTTATGGGGGTGTGGACCCTCGGGTACAGCCTCCATAAAACTGCCGTAACTTCTTCATTATTCATTTAATCTATATAAAAGTATACACTTTTTTGCAGAAAAGGGTTCAATGAATCCAACCATGATAATGAACTTCACCATTTTGGAGAAAATTATAAAAAACTTGTTTTTTGACCCATTTTAAGGTTTGGAAACGATAACTAAAAATAAATTTTGTCATACTAGTTTTATTATAATCCTAATAAAATTCCCTAGGAGGAATTTTTTGAATATCTGATTTAGTTTTTAATTATTGACTCAAAAGTGCCAAAAATGTGATTTTTGGCACTTTTTGGTCAATAATTCAAGAAATAAATCAGATATTCAAAACAAACAAAAATCCCTCCTAGAGAATGTTATTACGAATATATCAAATCTAGAACGATAAAATTTGACAAAATATATTTTAAGTTATCTTGACGAACCTAAAATGGGTAAAAAAACCTGTTTCTTATCATTTTCAAAATGGTCAATTTCGTGTTCATGGTTGGATTCATTGAACCCTTTTCTTCAAAAAAGTGTATACTTTTATATAGATTAAATGAATAATGAAGGAGTTACAGCAGTTTTACAGAGGCTATGCTAAGGGTCCACACCCCCTAATAAGTGGAGGTTATTTTTATAAGTGGAGGTATGATACAGGAGATTACCCTAAAAATTAATATGGTTAAAATAAAGCAAAAGGTCTGCAATTTGAATGTTTTTTTGCGATGGTACAATCTGCAATTTGTCATCTGAGTTGTGTTTTGTTGTCAACGGCATGTGACGTCATTCCGTGGTCACCTATACAAAATGTTTACATGATAATTTTGTTCAAACCATAACTGTTGACACATGAATTCAAATATCGCTTTATCACATCACTATCACTATCACATCAATAAGTCATTATAAATTATTTTGAAACAGTTAAGAAATTTGAACCATCTCATAACAAATTTAGTGATATTTATGTGAGTGAGACAGTATAACACGTTTAGGCGGAGTTTAGACTTTGTGACGCGTCCACCAGGGATAGTGTGTGATAACGACAGTCTTGTTTTGGTATTCGCACTTCTGTGCATCTTACTGTGCTCCTGTGTGGTTATGCCGAGCAATACCCTGTCACATGACATACCTAAACCGCACAGGATCAGAATGGTTGTGGGTTATTTGTCACAATTATAGGTACAAGTTGGCAAATGTGGACAATAAAAGATATTATTATTTACAAAAAGACTACTAAATAACCTAACACGTTGTACCCTTTTGGCCCTTTGGCCGCCCATCGGCAACATTTGCTAGGAAATTGATCAAAAGGTATATGGGCCTTTCAAACGGTACAATAAAAGTGTGTATTGAATATTGTGCACTAAGTTCCCGGATGTGCCTCCAATATTCAAAAAATATTGTGGTTCAATATTTTGTGTGCGGTGCAGATGAGGGCATGGGTACATTTTTGAGATCGGTGTTTCAATCTCGCTGAGATTAAGGTCAGTTTGGGCTCATTTATTTATCTTTATCAAAACAGTCTGTTATATGAATAATAATAATATTATTGAATGTCTTATTTTCGTGTGATAAAAGAATGTATTTGTATAGCTTGTGCAGTATATTCTTGTATCACCCTCGAAGCCATTCAATATTATCTACTTAATTTTAACAGATATGAGATGACTCAATCAATATAAGACTGCAGCATTGTTGTTCAACTTTAGATAATACTCCCCAGTCTATGTTAGACAATATAACATGGTTACTGTCTAAAATTTATTCTCTACAAAATACAAGACAAAGCAGTTATTTGATGTTTTGTTTAGTGCTATGAAGGTAAAAGAATCTTATTTCAGAAGAGTTTTGATTGATACCTCAAGATTCTCAGTTGACACCTGTATGGATTGTATATAATATACACATTGACATGAATATTAAAATGTTATTGCATAGGAGCAAAACCAGTCAAAATCAATATTGTCGCATAATATTGAACCAAATTGACGTCAACATTTGTTTAATAAGAAAACATTAATTTCACTATGTGAGTGTACCACGTAAATGTTATGAAGTGAATTTTGATACAGATAAATCAAGGGTTGAGTGCTAGAAGGCTGTATTTGCAGTCGATGCCATTTGTCAATGAGTGCTATTCAGGACATATAATAGGGCATTCGCAATACTTCACATGTGCCAGCTATTAGAGATATAATCTGTTCACATAGCATTATATGTAGCAGTGGCATAGCTTGGTTTTTCATATTGGGGTGGGTAAGAAATAAAAGTGAACTGCCAAAATGTTATGCATTTATCAATTGCAAGCCCAGCCCCTGGGGACCCAGGGCATGGCGGGGACCATGCGGGGACTGTACACGAGTGTACAAAAAATGATGCCCAGCTATGCGGGGGAGTGTACGCGGACGTACAAACTGTGCCCCTGCTAGCCGGGGCGTGTAGCGGGACGTACGCTAAGGGACACAAATGTACAGCCCGGGTGCTTGCTATAAATAAGCAAATTCAACTATAATTTACAACTTTGTGTTCCTTTAGATTGGTTTTCGCAAGTTTTGAGCAATTTGTGGTAATGCGAGGGGAAAAAACCCTATTTTACGGGCCCAAACTTTTGCATTTTTCAAGAAATGTTTAGAATTTTTTTCTTCTCAAATCGTGTAAAATCAGCCGTTTTTTGGCCAAAAATGTGTGAATTTTTTTTTCTCTCAAAAATTTAAAAAAAGAAATTGGCCCGGCAAAATCTGACGACAAATTTTTATCACAATTTTTTTAACAAATTCCTGATTTTTGCAGAATTGGTGACATTTCAGGTAAACAATTAAAAAAAACCCCGACAGGTCCGTCCGCCCGTAAACAGGGTGTGTTTTTCGTCGCCTAAGCTTAAAACATGAACATTGATAACATGGACAGACGAACAAATCTATTTTACATGAGATTGTTACCATGCTGCCAAAGAAAGTTTCATAATAAATGCATGGGTGCATACACATGGCCAGAGGGAAGAAGACACAGTTACATGATTAATGCACAGGTACATATACTGGGCCACTAGAGGGCGGGGATAGTTTCATCAGTTACATGATTTATAAGTTACATGATTAATGCACAGGTACATATACTGGGCCACTGTAGGGCAGGGATAGTTTCATCAGTTACATGATTTATAAGTTACATGATTAATGCACATGTTTCATACACTGGGCTGCTAGAGAATCATACCGGGTGGTTCAAAAAGAAGTTGACCCAAGTTCAAAGTAATTTTTCAACCACAGTTATAGTTTCAAAGAATTTGTGTTAACTTGGTCTTGATCAGCAGTAAGTTTTGAAATGATCCTGAAAAAATGGCGCATTTAGCTTGTTTGATTCTTCAGATATGGTTCATTACAGAAAGCATGCACAAAACTGATTTGATTTGTGGGCTAACAAAACAGCATGCTCTAGATTCAGAATTGAAAAGCACGCCCTGACAAAGTATTCCAATCTGTATGCTTATGTGCCATTCACATTCAACAAAGAAACGTAGGTACGTAGGTAGGGTAATGTCATGCACCAGACAGATGTTTCAGATGTCTCCTTTTTTTTCTTTTTCTCCTTTTTTCACAATTTGTGACCAATCGTGTGTAAATCCACTTAGTGCATTCTATCTCAACTAAAGGATGCTCCCGTGGACAAGGCAGTTTTGTGCATGCTCTCTGTAATGAACCATATCTGAAGAACCAACCAAGCTAAATTTACCGCTTTTTCAGGATAATTTCAAAACTAACTGCCGATCAAGACCAAGTAAACACAAATTCTCTGAAACTATAAATGTGGTTGAAAAATTACTTTGAACTTGGATCAATTTTTTTTTAACCACCCGGTAGTTCATGCAGGTCCATCACTGGGGCGTTTGGGGGAGATATATATATTTATGAATAATAGATGGATCCATACACTGGACTGCTGTGTGCTGAGAGGGGTAGAGAAATACTTTCATATTTTATGCATGATAGCGAAAATAATTAGTTTCATTATGGTATGGTTTCATGATTAATTTACAAGCACACACACTGGTTTGCTGAGGGAAGAAGTTACAACAGTTCAATAATTAATGCATGGTTTCATACAAATATCCTTACTTAACAACATTTCAATATAAACTCCTCCAATATAAAGTTCCAAATTTTTATCAAACGCCTATATTCCAGATATTTTATGTTCATATTGTGTTACATACCAATATAGAAAGCTGATGTTTTGATCTTTCATACTATACCAAATTTGTAGTAATAATTTGCTTCAGTACTCAGCCACCCCATGCTTGACAATAAAATGAAATAAAATATGACACACCTTGACTAAGGTCTAAGTCCTGTTTCGTTGAATGAACTATAGTACTTACCGAATGGTTGTATTGTTCTATATTGCTTTGCTTGATCGTCTATTAAGCACATCTAATTGCTTGGTTTTTTCTCATCTTCAAATAAGATATTAGAGCTTTCTATAGTCTATTCCAACCAGGGGTGTACCTTCATAGTTTTCCCAACCAGCCAGCCGGGCTGGTAGCATGTAAAAGTTACCAGCCCGACTGTAAACTTACCAGCCAAACAAGTTATCTTCATTACCAACAGCAAAATTCTTACCAGCCAGCCGGGCGTGTATATTTGAAAAGTTACCCACCACGGGCGTACGGGCGGGTACTAAGTACAGCCCTGATTCCAACCAAAATGGAACATAACACACCTTGACAATGGTCAAGGTCCACGTTTTGTTGAATGACCTATTATAGGCCTATAGTACTTACCGAGTGGGTGTACTGTTCTATATTGCTTGATCTTCTAGGCACATCTAATTGCTTGGTTTTCTCATCTTCAAATGAGAGATTTTTACTCTTCTTAGTTCTATGTCTCTTCTTATTCAAACTACCATTCTTAAACCTAATAACATCAGTGTCACTAAAACATTTCTCTCCACCACTCCAGTCTCCCGAGTCCCTCCGTCCACCCCCGTCTGAATCCTCGGAATGGCACTGGTGACTAGGCGATGGTGTGCCATCACTCCCTCCGGAACCTTTACCAGTCCTTCTCTTATGTTTATCCCGCAGGGTGTGAAATTGTCGTACTGGGTTGGTTTTCTTCTTGAAGTGACTCCAGAATTTGTGCTGTTTCTTGTCATCTTTCGAGAGTGATGGTGTAGATGTGGCGGCGTTCAGGGAATCAGTTTGACTCAGATTGTCTCCGTTGCTGGTTATTCCACTTGGTACTGTAGAAAGAAAAAAGGAAGGGAAAAAATGGTCAGTATGGAGAGTAATACATTTTCAACTGAAATAGAAGACGTGGGGCAGTGTTTTTTTCTAGTAACTTTTTTTTTCTGGTAACTTTTTTTTCTGGTAACTTTTTTTTTCTGGTAACTTTTTTGATAATTGCTATATTTTCTACAGGGTTATTTCTTAGTAGCTTGCCATGTGCCTCTTTAGGGGACTGACTGCACCTCAAAGGTGCTTTTGTTTCCATGTTGGGATCCATAGAACAACATTTTTTGAGGAGTTAAGGGGCGGAGTCCCCAGAAGCTCATGAGATTTTATAGGCAGTGGTGACACCAGCATCTACATTTTTGTGAGGAAAACCATGAAACAAGGGACAAGACAAAATCTGGGGAAAATAAAGAATTAGTGGGGCTCGAGCTGAGTTATTAAACTATTCTTCACAGATTTTTTGTCTTGTTTTTTTCCTTTCTGTGATCCATGATTTCTTTCTGAGAGTGCCATTCACGCATATTTTGTAGCCCTGAGTGGAAGATACATTGTTATTTCAAGATCCCATTGTTGGAGAAGCTAACACACACAATCAAAATATGCAGATGTCCATAGGGTCAATCATGGAGTTCAAATGTTTCTAAATTGTGTATAATATTTTAGCAAAATAAAATACAACATTTTATAGAAAATAGAGACTTCATATAGGTGAATATACAAAGCAATAGGAGGAACAACTACGACAAGTTCCTCATCCCAAAGAACAAACATAACAAGCCTCAGCCCATTTCCAAACTGAAAACCAGAATATCAGCCAGTGCACGTTTGCACGATTCAAACGTATGATCTTCAAAAACTATAACCAAGGCTCTAATCGACTGAGCTATCTGGCTGTCTCCAATTTAAAACAGTATTAAAACCAGATAGTAAGTGATATAGAGAAGTCATGAATTATATTTACATTAACAAAAGCACAAAGTATATATGCTCACTCATAGCCTAAAATAAATGCATAAACACATGGTCTGAAGATGAGCCGGGTTACGCATGGGTTACAATGCATAACCCGGCTCTTGTTCCTCATCTTCGGATGTTGTTTGTGTATATGCATATATAAGTGAAGATAATCAAAGACATTCTGGTAGATGAGTATCAAGACACGATACTGTGTCACAACACTTTCCTCAAATTAATACATTTTATGATCATAGGCACAGCCTTTGTCAACTTTGTTCTTCTTTTACAATTTGGTTCTTCTCCTTTTAAAATTGTACAGATGCAAATAACATTGTCTTGCAGCTATACAGTGTGTAATGCAACCACTTGAATGAAGATACACCAATGCGCGTAAGCGCCTCCAAACGAGGACATGGAAAGTGAACTATACAAACGTTGACCTAAAATAGTCCACGGTTAGAAGGTGTGTAAACACATTAAGGTCCGTGTTTGGCGGCGTTTACACACGCACCCCAATATTTTAAGAAGAAAAAAAGTTTCACTGTCAACTGCGGACGTATTGTAAATACCCCAGATTTCGAACAGCGCCATCTATCGACCATCTTGAGCTCAGATAAAGCCTTATGTCAACCGTGAACGTCCACGGTTAGATGTGTCCACGTTTAGATAGTGTGATAACACATTAAGGTCCTCGTTTGGCGGCGCTTTACAGACACACTGATGTCATCCAATTTGAGGTGACACATAAAGACCATCTTTTCAATAGGTATAGACCAACCTGTAGATGCAATTATAATTGCTTGGTCCACATGGTAATATTGCTCCTGGATCCTTTGATTAGAAAATCCCATTGGACCATAATTGAGAAGGTAGCATTTTCTCATAATATCATTTCACTCTAAGATATACTCCCCTCTCAAACACTTTATATGCAGCTATGAAGAAATCTGATTGATTAGGGAGATATTCATACACTCTTGGTAATATCGAACTAATTAGAAAGTAGGAAACTGGAATACGCAAAGTTCATTGAAATGTCTATAGCACTCGCACGCATTGTTTTGATTGGTTGTTCAGGCATCGCCGCGAGTTCGCGGATTTTTTACTGCGGGTATTAGCAAACTTGTTAACATGTTTTCATTTGTTATTACATACATCAAAATTATGCTCAAATTATGAATTTTGATTTGTATAGTGTCAATTAGGTCAATTACATGTGTATGTTTTGTTTCTCAAAAAAATTAGAAAAATCAATGCACTTGGGCAAATGTTGATATGCTCAAAATGGCTCTCCCCTGCCATTATTAACACATCAACACCAGCGCCAATCTACTGTGTGCACACAGGCTTGGATTGGGATTGGGAGACAAGCTCCGTCTAGCCGTGTCAGCCTGCTTCTTCCTTCTGCGTGTTTGCTCTGCATCGGACCAGGTTAGTGCTCGATTGTCTCGACATAACTACCATAGAATAACCTTAGTGGCGTGGTGGCAGCATTGGGATACGTTCCTACACATCTGTGAATCTGCTCTACTGCATCCGTGAACTCTGTGGACTTGATCTGAAGTCGGGAAGTATATTATAAACTTACGTATTTAAGCTTACTTCTTAAGCTTACTTCTTCTTGGCTTTTATCAAGTGTCATATCACTTACGTCTTTGTGGACAATCGGTCAACTACTAAAGAGTTGTCACAACACTAACTTGACTTATTGCAGAGCCCTTAATAACCTGTCTTACAATGGCCAATCGTGCCCCGAAGCAATGGTGTCTCACCAAAAGTGAGACTGTGAATTCGTTTGAGAATTGGAAGCAAAACCTGCTGTATACATTGTCTTTGGATCCAAACTTCGCCCCCTACCTTGTCGAAGGTCTGCAGTGGGGCACCAAGAGTAAAACGGCTCCTCTTCGTGGGCTGACAGACGATGGTGAAGACGTTGCTGCAGCGCAACGTAAAACAGCTCAGCAAAAATGTGCAACTTTAGATCTCATGTTAGGACAAATTGCGAATTACTGTCCAGTGATTGCCCGTAATACGATCATCAAAAACTCCAAATCACTGAACCATATCTGGCAAACAATTCGTTTACATTATGGGTTTCAAAGCACAGGTGGTCATTTTCTTGACTTTGCCAGCATACACCTAGAACCTGATGAGCGTCATGAAGATCTCTATCAGCGCCTCATGGCCTTTGTCGAAGACAACTTACTTGTACCCAATGGAGGTATAACACACTACAGCCAGGTTATTGAGGAGGACGAGGAACTAACCCCCACATTGGAAAACTTTATTGTGCTCACATGGCTACGATTAATTCACAATGACTTGCCACGGCTCGTTAAACAACGCTATGGAACAGAACTACGTTCAAGGACGTTGGCTTCAATAAAACCGGAGGTATCTCAGGCTCTCGACGCTCTTCTTGATGAATTACAGTCATCCGAGAATGCCAGGTCCATGCGTGCTACTGTACCTCAACAGTTTTCCCGCCAAGGTGCCTCATCTAACAGCCGTAGCAGACCACGGTCAGCTTCCCAACGACCAAGATCAGCTATGAAATCCTGCCCCATATGCAAACAGGTCGGACGCTCTGACTTTCAACATTTCCTGAGTGAGTGTTCTTTCCTTCCCGACAAGGATAGGAAGTTTATTTTACGGGCCCGCCAAGTGGCCAACATCTTTGATGAGGACGAAGACGAGGAAGCAACCCCTGACATCACATGTGCTTATGTGGAACAACCTGCACAAGATCAACCACATCCAGCGAAAATACCAAGTGCGCTTCGTGTTCAGGTTCGTCAGTCACCATACTTCAACACCTTTCACAAACATCACACAGTTAGAGTTACAATTGATAGTGGCGCAGAGGGAAACCTCATACGTGAAAGTACAGCAAGATCATTGAATGCCGACATTGTCAAAAGCACCCAGTCGGCCCACCAAGCAGATGGCTCATCACCATTGGCCGTCGTTGGGGAGACTACTATGACTCTCTCTCGAGATGGGCATGAGTTCCAGTTTCAAGGCTTTAATAGTGGTTAAGAGCCTAGATGTCGATGTACTGGCCGGTATCCCGTTCATGGAAAATAATGACATCACCATCAGACCTGCGAAACACGAGATTATTCTTAGTGATGGGACTACATATGTGTATGGAACACAGTCTACTACGCATAGGCCTAATCACCAGATTGTGCGTCGTGCACTTGTATTGCGTGCCCCGTCAAAAACCACGACTATCTGGCCAGGTGATTATATCGAAGTTGATCTACCACAGGAAATGTCGACTTGTGATGGTACCTTTGCTTTGGAACCACGCACTGACACTCACATCTCCAAGATCCTCACTGCAAACCACATACCAGTATGGCCAAGACCTAGTATAGTACAGAGTATTGCAGGCAAAATTCGTGTCCCAAATCTCTCCAATGAGCCACTACTCCTCAAACGCCAAGAGCACTTTGGTCAGATCCGCACTGTTTACATCCCAGAAGCCGGTGATCTTCTACATGTCAACCACAGTACCACTACAAATAAACGCCCATCCCAGCCATTTTCTTCTTCTGTCTCGGTGGACCCAGATAACACGCTCAGCACAGAAGATCGGAGGCGTTTCCATACCCTTTTGGAAGAGTATGATGACGTGTTCAATCCTTCATTCCCTGGATACAATGGCTCTGCGGGCCCCTTCAAAGCTGTCGTCAACATGGGCACCGTCCAACCACCACAACGCAAGGGTCGTCTTCCTCAGTACGCAACAGACAAGCTCCAAATGCTACAACAAAAATTTGATGAGCTTGAACAGCAAGGCGTTTTTGCCCGTCCTGAAGACATCAATGTGACCGTTGAGTACCTTAACCCATCCTTTTTGGTAAAGAAACCCAGTGGTGGATTTCGTCTCGTAACTGCCTTTGGAGAAGTCGGACGTTACAGCAAACCACAGCCGTCCCTTATGCCAAACGTAGATTCTACACTACGAAACATAGCGAAGTGGAAATTTCTTATAGCGACTGACCTTACCAGCGCGTTTTACCAGATTCCTCTGTCTCGTGGATCGATGAAGTACTGCGGTGTCGCTACACCGTTCCGTGGAATATGTGTCTACACTAGATCAGCAATGGGCATGCCAGGCTCAGAAACTGCACTGGAAGAGCTAATGTGCCGTGTTCTCGGTGATCTTCTCGAAAAGGGAGTAGTTGCCAAGCTTGCTGATGACTTGTACTGTGGAGGCAACACAGTGGAAGAGCTTCTTCATAACTGGGAATTGGTTCTCAATGCTCTGAACAAATGCAATCTCCGTCTATCTGCCTCCAAGACTATCATATGTCCTAAAAGTACGATGATCCTAGGGTGGATCTGGTCCAGCGGTACCCTTCAGGCTAGTCCTCACAGAGTAGCGACCCTCAGCACCTGTTCCACTCCAAGTAATGTACGTGGTCTTCGATCCTTTATCGGCGCATATAAGGTACTGGCTCGGGTGATTCCCAATTGTTCTCTTCTCCTCAGCCCACTTGATAATGCCATTGCTGGTTTACAGTCCCAAGACAAGATACCATGGACAGATGAGGTATATGCAGCCTTTCATACCGCCCAAGCAGCTCTTACCTCATCCCACACAATTACCCTTCCACGCCCCGATGACCAGCTGTGGATAGTTACAGATGGTTCTGTCAAGAAACACAGCATTGGAGCTACACTGTATATAACACGCAATGGGAAACCACACCTTGCTGGCTTCTTCAGTGCTAAGCTTCGTGGCCGCCAACCTACATGGTTACCTTGTGAGGTCGAAGGTCTCTCCATATCGGCTGCTACCAAGCACTTCAGCCCCTTCATCATCCAGTCTCATCACAATGCTTGTATTCTCACTGATAGCAAGCCATGCGTTCAAGCCTACGGCAAGCTGTGTCGTGGAGAATTCTCCGCTAGCCCGCGAGTTTCTACCTTTCTGTCTACAGTTAGTCGATACCAAGCATCTGTACGCCACCTTGCTGGTTCTGCCAACATACCATCTGATTTTGCTAGCCGTAATGCTCCTGATTGCACTGAACCAGGATGTCAGGTCTGTACCTTTGTGAAGCGTGAGGAAGAATCAACGGTTCTCCGTATATCTACCCAGGATATTATGTCTGGCCATGCTCGCCTACCATTTACTAGCAGATCAGCCTGGACAAGTATCCAACAGGAATGCCCTGATATGAGACGATGTCACGCACACCTCATTCAAGGCACACGTCCATCAAAGAAGGCAACCAGCGTGAAGGATGTTAAGCGATACCTTCAGGTCGCCACAGTTGCCAAGGATGGTTTATTAGTCGTTCACCGTGACCAACCACTGTCACTTACCCGTGAGTGCATCATTGTTCCCCGCCAGGTTCTTAGTGGGTTATTGACAGCACTTCATATTCAGCTTGATCACCCGACTCGACACCAGCTTCGCTCAGTCACACAGCGTCATTTTTATGCCCTGGATCTGGATAAGACCATTGAACAAGTCACATCAGGCTGTCACCATTGTGCATCTCTCAGTAACATGCCACAGTCACTTCTGGCTCAGTCTACAGGTGATCCTCCAGAAACCGTTGGTGTGTCATTTGCAGCTGACGTCATGCGACGCAGTCGTCAGTTCGTTCTTGTACTTCGGGAGACCTCTACATCGTACACTACGGCATGTATCATAGACAATGAACGCCACGAAACTCTCCGGGATGCGTTAATACGCTTGTGCATAGAGCTACACCCACTAGATGGTCCTCCAGCAGTTATTCGAACTGATCCAGCTCCTGGCTTTGTACGCCTTACCGAGGATAAGCTTCTAAAGCAGTACCGTTTGACCTTGGAAATAGGCCGCATTAAGAATGTCAATAAAAACCCAGTTGCTGAGAAAGCTGTACGTGAGCTAGAAGACGAGTTGATTCGTCTCGACCCTATGGGCAACCCAACAACCGACCTTGGTCTCTCCATCGCCATAGCCAACTTAAATGCCCGCATAAGGTCACGTGGTCTTTCTGCACGGGAGATGTGGTATCAGCGTGATCAGTTCAGCAATCAACAAATCCCCGTTTGTGACCAGCAGCTCATTCAGTCACAGCACCAACTGCGCAAGTCTAACCACCAGTCCAGTGAGCGGTCGAAGAGTCTTCACAAACAGTCCATCTTTTCGTCACAGGTTGATGTTGGTGATCTTGTGTACCTTTATACTGATCGTGATAAGTCACATGCCAGGAATCGCTACTTGGTCACGTCCATTGACGGTACGTGGTGTAATGTTCGCAAGTTCATTGGCTCACAGTTAAGGAACGCCTCCTATCGCATCAAAAAGGGTGAATGCTACAAAGTCCCATCTTTGCAGGAACACACCCCACACCCTCGCCCAGGTCGCCTTGGTGCCCATCATGCTAGTGATGATGAATCCTCAATAGACATGATTCCGACACCACCAGATCCTCCTGTCATTCCAGTTGAGCTTTCTACTCCTGCATCAAATGCTGAGCAGGGTATTCAGCCTGCACACCCTGTTACGGACACGCATGACCTTGGTCCTCCGACACCTGCGGTTGCCAGTCCACCTTCATCCGGAGCGAACACTACGGCTCCAACGGATTCTAGTCTTGCAACCAGTGGTCTGAGACGTTCTGGACGTCATAGTAAGCCTCCATCTCACCTCAAGGACTTTGTGGTGGATTACTAGAACAGTCCACAGTCATATTTTGAACTCTATGAGAGTCATCTTGTATATATGTTCCCTCGGAATGTTCTTCGGTGTGTTACAGTTTACAGTGTGTTCATCTGTTCCTCTAGTTTGACTTTTATATTTATCGTTTGGTGTTTGCACCGTGTTACAAGTTGTTCTACAACGTACCCTGTTATGCATCGGTACAACAATTACTTTCATCATGGATAGTTCTATCCTTAAGACGAGGGAGAAAGAAAAGTGGTCACGCCAATCTACTGTGTGCACACAGGCTTGGATTGGGATTGGGAGACAAGCTCCGTCTAGCCGTGTCAGCCTGCTTCTTCCTTCTGCGTGTTTGCTCTGCATCGGACCAGGTTAGTGCTCGATTGTCTCGACATAACTACCATAGAATAACCTTAGTGGCGCAGCGCATGCATTGATTTGTCTAATTTCTCTCGAAACAACACATACGCATATATTGACCTACATTATTTGATACAGACATACCTGCCAAAATATTTGGTTGACAAGATTTCTTGAAAAGAATATCTGAACCTTCCTCTTGACATACTATTGTAAAAGTGGACATTTTCGTGCTACATTTATTTTCGCTTTTTTCGCGCTAAATCTGCAAGAGCAAAAATAAAAAACGTGAATATATTCATTTTGTATGTAGGTCTATGTAAAGAAACTCAAAACCACGAACATAAAAACAAGCAAAACTGTTCAAAATGTACAAAGCGCGAAAATATACACTTTTACAGTTCTTGATCCATCACTATCATCCATACATGATGCAGACAATAATGTATACTGAATATTAACTTACATAAAATGACACGCTTTGGAAACCAGTGCTGTAGAATTTGCTAACATGTTATTATCAATTTGCATAATGTTCTCATAAATTTGACTATATTTTTTGAGACAAATTCACAAGACACATGTTAATGTTTATCTTCTATGTAGACTGTGACCATTGTGACTTATGCCTCTGTGCAGTGATGTCAGAGTATATTCCAGTAATCGATGCTGGGCATTAAAAAAGGTGGGAACTTGGGGATCCTGATTATCTTGAGCAGTAGCATATACGAAATAGGGGGATTTTTAATACAAAAATAATACAATTTTCTACAATTTTTGCTTTGTCTAATCAGTCAAGACAAATGTCCAAAAACGGCAACCTGTCGAATCTGGCAGCATACTACCGGATCCGGCAATATTGCTTTTTTTGCCATTGGTTATTTTTGTGAATTAAGAACCTACTTCTGCATGCTCAGAAAGGTAGTTTATAATATAATTAAGTCAAAATGATAACCAATTATCATATAACATAAATTGCAAAATTTGTGGTATTTATTTTCGTGACTTAGAGCCAGCAATATGTTCGCAAAATTAAATAGATCGCAAAATTAAATCGTTTTTTTGCCTCTAGCGTCTTTATTATAAGTTGGGGGATCAAATAAGTTGATGAATCATGATGAGAAAATAATTCCCTAAGTTTTGACCAAAGCTCATAAATTTTGACAGTGAGGTTTTATATGTTTTAAAGCAAAATGCTTAATTAATTAATTTAGTCATAATTAATTATATTTTTGGTCAAAAATGGTCTTAAGGTATTTTATTTTGATATTTTATTTTAAAACATTGATGTATAAGTCATGTTCGAATAAAGAAGAATAAAAATAAGTATTGAAAGGTTGTTTAAGAGGCAATTGATAATTAATTAGTTCTTAATTAATTAATTACGCATTTTGCTTTAAAACATATAAAACCTCACTGTCAAAATTTATGAGCTTTGGTCAAAACTTAGGGAATTATTTTCTCATCATGATTCATCAACTTATTTGATCACCCAACTTAAAATAAAGACGCTAGAGGCAAAAAACGACTTAATTTTGCGATCTATTTAATTTCGCGAACATATTGCTGATTCAAAGTCACGAAAATAAAATACCACACATTTTGCGATTTATGTTATATGATAAGTGGTTATCATTTTGACCTAATTAACTTATAAAAAACACCTTACTGAACATGCAAAAGTAGGTTCTCAATTCACAAAAATAACCAATGGCAAAAAAAGCAATATTGCCGGATCCGGCAGTATGCTGCCATATTCGACAGGTTGCTGTTTTTGGACATTTGCCCTGACAGCTAATGCTCAAATTTAGTGCTTCATCAGGGGTTTTTTTTTTGGGGGGGGGCAGAAATGCTCATAATATCCCAAGATACCTACGCCACTTCAACATTATAAAGCAATCTGTTGCTTGATAGAAAAAAACTAAGGTAGGACATCAGCCCCTATTTGTACCTCTCTCTACAGTGGTAAACACACATATGCAATGGGGAGGTTCCTGGCTCAAATATCTTGCTGACCCATTTTATGCCCCTCAAGTAAGTTGTCCCTCTAGAATGTTAATGACAGAATCCCCCATTATTGTACCCCTATTTTCCCTCTGACTTAAAATCTTGGTTACCCTACATGTACAACTGAATCTGGGACTCGAAGGTCTTTGAAGGAGGCTGAGGAATGGGAACAGAGTGAGATACATGCCAATATAATTTTCAATGTCATGAGAGGAGTAGATGATAACAATCCTTGTGAAATAAGAATCTGGTTACCAATCATACCATAATTATAGTCAGCCAATGCTATTGTGAATTCTACAAAAAATTACGAAGATATTGCATGAAACATTGCTTGAAATCATGTCATATCCATTTTATAATAAGATGCTAACAATTGAGCCCAATATTCCATGCTACATCGATTTTGGATTTACTCTGTGCAAATAATGTTCAATCATATATATACATGATATAAGCTAAGTATCATGCAAAGTAGAGGGCACAAGGGGAGGGAGACACCCCACCCCTCCCTCTTATCTTCATGGGGGAGGGGGAAGATGGCTTCAGCAGGAACATTTTTCTGGACCCTTTTAGTTAAAGAACTTGAAGTGTGTGTGAGTTACGAACACATTATTTCTACATGTTTCACCATTATAAAACAAATATGCTCGTCCCCTCCTAAATTTGCTTGCTTACGTCACCACTGTGAATATGTGACCCGTCACATCAAAATGGACATGTTGGAGGCGCGGGTCAAATCAGAGTTATTGGTATGACTTGAAAGAGCACATTTTAAGCTTTGAAATTATACCATGTAGGTAATCAGACTTTGTAAACACAAGATATGATTTGAAGAAGCATGTTTTTTTCTATTATTTTCTTTATATTTAACCAAATATATTGGCCTCTATCTCAAACTGCGTTTGCCGACAACATGTCCTTTTTGACGCGACTGGTCACATATATGTCAAAGACAAGATAGATAGTCCATGATAGTAAGTGTACTGGCATAGTATGAATGATTTCAACTTCTACATCATAATACAAATGTACAGCAGTGCTACTGTTACTAGTACAGGTGAAACAGAATACGATGATGGCCAGAGGGTGTTATCATATGGCTAGTTAGGCCAAATAAAAACAAATCTTGGGTCAGGTTAAAAAGATTATAACCAAAATGGATTGGTTACAGAATAGTATACACTGGACTAGAGCATCTGTTACATTATATTTTTGATCTGACCGTTCTTGTGATTACCGCTGACTTTTATTTCAACTTAAGGGTCCTCATTGTCGTTATAGACTATGCACGGTTATCACCATCTTTCTCAAATTGACTCGTGAAACAAAAACCTGTCGTTAGCCTGGCATGCTTATTAGAAGCCTTAGAAGTGATACCGCAGACACGCCATTATAATGTATCAAAGAGATTCTGTGCCTTGCTACCTGAGATTCAATAACCATACTCCCTCATAATTTTGTCTACATCACTGATTTTAACCATTACTTCGTCGTTATTACTGTCTACATCATTGATTCTATGATTCTATCACATCTACTACAAAAGCAATCAATATTCACTCTCTGTCAAATTATAACAATTTCAAATTTCAAATTCATAATACATAACAGGCATGAAGTTCTTTACAAAAAATTAAAGTATTTTCACAACAAGCATTTTAAAGCAAAACATTTTGATGCGTAATAACAGAAAGAATAAAGTAGCATCATTATCTAGTCTTCTTTGTATTTTCCGCACATTAAAGCATTTCCACTAAATAAAATAATACTTCATTCAAAGAATATTTTTCTAAATTATAAGTCATCCCCTCATGCACCACAAACTGCAAAATTAACAAAAAGCAAAAAAAATTCAATTCAGTAGAGCGTGAAATATTTTATATTTCCATTCATTTATTACCATGATGCACCTGTGGCCTCAGATGACACCAGCTCATGTGATGCTTGAAATATAAGCACTTAAATCCAAATCATTTATTTATTTATACAGTAAATCCACTCCAATCCCTCTTAACCATTATGTAGTGATGAGGTAGTGAATGATGATGTTGCACTGGTATACAAAGGGTAAAGTCAGCATTTTCTTAATTGATTCCAGAAGTCTAGGCTGGTATAGTCAGATTTAGATCCCACACCAAAACATAATGAACATGATGGCCCGGTGGGGGTGGGGGTGGGTGGTACTCGCCTAACGGTATACGGGGATGTGCCGCTCTAATTGCAAAAAATCCCTAAACATGGGGTATGATTTTGTGCTGGAAAAGCCCTAATAATGGGTCACTTTTTACAAATGGGTCTATTTTCGCGAAGATAATTTGCGAAAATTGAGCCAATTTTCCCGATAATTTGCTAAAATTGGGTCTATATTGAAGCAAAATCCTAGAAATGGGTACCTTTTTTTCCAAAATCACCCTTAGAAATGAGTATGGGTTTTGAATCTCCAGCCGCACACCCCCGACCAAACCAAATCCAAGCCCCCCCCCCCCCCCCAGGGGATGATGGGTGCCTGATGTTCAATGCATACTGCATCGCCGTGTGATTCACAGTGCTGAAATTACATTTGTAACCATAACAAATGTTTGTAAACACACAATTTCAAATCAAATTACTAATTTGATTTGCCTGATTAAATTACAGCTCTTCTATATACAAAATTACACCATTGAAACAAACCCACCTGTATCACTCTCACATCTGTTACTCTTCCGGTATTTACACTATGTGGTGATGCAAGATGAACTTTGATCTGATCTGAGAGTACAGGGGAGGGGTCACTGCTCATTTAAGAGGATTAAATACCCCTAATTTAACTTCACTTATAGAGCATTTAGACCATTTAGAAGATGGTGATCTAAAAGAGCATTCATTCTTCACGATTCATACACTCTTATGAGTGTCGAACCAATCAGAAAGCAAGAAACTAAAATACGCGGAGTGCATTGAAGTGTCTAATGCCCTCAGCGTGTGCGCCATTCAATGAGCTCACCGCACGCTTTGTTTTGATTCGTTGTTCAAGATTCGTTTTACAAATATCAAAATTATGCTTAAACTGTGAATTTTGATTTGTATAGTGTCGTGTATGAATTAGGTCAATACATGCGGATGTTTTGTTTCTCAAAAAATTAGAAAAATCAATGCACTTGCGCAAATGTTGATATGCTCACAACAATAGCACTCCCCCTGCGGGATCGTGCCTTTAATGACACATCAACATCAGTGCGTGTGCATTGATTTGTCTAATTTCTCTCGAAACAACACATACACATTTATTGACCTATAAGTAACATAAAAAACAAGGGGGATGTCAACACAGTGCATAACAAAGGGAAATGGTCAAGAGGGTGGGGAGGAACCACCATGTCTGGACATAAGCTTTTACAGTCCCCTATTTGATTTTTCATGTCAATGTTAATCAAAACTTAATCAAAATATAAAATCTTATATTTCAAGTGGTCATACATATATCTCTCATATGAGCCATGAGAGCAAATAGCGTAGATTGGTTAAAGGAGGTGTCCCGCAAGCGTAAAAGTGTGCATTATATGTTAGAAAAATAACTATCGAGCCCAACTTTTGTAATTATATAGCACAAAACACCACACTTATGACAAAAACAAATAAAAACCGCAATCTCTCAACATGCACTTTTTAAAATTCGCGGCGATCGAAAGTCCCAGTGTCGATGATGTCATAGTTATACAATGCACATGCGCAAATTTTAGCACCGATACCCATGATGTCATCGACACCGGGACTTTCGATCGCCACGAATGTTAAAAATTGAATATTGAGTAATGGCAGTTTTTATTCATTTTTGTGACTAGTATGGTGTTTTGTTCTATATAATTACGAAATTTCGGCCCGATAATTATTTTTCTAACAAATAATGCTCAATGTTGTGCTTGCGGGACCCTTCCGTTAAGTAAACTCCTGTTCTATTCATCCTTGGTTCAGACACACAGTGCAACTACTCTTTAAGATGACTCTTGCAGTATCATACAACTATAGTATGGGCTGAACTCGCAGGTGTAACTCCACATATGTGCTACTAAATCTGCTATACTCTGCAGTCTCAGTCAACTACTTTCCGTACCCACCGGTTATTTTTAATCTCAATAACATCAAGCTGGATGCAGGCATAGACAAGAATGTCTCAATTTCATCTTTTCGTCTATTACGTTCTAATAATAGATAGTAAGTTGAAGTTACTATCCTTCAGTTTCAACCATGCAGTCTTGAAACAAGCATAATTGAAAGGCAGCCTATTTTCGTGGCTTAATTTTTTTACCATCTTGCGATTAAAATTGATTTTTGTTTGAACTTTAGTAAGATACAGTGAAAACTGGTGTGATAAGATTATCTTCACATCAAAACGTTCATAAATTTGTTAATTTACAGTTTAGAACACAATATATCCCCATTTTGTGATGGATAGCAAGACTGTCTCTGATTTATAAGATACAGTGTCTCATCATTCTAAATAAAAAATGTCATGTAGATTTCTTTTTCGACTGTGAATTTCAAGATTAACCAAATGTAATATCATACAAGAAACAAGGCATTTGTGAAAGTAATCAATCCTGTAAGGCTCCTCGTTACCTTGTGAAAATATCGGCCAACAAAACATTTCTGCAGTCACCTTTTTCTACTTGTATCTGCTCTAGGATATCTCAACCCCATATAGAGCAGCAGAAAATCAGCCATCTTAGGGAGCGTCATCAATAACTGGGAAGGGTATTAGAGCTTGGAAATGTTGGCATTAAGATGCACAACTATTTAGCCTTTAAAGAGAAGAGGATCAAACATTTGAAGTTATACAGATAAATGCTCTCAGTATCTAGTTATTGAAGATAAATTAAAGGTAGATGTTCCGATTGCTGACCCGATTTTCAACTTGATGTTTTCTATTTTACATGAAAGGTCATCCTTTAAATTGCTGCGTTCCAAAGTTTGAGTTGCATAACTCCAATGGTTCTATTTTTAGAAGCGCAAGTGTCAAAAGACATGTGCCCATTTAGTACTACACACAGACTGGTTGGTGGTTAACCACCTTTGGCAGTAATTCACCACATTCACTAGCCTATAATTTCCAAATGAAACATTTCTGGCCTCTAATATTTTACAGACATACACAGAGAAAACGATGTACAAAATATCGCTGTTCAATTTCGGTTGTACACTTTTTCAAACAACAGATGTGTAAAAGTTATACATCGTTGTTTAAAGAAGACAACATTTTTTTAAACAGGTGTTGTTTACAGTATAAAGAACGCCGTTCACATCAATACAAAGTGATCTTGAACAACGTTGTTTACTTGTGACGTCACAAGTCACGTGTCACAATGATTCGTTTGCGATGCTTCAAATTAATGGCCGCCGTATTTCATTCGGTAAACAAATTTCGATTTTAAATCATAATTTTAAAGATTTTGCTGACAAGATGGGGAAATACAATCAAGAAAATAATGAAATATGATGACCAAAGAACCGATATAGTTTGATGATAGACGGCGAAGATGGATATTTTTTGCAAAAATATCATTTTAATTTCGCGATTTTGCTCCACAGACAGAAGGCATCCGAATTTGACAGTTCTGCCGTTCTGTCTGTGTACTTCAACACAAGAAATTCAAGTCTTCAAATCGTGCTGGAATTTTAAACAACTACCAGTAAACAACCCTGTTTTTTTAACAACCATCATTTAAACAACCCTGCAGTTTTAAACAACCACCATTAAACAACCCTGGTTATTTAAACAGGCCAATTTCATCCACTCTCTTAATGTCAAAGAGTGAAAAACCACTCTGAATTTCGGAGTGATTTTGAGTTAACTCTAATCGAGTGGATTTTAGCTCTAAAAGAGTGAAAAACAGTTCACATATTTCACTCGCGGTTTTGAGTGTGCTCACTCGCTTGTCGAGTGGCTCAAAATCTCACTCTTTTCAGAGTGCACTATTAGCCAATCAGGAACGCCGAAAATCGGCCGATAATTTTCGCGCTGTTAACAAGATGGCAGACGAAATGCAGATGAGTGTAAGCGAGTGGCTTGAAAATACCGGATTTAATGAAGAAATAATCGAAATATTTCATGGTGAGTACATTGTATGTGTAGGTCATAATTCATAGCATTTACAGACCAAGGCTGGAGAAGCGTAAAATGTGACTTACTATGATACTATTAGTTTTATTACTGGGTAACTTATCCCGAAACTTATACTGTGATAGTCTGCGCCTAGCACGATACATTCATGCCCTTGACATTTTTACTGCGTGAGTGTTGATTTTGTACAGGGCAATGAGCATGGCTAGATAGCGTGTCTTCGTCATGTCAGCGGTTTCGTTGCGCATCTGTAACGGTTTTACTGCATTGGTTACAGATATTTAAAGCATGTATTAATGTTCTATGTTTTCTTACCTTCAATTTGAGGGGATTCTTTCTATGTAAAAACGTATTAAAATGGGCAGAAATCCAATTGTAATAAAAGCCTTCTTATATCGCAAACCGGGATTGCAAATTCCGCCGATCGGGGGATTTACATAATGACATCACGGCTTACATGGATTACTGCCGATTCTAGCAGTATGACGCTCACATAGGCCTACTCTAAAACAGAGCAGCCTGCCTGTTAAACGACCAAATGATATTGAACTGCTGACTGTGAGTGTGAGGAGTATGTAAGGCCACGATTAACGTGTACACACATGCACATATTTAAGCTTTACCACGTTACCACACAGTCTGTCGCTGTCACACTGAGCTGGCCGTCTGCATATGCATGTATGTATTGTGAACGGCAAACCCGGTGTTGTCACCCTGTATACCAAGGCGCAATGCATGATCGTTCTAGAAATTTAAAATGACCCCTATTTCGCAGGATTTCAAGGACATATTTAGGCAATTTTACCCCCTATTTCACAGAAAAACAAGGACAATTTGTTGTTTTAAAATAGGCTACCCCTATTTTTACCATTTCAAGGACACTTTTACAATTATACCCCTATTTCATGCAAAAAACAAGGACATTACTGTCATTAGGCCCTAGGCCTATAACAAAATTGTTTTTGCAGCATTCTAAAAATGGTGAAAAGATAGAATTTTACGGTGCTAACATTGCCGTGGGCACTTGAAATATACCCAATTTTTTTAAATCGCGGACAGTCGGACACTGTGCTTAAAAACACCCCCTTTTAAAAATTTCGCGGACATTTGGACAAGCTTGGAAAAATACCCCTTTTCCGCGATTTTTAGAACGATCATGCGTACACCTAGTCAATGTTGAGTGACAACACCGGGACGGCAAAACATGACTGAATTATTGAACGGCAGAGTGGCCCCCGTCAGGCAAAATTGGGCAGAAAATCGGGAAGAAAAGGGGCAAAATCAGGATGAACATTTTTCATGTAAAATCCCACTATATTTCCCCCTCCGATATGCATCGCAAAGTGATTTTGAGTTGTTATAAGTTTGGTCAGTTTAGAAGAACAAACCGCACCCATATTTTATATAAAAAAGCGTTCGGTATGGAAATATCAGCTATTTGAGCATTTTTTAAACAAAAAATGTGTGTTTTCGCTCATTTTTCAAGTAAAATTCCTTATTTTGTCCCCAATATGCAACGCGAGTCAATTTTGAGTTGCGTATAGGATCGGTCAGTTAAAACAAACACACCGCACTCATATTTACATCAGAAAAGTGTTTTGCATCAAAGTATTGGCTAATTAAGTATATTTAGGCCCAGCTATGCTAAGTCAAGAGCCAAAGAAAACAAATATGTGATTTTGCCATTTTTTCATGTAAAATCCCACTATATTTCCCCCGATATGCATCGCAAAGTGATTTTGAGTTGCGTATAAGTTTGGTCAGTTAAGACGAACAAACCGCACCCATATTTATATCAAAAAAGTGTTCGGTATGAAAATATCAGCTGTTTAGGCCACATAAATAAAAAAAATTGTTTCACGTCCCCGCCCGCATCACTTTTGGGTGCCGCATCACTTTTTTTGCCATGTAATACTACCCCATATTAATAGACATCCATTATTTGAGCTAGCCTGTGATAAAAAAAAATAGGCCAGCAGGATGAAATAGTTACAAATAAAGTTAAATTAAACTTGTGGTTTTTGAGAGATATTTGGTAAATATGGCAAATAATGAAATTATAAAATGGCATTTCTCACCATAACTCAAGAACCGCAACAAGTACTTTAGGATTGTCCCCCTTGTGAGTGCTATCTCATAGTTCTCCCAACCAAAAAAATAATATTTTTTTAACTTAATTGAATGCAATGTCTTATTTTCTGCCATGTTTTTCACAAATATTTTTCTCATTTTCTGCCTTCAATATGTAGCAAACCATCAGCAGAGCAGAAGGAAACACTGGCAAAAGCCATAGTGAGGCAGTTCCCGAAACTGAAGAACAGGATGCCTGGAAGCATGGGTCATGTAAGTATCATAGCTAGACTCTGCCACTATGCCTTCCTGATTGAGAATGTTGCATTCCAGTGAAAAGCTGCTGGAGTTTGTAAGTCTTAAGATGTGCCCTGATTGTGAATTAAACAACACTTTAATAGCAAGTTATTAGATAAATTGTAAATGGCATAAACTAAAAATAGGTAGCAATTATCACAGTAAATATTTTGTGAGTACAAGTTTTAACATAATGTACCTATTTTTATGTCTATATCTTGTGACTCTCAGAATGATACAAGATTCATTAATAAAAGATTATTCACTGATATGAATAAAGTATAAAAATTTGGGTTTTTTTTCACTAGATTTTTGATGGCAGCAGGCAGTGTTACGATGGTGACAAATCTGGAGGGGGGGGCTTGTGAGAAAAAATCTGATGAAGCAGAAACTGCCGCCAAATATAAAATTTGACAATTTTTGGTGTTTTAAGCATGAAATAATAGTTTTCTGGTGTAGGGGTAGTCAAATTTTATACAAAAAATGTATTACTATTTTTAAATTTTGGGGTGACGAGCGGGAGAGGGGACAAGCTCTGATAAAAAAAAATGGGGACTAGTGTTACATTGGGGATTGTTGAAATTTTTGCCTGGCAGAAGAATACACCTGGTATAAGGCATTGGTAGTAAGAAACGTTCAATTGAATTTTCCTTTGTTAATTCTGGTTGATCACAGGAGTTTCCATTTTTCCACAAATTCTTACAGGAGGGATTCTATCACAAGGGAGATGGTTTCATAGAGTATAGGCTGAAGACTGTGAGAAACAGCCTGAAAAGGTCAGCTTTGAGTACTTATGGAAATGGCAGAGTAGCGAGCAAGAAACCAAGTACAGTACCACCAACTGAATCACCAGCTGCTACCCCTACAGCAGACACTCTTGAAAAAGTATGTGCAACTATGCAACAATGATCATCCATTATAACACACTTCAAATGCCATGAAACTTAGAACACAAATTAATTAACCCTTGTATGATGTTAATGTCTATGATCAAGCACCAAGGTCAAGGGTTATGAAGTCAAGTTCTAAAATGAGTAAAATTGTGAAGTTGAATTCTTATTGCCTTGAAACTTAAATGATGTATGGTCACCTTGATAGTTTAAACCAGGATATAGGGCCCCTACTGATTGCAAAAGGTGTTGATCACAAAAGCAGGCCAGACAGATAGTGGTTTGAGAACTGTCTTGTTTTCCCTGTATTTGTTTTTCATCAACATATTTTAAGGAATTGTCATTCAAATCATTTAAAACCCTAACTCTAACCAGGGCATGGAGCAGCTGCGCTTACACATGTAAATGGCACCTGGTCGGTTAACACGCTTTTGCTTTTAATGTACAACTTCTTTTAAACCAAGAGCAGACTTTAAAAATTAGACTTGTTCTCAAAATGAGCGATAAGATGCCAAGGAATGTAAGAAGGTATGACTCACTGAACATGTCAAGAATCAACCAAAACAATGACAATTGTTTACTTTTGGCCTAAAATAAGTAAACATCTATATAATGCAACGTAACGTATTATTTAAAGCTCATGATCTGTACAACCATGTGAATGTGGGCATAGCTTTTGTGCGACTTGGCTCTCATTTTGTGGAATCGGGTCTCAAATATTTGAAAAGACAAGCATATGAACTTGCAACAAGCTCTGATAAGCATATTTTGGTGAAAAACAGTTACTATTTTTATTTTGCTTCCATCTGATATATTATAGATCGCATGGATACAGCCGCACTGCTTAACTACCTTTGTGAAAATTGGGTAGCCAATGAGCAAAATAATCCACAGCTTGGAGCCAAGAAATTATACTTGGCAGGTGGTTTCAATGATGCGAAGAAGAGTGTGCTACTTTCAAATGGTTGTATCACCGCTGTGCCAGATCTGTAGGAAATATCTTCTTCCAGCGATGAAGAGAGTACAGCGCCCAGAAAGAAAGCAGCCACAAAAACAAAAAAGCGAACATTGAAACCTTTGGACAACATTGGATCGTGTGGTATATACTCATCATTAAAAGAAATGGTATAACAAAATATCTTCTTCCAGCGATGAAGAGAGTACAGCGCCCAGAAAGAAAACGTATATTTTGGGCCCAGGAATGCATGCATTGGACAATACTGGTATATTTTTGTGTTCCAGTTGTGCTTTTTTTTCTTCAGGTAGAGTCATTCATTTGTTCCTGGCCACTCATTCAAATCAAGCACAATCTTTATACCATACCCTTACTGGAATTTTGTATATGCTGTCTGAAATTTGCTGTTAAATTAAATTAAATTAAAATTGAATTGAATTGTATTTCAATAATTTGTTGCATTTCAAGAATTGATATTTCAAAGAATTTGATGTATTCCAGAAGGAACTATGATTTTCAAGTAAGACTATCCAACTTTAACCTAATTTTGAGGTGAATTTTTTACAACATCATCAGAGTATGCCAAGAACAATGTCAAATGCTTGTTACCATGCTCATATTTTACTTGTATCGCCTTTGAGTTAGAAGCTGCAGAGAAATTAAGTGCATTTTGGATTCGTCATCAAATTTCCTTCTTGTTTTTTCACTTTAGGGCAAGCAGCCTAAGTACAACAGGTTTTTTTTTACCCCGAATCTTATTTATTTTAAAATACTTGGGCATTCCATATTCATTACCACAGAATTGAGTGCGAAAATGGGCAGTTGACTAACTGAAGTAAAAGTTGTTTCTTTTTACAAAATAAACCCAATGATGATGGAGATGGCTTGAAATAAATGGGAAAATGATTGTTTAGGCCAACAACAAAAAAAGGTTTGTCTCAAAGCTTGCGCGCGCATTGGTTTTGAAATGCCGAAAATACCGCGTCTGAAATGTAGGAAATCGTATAATTTTATTTTATTTTACCTACAAATTTTTTGTGGATTTTTTCACTAAAAGTAACAAAAAAGTATACATAAAAAACACTAACATTGTTTTACTGTCATTTTATTATCTTTATTGTCCTTCCACCTCACAACTACATCACAATATTTCATTTTGAATACAAAAAACCAATATCAGAAAGTGTCAACGGTTGCAAATATTATTAAGTGTGATGACTGACACAGAAATAAAAATGTTTTTAAAAAAACCCGCGCGCCGTCCGATTATGAAGCCTTCGCAAGCTTTGAGACAACCTTTTTTTGTTTGGCCTTAACAGTAAATTAGATCAAAACCATGATTTCATTGTTAACCTGGATTGGCATGGCAGTATAGACTGTGCGTAATTGGATGACTGGAACACCAATCGGCATTGTACTAAAGTGCTGGCCTAGTTTCTATGTGTGCACGCAAAAGCGGCAACACGTGATGCATGCGTAAAAGCTGCATGTATGGGGTGTATGCCAATTATCCACTGCCAGCTACTACACCCAAAAAGTGAATATGGGTACAGCCCTTATCATTGCGAAGATGTGAATTTACTGAAAGTACACACTGTTTCCGTATATCACATGCTCCTGCACTGTGGCCCCTGCAACACATTTACAAGATTTTGACCTTTTGTAGCCATATTGAGACATTTCACATCAATATCTTTTTAGCAGTTGGCTGATTTGCCTGAAAATGTTGGATTTTCTTTGATATTTTAAGAATGTGATGTATTTCATGAAGTTAACACTTTCCACGCGGCTATTGGTTTTACCATACAAAACAGATTTTTCAGAATCCTTTCCCAAATTTCCAAGGTCTATTTCAAGGATTACTGAACCAATACTAGGCATGTTTGTACTTTTTTAAATGCATTTCTCATGGTGATTCCAAATATGGTAATGACATTCATAAATGTTGACATTTTTAAAACATTTTGTGAAATTTTTGAATGTCGTCTGCAGCCGCCAGCCGCATGGAAAGAGTTAATGTATCTTAGAATGTGCTGTTAAGAAATTGAAATTAGAATCATTAATTCTTCAATTTGTGCTTGAGGAAATGGAGCACTTCAACAGGCATGAATGCTTTGGTCTACAAATGTTATTGTGCTGCTCAATGTGTTCAAATAAATGAATAAAGTGTATATAGTTGTTGAAGGGGCGAGACCTCATGAAATAAATACAAAGGATTGAATTTCACATGGATATATTGGTTTATTTTGTCATAGTGAATCTGTGTCTTGGGTAAGAACAGAAAAACCATGCAATGTGAAGATTAATTCAATATTAAATGCTTGAATACATGTAGAAAACAAAAAATTAACACCTTCAAAGTATATTACATTTAATTATTGCAATTAACTACAATTTTCTTGCATGGTCTTTCTTCATCTTTCGAGGCTGGTTCTAAGCCAAGAAAAGAAGAAATATATTGAACCCTGTATAACTTTTGAACTATTAATGTGATGTACATCAAAGAATACATTTATTAAAGGTATTGAGTCGGAGAACCCATTTATGGCATCAATTTAAAAGGCCCCAAAAAGTTCAATTTTGGTACAGAAATCACTGTTTGCATACAAATTCTGAAATTTGCTTTCTAAAGACAATTTTAGAATGGTATTTTTTATTTGTTTTATCTGGAAGCCAAAAATTGACTTTTTTGTTTGTTGTTGCTAAAACTCAACTTTTTGGTCAAAAAAGCAAAGCACAAGTCATCTTAAAGAATTGTCTCTAGATTACATGAGCAAATTTTGGCATTTTAAACCAAAAAGTAAATAGTTCCTTTTTTTGGGGGGGGGGGGGGGGGGGGGGGCCTCAAAAAGTGTTTCTTGGCACATTTTCTCCAAAAGCTTTATTTTCAATAAAATTTTGTGCCATGGATTCTCCGACTCATTTCCTTTAAAAAATGTATACTTTGATGTACATCACATTAACGTTACAGGACTTGATATATTTTACTTTTCTTGGGTTAAGGGGGGACTCAAGGAAGTTTTTTATTGATTTATTGACTGCTGTAATTTTTGAACTATTAATCAAATGTATATAAAAGTATACATTTTTTGATAGTATTTTGGTCAGAGAATCCATTTTTGGCATCAATTATCACTTTTTTGACCCAAAATTTTTGTGACAAGCCAACAAAATTATTTTTGAGTAAAAAATGCCCAAAACGCAGGATTGTAATGTTAAGACACTAACTTAGGGGCGGATTTTTTATTTTTTCACCTAAACTTGTATTTTTTTTGAAATTTTGACCAAAAAGTGTCAAAAATGTGTAAATCCGCCCCTAAGTTAGTGTCTTAACATTACAATCCTGCGTTTTGGGCATTTTTTACTCAAAAATAATTTTGTTGGCTTGTCACAAAAATGTTGGGTCAAAAAAGTGATTTTTTGTGGTTTTCTCTAAAAAACAACATTTTTGGTCAAAATTGATGCCAAAAATGGATTCTCTGACCAAAATCCTATCAAAAAATGTATACTTTTATATACATTTGATTAATAGTTCAAAAATTACAGCACTCGATAAATCAATCAAAAACTTCCTTGAGTCCCCCCTTAAGACCATGAGATAAAATCACTCTTTCAAAAGAGTGATTTTTTCACTCTTCTTGAAGAGTTGCCCTCACAGCTCTAAAAGAGTGATTAGTTCACTCTAAAGGAGTGATCAGTTCACTCTTTCCTTAGAGTGAATTTTGTCACTCTTTCATAAGAGTGAACTTCACTCTAAAAGATGCGTCACTCATACAGCTCATTTTAGGAGTGAGCTTTCACTCTTTTTGAGTGGTTTTTCACTCTTTCACATTAAGAGAGCATGAGGATTGAACAACTTTCTTTGAACAACCCAAGATGATTGAACAACTTTCTTTGAACAACCCAAGATGATTGAACAACTTTCTTTGAACAACCCAAGATGATTGAACAACTTTCTTTGAACAACCCATGAGGATTGAACAACTTTCTTTAAACAACCCTTGAAAATTGAACAACAATTTTTAAACAACACCAATGTGTAAAATCTGATTTTAAACATGTTGTTTAAAAAGTTAAACAACTAGGTGTTTAAAACTTTAAACAACCCCAGATGTTTAATATTTTGAGCAACAAGTTGCTCAGCTCACCCGTCAAACAGCAGTTGTTCAATTTTTTAAACATGTTGTCCACTTTTTTTTTTACTGTGTAATGAGAAAAATATGGGGATTCTTCTGATACCAAAATATCTTGATGTGAAAAAAAATTCATAGCCCCAAAAAAGTGATCGGGTCATATACCTTTAAATGCGGATGTTTCTGATCACTTAAGCTTTTTTGCAAGATATGTTCCATTTAGACGTTATAGGCCAAAATGCAGTGAATTACTGCCAAAGGTGGTTAACCACCCTGCCAGTTTGTGCACTACTGAATGGGCATTTCATGTCACTATCAGCATCAGAGTTATGCAACTCAAACTTTGGAGCATAACTATTTTAAGGACGACCCTTCATGTAGAATACAAAACATCTATATGAGTGTGTTTCTACAGAGCCTCCGCCTTTTGCCGGCGGTAACTTAGCCGGCTAACGGCGTCAGGACCTGTTTCTACAGAGCTGTTAGACGTCTACCCCCCGTGATCAACCGGCTAATGACTCTCTGTAGAAACACGCTCTATGAAAATCAGGCCCGCAAATGATACACCCACCTTTAAGATATTAAACTAAATCTGAAACTTGTGTTTCACAACTGCTGTTAGTGATATAAGAGCAAATGTTTGCACCCTATGGAACCTTAAACTAAGCATTTTATCACTTCATGTCCAGGACTACTGAACGATAAATGTGTTATCCTGTTTGTTCTTATGCAATACAAAGAATAGTAATGGTTTTATTAGTTATCCCCTGCATGTTCACACAATACGGAAAAATACCTATGGTTTGGCATGTGATATGGCACAAACAATAGGTATTTTTCCGTATTGTGTGAACATGCAAGGGATAACGAATTTATCGTTTAGTCCAAAGGCCCACAAAAAAAGTATTTTTAAAACACTCGCGGAAAACGAAACTCCCTTCAACAAACAAGGCGCTGACTTCTCTTCCCTTCCTACCTCTGTAAAATCCCCCGAAGTACAAAAAGTAAACCACCCTTTAACAGGCTCTGCGCCGCACCTATGTCCATAGAATCATCGCGAAAATATGTCTGGTTATGTTATATGCAGATCATTTATTTTTCGGCGTGGATTACACCTTTTCGCGGGCTATTTCGTTTTCGGCCTCAGAATGTAACAGAAATCGAGTCACTTGCGTTTAAATCATCCGCCATTTTATTTGTTTATTATTTACGTCTCATATTTTAAGCAACTCATCCACAGACACAAAGCAATCGCTTTACACGGTTAACTGGTAACGCGGTCCTGGGAACGCGGTTAATTGACGATATGGAATATATCGTGTGATTTGACTTTCTTGTTTACACGATATGGATCAGATTTCATACGTGTTAACCAATGAGATTGAAGTATTTACACTTACTAAACGATAAGGGTTTATATTTCGGCCTCATGTGATACAAGCCTAAACCATTAACATATTTTTCATATTGCTTGAACAAACAGGGGATAACTAATTGTCTCAGCACCCACTTAATATCTTTGAACCCTCCCTTATACAATACTACAGGGTTACAACTGTATAAAGGTAGAGACAGGTAACCTAGAATCTAAACCACCAAAACAACATGATATTATTGATGCAGCAAATAACTTGACAAAATTACATTACATATCGGGATTGGAAAAGAACTAGGGCTTTACATTTCATCTTCACATTCACATTTCTCTAAGGTAAAAACCCATGTCTTTTTGTCACTGTATATTAAAATTGTTCAACAAGAAAATGTTATGAATGCATTCATGACATCATTTATAAAGTGTTTAGAAATGTTACAATGTTTCTGTTAAGAAACTGCTCCATATAGAATAGAAATAGCTTGGTATATCTAATTTTATTCAACTGTGATTAGTTCTGCAATATTCATGATTGGATAGTTTTCTATCTTCAGGCTGACAACATTTTGAATTGAAGAAGATATGGTAATTCCTATAGGTTTTGAATGTTTGCTATCTTCAGAAGATAGCACTTTTAGGTTGGATGTGTACTGTTTATTTTATTATAAATTTGGCATAAACCAGAAGAAGTCAAATTATTGTAATCATTATTTTGACATAATGCTCTCTTGATAAATTCGTTAACCCCTGTATGTTCTTATACAAGAAATGGTTTGGCTGCAAATTAGCAGTTTTATTTCTCTGAACAAATATAGTATAATCTACAGAATGATACCTTTATTTTGATGTTTAGCTTCAGCATAACAATGAACTTTATTTGTGATCTGTGGCTACCTAAACATTGCTTGAAATTTGAATGTCTACATAATCCTGAATCAAAGATGCAGTCAATCCTATACGAGTGTGTGTTGTATGCTATCTACTGAAGATAGCACATTAGCATTTGATGTTTCAATTACAATCTACAAGGTTTTAGACTGCAGTAGTTTGGCATGTCTATACCTATCACACATGTATGTGGGGTGATGATGATAGTGACACAGCCACGCTCTATTAGCCTTAATTTACATACCATACTTCACAAATAATAAGTCATATTGAGGTATCATCTGAACTGATTAACCTATAACATTTATCACACACATTCAAATAACATTTAATATACAGTCCTATGAGAGACTAAGGTATCAGGGCCCATCCACTTGAAATGCATAGACACTGATTTATAGTCGGCCACTCTTGGACATGTAAGGCAGGATATTTTTGCGGCCGTGAAATATTTGCAAATTTTGTGATTGGCAAAGATCTGCGAGATTTTAATCCTCACAAACTTTTCATTTATTATAGAATTATACTTAAATTGAAATGTCTTAATTCACAAAATAATTAACACTGCAAAGATGGAGATCCCTTTTCAATCACAAAAATGTGATGCAGCGAAAATATTGATGAGGCAAAAATATTTGGCTTCATAGGATTTACATCTGTGACATCAAGTGGCCCCCTCATCCCAACAGGAGTTTTCATATCTAGCAGTCAGTGACCTTACTATTAACATGAAGAGACAGTACATGCTATGGGATGGGGTATAACTATGCCAGGCTAAAATAGCTGCCTGCCTAGCGATTCTGTTAGCCTAGATATACTCTATGCACACAATTATATAGGGTCGAGTCGGTATGTACAAGACAGGGTCGGTATGTACAAGACAGGGTGAATTCTGAACAAAGTTTTCTGTTTGTCAGTTAACACACTGTTCCTAGTGCATAGGATGGGTAGAATGAATACAAATCTTTTGTATGTGATGTGTCACTTTTTAAGTTGCGAGGTAACATCTACGAAGATTAGAATTTTACATTAGAATTTTTCATGTGATTTACAATGCGACATATGATCAAAGAATGTTGATCTCAGCGTAGATGTGTTTGGCCTTTAAAGAGAGAAAGCGAAGATGTATTAATATATATATCCCTCTGATTTGTAATGACACCATGACACAGTGTATATAAGATTGAGTCGGAATCACAAAGTGAATCTTGAAAATAAAAACACATTTAACTTAATCCTCCCTTTATAGATGAAGTATAATAGCACTAAAGTGCACAACCAGTTCAGTGTTCCTCAATTCCACTAATTAGATGGATTGTAATAATTGTGATGCGATCTGTGAAAACCCGTCGGATGTCGCAAAATGTGAACTAGGGATTATGGGTAGAATTTAAATTTTAAAAAAAACATATAAAAAAACTTTTTTTTTTAAAGATTTTTTTAAAGACAATTAAATTCCAATACTTTGTGTCATCATCTTTCACCTTCAAAACCTTACTTAATTCACTTTTATTATTAACCTTATAATGTTATTCTATTGAATTATGTATCTTTTTCGGCCTATTTCTTGATTTCTTGTTTTGTATCTTTTTCGGCCTATTTCATGATTTCTTGTTTTGTAGCTTTTTATGACATCACAATCATCATTCACTCATAACTTTTTGTAGTGTTCGTAGAAAAATGATCGAAACAGTTTGGTAATCAGCACAATTTTAGCTTTCTTATGATATAAATATTTCCAATATGAAAAATGCCACCATGTGGCGGTTTTTCACAGATCGCATCACCTATGCTAGGCTAATATGGCTCATAGAGGTTTTTGCTTGTATTGATGTATACAGACTTTTATATGGTAGTCAGAATAAATCACTATCCACAATATGTGTCGCCTCCAGGATGAGGGGTGACATCAGTGCACATTCCACGAGGGACGATCGCCTATAGCTGCGTGTACTCTTTTTCCTGGTCAATGGACCGCGAACTCCCAAACGAATCACGTGAGGGCAGTATTTTATTTCAGGATGATCGCATACCCAGTGACTTCATCAAGCTCACTATGTTGGTTGATAAATGCATTTTATACCCGAGGATCGAGGTTATCTGTGTTTTTATTTATAGTTTCAATTTGTTCTAATATTTAACCAATAAATATCGAAAAAAGTAACAAAATCGGATGTAATTTGGGGGAGATATACCTTTTCTTAAATGATGAAATTTTACGGACAAAATACTACATTTTCTTGATATTTCGAGCTCAAAATCATTTTATGCCCAAGAATGCCCAAAAATGTTATTGATGGAATCGCGAGTTTCGATGTTGCTCTACAATAAAATAGTAACACTGGATGGGGCAAACACGGGGAAAATAGTGTAATTTGATCAACATTTCATGTCTCTCTGACGGAGAACTTTATGATTTCACAATTTAGTCCTCCAAATTCTATAGAGAATTGCATAGGCTTTTTATGTTAAGATCAAATTCAATCTCAAATCACTAACAGCCCGATTTGTGTTTCAATAATTAAATGTCTTTTTCTTTTAGTTTCTTTTGGTTAATATAAGAAATATAACACATTATCATGATAGAAATTTACGAAAATAATAATAAAGGTGAAGTTATTTAGACTCGTTTAGCGTGACATACTGTGTGTGCACGGCCTATGCAGTTACACAGTAGTTGATTTTCACACGTCAAGTAGTATCGATTTCCAATTGTATACAAAGGAAATGCATGTTCAAGTGATTGCGTAGGGCCTCAGAATCGATAGTTAATTTGGTAAATATAAAGTTGTTCAGTGTGAGTAATTTATTGATAATACAAAACTGTGAAATGAGGGCGTAGCGAACAAGATGCCCAATCCGTCCCACGTGATTCTATTAATTGCATCATCATTTTATGTATGTAATTGCAATGTGATGGCACCCACCGCCACACTTTCCCCCAAAACATAAATTTTGGCACACATTTTGATCCCTTAGCTGGTACATTTGTTCAAGCCCCTTGGTGGAAAGGCTTCTTGGTACACCCTATTTGATACCTGTAACTAAAAGTTAATTGCTAAATGAACCATTGATATCACTATACTGTAAAACACTATAATTTTGTGGATACTTTTATTCGCGAATTGAAATTTACTGCTATTTTAGCGAGCATTGAATTTTGCGAATCAGGAAATTTTACTGTTACTTTCAATGCAAAATTGACAATTTTGCTGGTATTTAATTTCGCCAATCCACATCCCTCGCGAAATTCCATGAAATTTAAATGCTCACGAAATTAACTTTGTTTTACAGTATTACACATCAACATGCTGAGTCTGTCTGCATATCACTCACACAGCAGCTATTGTACAAAGCGGCATCTTACCCCAACACCTTATGTGTGTCCTCCAGTAATTGTCTACATCAGTCTGGTATATGTGACATCTTATGGGGAGGTGAATTAGCCTAGAAATTAATTGCATCGACTGAGGAGCACATGATGATGGAAAGCCAAGCATGGCAAATGATATGCTTCAATTGCATGCATCTATGCTTTTCATATTTCTAATATTAGTTAGTATAAATCACATGTTTATTATCAATATTATTATTAAAAAGGTGTAGTAATGGAAGTCATGCATGGCCATGTGACATGTACCCTACTTTCTAGTTTTTCTAATTTATCATTTCATATAGACTCAGAGGAGGCACTCGTGTATAAATTACAAGGTGTAAGCATGCATTTGAATGCTCCTCTCAGAAATTACACTTAGTGTGGAATTTCAAAAAGTAGAACAAGAACTCTTGACATGGATTTGCTCTGCAAATTATACCCTAAATAAGTTTTCCATAATCAGGTGTACCCGCTATATTTAGTCATACAGGGTGTTTAAGAATGATCAATACCGGGTTTCAAAAATATATAAAAAATATAAAACAAATACTGTTTCAAATTTACACACTTGCAATATGATGGTGGAAATGTGTCCTACTTATTCCGTTAATTTCAATGAGATATCTCTTTTTGTTCTGCTGTGGCAAAACAAAATCGAAATGGATGAACAACGTATTTTCATGTTTTGTCTCACATAATTCATCTTTATAGCTATTCTCTCTAGCACTACCAGCATTTAAAACAATGAACCCACACCTCATAAGTTAATTCAAAACTCCGCCAAAGAAACGAAGGTTAAAAGCACTCAAGCGAAACAAATCCTGCCCTATTCAATAAAAGCGTTGTTTTCTATGCACACACACATCAATCAATTGTTATCAAAAAGCTAATTAAAATAAGAAGAGGATGCAATAATAATGCGAATAACATTTTACATTTAAAATTTTGGTGGAAAAAAAAATCGCACTTTTTTGGCACTTTTTGGTCAACAATTCAAAAAATAAATCGGATATTAAAAAAAAGCACCACTCCTAGAGAATTTTATTAGGATTATAATAAATCTAGAATGACAAAATTTGACAAAATATATTTTTAGTTATCTTGACAAAACCTTAAATGGGTCAAAAGACATGTTTTTTATATTTTTCTCCAAAATGGTCAATTACATGTTCATGGTTGGATTCATCAAACCATTTACTTCAAGAAAATGTATACTTTTATATAGATAAAATGAATAATGAAGGTTACAGCAGTTATACGGAGGCTATGCCTGAGAGTTCACACCCCATTAAAGAGATGCCGACAGATATGATTTTAAAGACCCACAATTTTACTTTATTTTGTCTCGTATTTTTCTAAACCAATTTTATTTTTGCAGAGATAAAGGTCACTTTCAAATATATCCCATCCATTTAGCCTATTACCGTACTTTATATCAACAGACACATGTGAATGTTCCGATCACTTACAGGAATATCATGTGATCTTTGTCAAACTTTTACACATTATTTTTTTCTCTCTGCATGATAATGAAGTTTGACTATCAGAAAAGACATTACGGGACTCATAAAATCAATTTTGACTCTGTTTCCCATAGACAAATCTAATAACTTCACTAAAACACAATGTAAATCTGCTTCCAATTAGTTAAGGAATTGTCAACAATTTGTTTAGATTTTCATCATAATTCTTGGATTATCCCTTTAAATCCAATTTTTCACTTTGCCGTTAAAATGAAGCAAATTACCTTTCATACACGCGCCACATCCCAACTGTCAAAGATGCAATGTCAACCCAATGACGTAGAATAATTAAAAGGCGGTTTACCTTCCGCCGCCCATACCCACTACTTAACACTTTCCACGCGGCTAATAGTTTTACCATTTCAAAACAGATTTTTCAGAAACCTTTCCCAATTTTTAAGTCTATCTCAGGAATTACTGAACCAATACTACGACTGGTTGTACTTGTTTCAATGCATTTATCATGGTGAATCCAAATGAAATTCAATAATGTTGACATTTTTGAAACATTTTGTGATTTTTTGGAATGTCGTCTGCAGCTGCCTGTCGCGTGGAAAGTGTTAATGCATTATAGACTTGACTGATCGTTGTCTTATCAAAATTAATCAATAATGAAATTATAGCCATGAAGATTAAGCGCTATAAGATGAGTACAGTAGAGGCGTCTCTGATCTACTTGGCATTTATACACTGAGCCAAAAAAGAAACTTATAAAAAATTAAAAAAATTATAAAATTTTAACAGATCACCAAATAAAATTCTGTGCATGAAAATGTACCAAATTTGGATACAATATTACTGCAATGTATTGCTTCAAATGGCAGTCAATAACCAATTGTTTGCTTCAATGACACAAGAGAAATGCGCACTGACCCTATGGTGATCTGTTAAAATTTTATAAGTTTCTTTTTTGGCTCAGTGTACTATACTAGATGATCGGTCAGCAGCATTGTATCAGTTGGTGGGACAATCGATCGCAGAGAGTAAATATGAAATGCCGTTACATCTGAACAATCCAAATAGATGGACGCCATTGATCGCATATGAACTATAGTCAATTTCACTTAAAGTGCACAAATGTGACATCGGAGCATTTTTCAGTGAGGCGCTATGAAAAAGGACCTCTCAGTTAGAGTTGGTCAGGGGGGTTTTTGGAGGGGGGTTTCAAAAATTGCATGCACATTTTGGTGATTTTTCAATAATTTTCTAAATTCCCATATTTTGTAAACATTTTCAAAAAAATTAAATTAGATTTTAAAAAAAGTTTAAAAAGGGAGGGGGGGGGGGCATTCTCGAAATTAAAAAAATTGTGTCAGTCGGACCCATAGAACAGGGTTGGTGTTTTTTCATCGCCTAAACACAGGTAATGAGGAGCCAGGTGTTACGCATACTTGTGCCATCAAAAAATGGATCACAGTTTTGGCAGGTAATGCTGCATGTACCTTGTCTATATCAGTGAAATACTATTAGTTATTAGGTGAGGTTGGGTCGGATACGGATTATATCTAGCTGAGGATTCTGTATCGGGACGAGGGCGCAGCCCGGGTCCCGATACAGACTCCGAGGATTTTATCCTACTAAAACACTATTAAAACAAAACAAGAACAAATGATTCTGTAAAGTAGTAGTCACCTAAAACCCGAGCAAGTTCAGGTGTTATCCGACGATCGTCATGTCGGCGCGCGTAGCAACCCTACTACAACGCATGCGCAGTTCCTTACTGACCGGATACAGGATACGGGAGTCGGATACGGGATATATCTAGTCACTAAATTCAAGCGCTTATCCAATAGGAACACGAGAATCGTCTCGATGGTAGGATAAACACTGGTCTCACATTTATGTTACATTTGTTTGAATAGAGTATATAGAACACTGTCATGAATTCAATACATATGGAATTGATAAATTAAGTGCGGAAAGATGCTCCCGTCTGAGACACGTCTGATCAACTTGGCATTTAAGCCTATATAATACTCAATGGTCAGCTGATTAGTCAGTCGGTCAGTCTGTCGCAAAGAGTTACCATGAAGTCCCCAGTATATATCTGAATAGTGTGGGTACACAGCATTGAGTAAATAGTGAGACATATACCATGAATTATCAAATAAATAGAATTGATGAATCATGTGCTGAAATATGTTCACACTCAAGACTCAATTATAGGTAAACATGACATTCATATACATCAGAATATATGAATACACACCCTTGATTGAATTAGTGAGACATATACAATGAATTATCAAATAAAATGGAATTGGTATATCATGTGCTGAAAGATGTGAACACCTGAGACCAGCGTTCGAAATAGCTGTAATCCATGTACCCAAAATGACCAAAATCTCCTGGCGGATAACCATTTTTCTTGATAGTTATCCGACCGATATCCAAGATTTTGAAACCAAATCAACTGAAGCAATTGTGGCGGATAACCAAAATCTTCTGCTGGGTAATCTGCTGGATAACCATTTATTTGTTCTTATTTCTAACGATGCCCGAGACATCTCTGATCTATTTGGCATTTACCATCAATAGTCAGTCGGTTAGTTGTTCGGTCAGTCAGTTGCAATTAGGTAAACATGACATTCATATACATCAGAATATATGAATACACACCCTTGATTGAATTAGTGAGACATATAATGAATGAATTATCAAATAAAATGGAATCGATATATCATGTGCTGAATGCATATGTGAACACCTGAGACCAGCGTTCAAAATAGCGGTAATCCATGTACCCAAAATGACCAGAATCTCCTGGCAGATAACCATTTTTCTTGATAATTATCCGACCAATACCCAAGATTTTGACACCAAATCAACTGAAGCAATTGTGGCGGATAACCAAAATCTTCTGCTGGGTAATCCGCTGGTTAACCAGTTTATTTTTCTTATTTCTAACGATTCCCGAGACATCTCTGATCTATTTGGCATTTACCATCAATAGTCAGTCGGTTAGTCGTTCGGTCAGTCAGTTGCAATTAGGTAAACATGACATTCATAAACATCAGAATATATGAATGCACACCTTTGATTGAATTAGTGAGACATATATAATGAATTATCAAATAAAATGGAATTCATATAATATGCGCTGAAAGATGTGATCACCTGAGACCAACGTTCAAAATAACGGTAATATATGCACCCAAAATGACCAAATTTCCTGGTGGATAACCATTTTTCTTGATAATTATCCGACCGATACCCAAGATTTTGACACCAAATCAACTGAAGCAATTGTGCAGGATAACCAAAATCAGTTTATTTTTCTTATTTCTAACGAACCCCAAGACATCTCTGATCTATTTGGCATTTACCATCAAGAGAATAGTCTGTCGGTCGGTCAGTCGGTCAGTTGCAATTAGGTAAACATGACATTCATATACATCCAAATATATGAATACACAATTTGATTGTATAGTGGGGTTTATACAATGAGTTATCAAATAAAAATGAAATTGATAAATCATGTACTGAAAGATGTAAACACCTTGCTGAGACATCTCTGATCTACTTGGCAATTATAATATAATACTCAATGGTCAGTCGGTCAGTCAATCGTAATGGGTAAATAGGACATTCTCACAAATTTGAGCATACAAAACAGCCCAATCAATATGTGTACGGTGAGACATATACAATGAATTAGGCTATATTAAAAAAATCATTTGTCTCAAAGTTCCTGCGTGCGATAGTTTATTAATGCGCATTAGAAAACAAAAACTTTTTTTTAATTTTTTTTTTTTTTAATTTTTAAATTTTCAACAACAAAAAAATCCCAATATTTCACCAATTCTTCAGATTTTCATTGATCACATCATTTTAAATACAAAAGGTCACCTTTTCAAGATTTCAATATTTTATATTTAAAAAAATAAAAAAAAATAAAAAAAACGCATTCTGCATTAGGTTTTGAAAAACTGAAGAGCTTTGAGACAAAAGATTTTTTTAATATAGCCTTATCAAATCAAAATGGAATTGAGATATATTGTGGTCGATAGTTGGATCCTTGAGGAAATACGCCCTAGTCACAGCTGTACAGGTTTGTCAGGAATAATATAATATAGACCTAAGTGATGAACATGACAGATATCAAACTGTGTTACATATGATTTCACTTAAAGAGGTCGGTAGTTAAAGAATTGAATAATTTATGGTGCAGAGCATGTATGATATATACACTGAGCCAAAAAAGAAACTTATAACATTTTAACAGATCACCATAGGGTCAGTACACATTTCTCTTGTGTCATTGAAGCAAACAGTTGGTTATTGACTGCCATTTGAAGCAATACATTGCAGTAATATTGTATCCAAATTTGGTACATTTTCATGCACAGAATTTTATTTGGTGATCTGTTAAAATTTTATAGCTTCTTTTTTTTTATAAGTTTCTTTTTTGGCTCAGTGTATATAGCATCACTGTAAGGCTTCAAAAGGGTACATGGTATCAAATAGCTAAGAATAGTGCTGCAAAGATAAGTCATTACTTTCAATTGCTACACCTACAAATGTGTAAGCATTACATTTTGAGATTTGATGCTATACACATTACCAGCTATACATTAATGACCCCTGGGTTTTGAGATTCTGTGGTAAATACATACACATTATTTTACACATTGGCCTAGGCGCACGTGCCCCCCCCCCCCCCCCCCCAATAAAATTTTAAAAGGGGTGGGGGGGGGGGGAGAAAAGAATTAAGCGAAAGAGAGGAGTTTTTTGTTTGCCTTTGTTTTCTTTTGCTACAAATAAAGTGTACACTTGTTCCTGGCACATGTCTCAGCATAGCCGAGCAATCATTTTTTGCATGTCACAGCCGCTGTCTTAGTATGGTCCCTGCAATGCACTCGGTCCCCCAGGTCGGGGTTGCAAATGATACAATCAGAAATGCTCTGCCCTTTCCTTTTCACAATATGTCTTGGTGGCACATTATTTAATATCTGATAATCGACAAATTTTAACTTCACACTCCTAAACAAAAGTGTTTTCATGGGAAATAACAAAAAGAAATTGATTTTGTTTGTCCCTTTAAAGGGGTCTGTAAATCTTTATTGTAATGAAATGTGATTTACGCCTTTAAAGGTAGATGTTCCGATTTTCAACTTGAAGTTTTCTATTCTACATGAAAGGTCATCCTTAAAAACGTCGTGTCCCAAAATTTGAGATGCATAGCTATTATGGTTCTTATTTTAGACGCACAAGATGCTGTGAACTGTACCCATTGAGTAGTACACAAACTATATCGGTGGTAACCACCATTCGCGGTAATTCAACGCTATTTCGTCGATTTCTCTGTCATTATACCGAATTAGGCCGTCAAATTTCAGTATGATGATGAGAAAAATACGAGCTTTCATATGATATGAAAATCTCCGTATGTTTGAAATAATTCTGTGTTACGAAAATGTGATCGGGTCATCTACCTTTAAATTGAACGACTTTCCTAAAATTTGATAAAAAATGAAGAAAAAAATATGAGACTAAAATGTCTTAATTGAAAATAATGTGTGCCATGAGAGTCATCCCAGAGCCTTCAAAACGACAAAAAGAACCTGCAGCTCCATAGGAGCTGCAGGGGGCTTCCCTTTTAAAAGCGGGCCCCTGGATCCTGCGCCAATTTTGTACCACCCCTCCCCCGGGTAACAAGGCTCCTGGCTGCGCCCATGTTTGATAGTTTTAACAATTTTAAATGTCCAAAATAATTCATTTTCTACAAATGTCCAAAATATTGGTCCCTAAATCAACATTCAGCAAACTATTCAAATGCATTAAAATAAGTGCAAATGTGATTATATTATATAGAATACATGTGCAATACATTTTGACTAAAATTGTCATAAACAAGTCGGCCATGTTTAATTTGATAGTGGCAAGTCTGTACCTCGAAAGGGATTTAAAATAATAACTGTGAGTTAGCTCAGAAACGATACCAATAACCTACTGTGCCCCAGACATGTAATGTAATGTAATGTAAAACTGCAATTTGATTTGATTTACATAACATAGGTCAGGTAATAGAAGCATGTAGACTGATATTGGTTCGATCATGATTTCAGGAATAATTTAGATACCTTTTCGAACCATTGTGTTTGAGCTCCGTAGCTTTCGAGGTCATCATGACCCCTTCATTCAGCGTAGTGGCAGAACACTCAAAAGACTATAAGCACAAAATCAAGCTTGACGACGTCCAAGTGATCGCCAGAGAAGATCAGTTTTGGAAACGTAAGATCAGAGAGGCTATCGAAATAAGGACACAGAAACCGACCCTCAACCAAGACACCGGCTACGACCTAATGTGACAAGTGGAAGGAAGTAAACGCTACGCTGAATGAAGGGGTCATGATGACCTCGAAAGCTACGGAGCTCAAACACAATGGTTCAAAAAAGGTATCTAAATTATTCCTAAGGTCAGGTAATATCTATCCCCACTTCCCAGTAGTCTAATAAAGTGTGAGGAATGTAACATAATACCTCCCTTGTTCACCACCGCACCCAACCCCACCCTCCCAATCAGTCTCAAACCCGGTATTGATAACCTATAATACAGACATTTCAAACTATAATTGCAATATGATTTGATTCATAAAACAGGTCAGGCAATACCTAGCCCCAATTGTCTGCCAAAGCGTGAGAATGACGTTTGAATAGATGTGAGTGGTTGGCTATTGAATTGGGTTGAATAGAGTTGACATAATATGAATTGAATAAACATTGAAACTACAGCACTTGAGACGTTCGTCATATTGAGTTACGGTATATCTGTCTATAGGAATAATTCAGTAAACTGTCATGTAAAAGCTCCCACTATTTATTTTCTCTAAACATAACTGTTATCACTTGTAATCTATAATTTACTCAACCTACTGTGCCCCAGACATGTAATGTAATGTAATGTAAAACTGCAATTTGATTTGATTTACATAACATAGGTCAGGTAATAGAAGCATGTAGACTGATATTGGTTCGATCATGATTTCAGGAATAATTTAGATACCTTTTCGAACCATTGTGTTTGAGCTCCGTAGCTTTCGAGGTCATCATGACCCCTTCATTCAGCGTAGTGGCAGAACACTCAAAAGACTATAAGCACAAAATCAAGCTTGACGACGTCCAAGTGATCGCCAGAGAAGATCAGTTTTGGAAACGTAAGATCAGAGAGGCTATCGAAATAAGGACACAGAAACCGACCCTCAACCAAGACACCGGCTACGACCTAATGTGACAAGTGGAAGGAAGTAAACGCTACGCTGAATGAAGGGGTCATGATGACCTCGAAAGCTACGGAGCTCAAACACAATGGTTCAAAAAAGGTATCTAAATTATTCCTAAGGTCAGGTAATATCTATCCCCACTTCCCAGTAGTCTAATAAAGTGTGAGGAATGTAACATAATACCTCCCTTGTTCACCACCGCACCCAACCCCACCCTCCCAATCAGTCTCAAACCCGGTATTGATAACCTATAATACAGACATTTCAAACTATAATTGCAATATGATTTGATTCATAAAACAGGTCAGGCAATACCTAGCCCCAATTGTCTGCCAAAGCGTGAGAATGACGTTTGAATAGATGTGAGTGGTTGGCTATTGAATTGGGTTGAATAGAGTTGACATAATATGAATTGAATAAACATTGAAACTACAGCACTTGAGACGTTCGTCATATTGAGTTACGGTATATCTGTCTATAGGAATAATTCAGTAAACTGTCATGTAAAAGCTCCCACTATTTATTTTCTCTAAACATAACTGTTATCACTTGTAATCTATAATTTACTCAAATTAGTTTCTTGTAAAATGGACATTCATTTTCCGTTTGGCTAATAACTGATTATTGCCCTAGTCTGGAAAATATTTGTCTTCTCAATTTCTCAAATCTTTGATCTAGTCTTGGTGATTCTGGTATCAATCAGAAAGTTGCAAAAGCTTATTGCTGTGATAGATGTTCAAAAATATTAAATTGTATCTAACTAAACTTGTTCTTTTAAACGATGTGTTTAACAAAACCTGATTTCAAACTCCGCAAATCTCGTCCCCAGAGTGGCCGTGAGTTCATTGTATACAGGTATTTAATTTATTGTGGCCCAAATGGATTACAATAGATATCGACCATTGCACATGTGTTTTTAAGACTACACAATCTGCATGTCAGCTTGCACCAGGGACGGCTGAGTAATCGTTCAAGGCGTACAATTGGTGCACGAGTTAGTTAAACGTACGATAAACTACCCCCATACCCATGTTTAAAGTTAGAGTTTTTCAGTAAGTTAGACTCATATTAAAGTTAAACGCGTGATAAATCGATATGAGTAAATTATTACTTCTGAACTTCACACAATATAAATGATAGTTGGTGCAATATGTTCACTGACCACAGGATTAGAACCTGGGACCTCTGGATTTCTAGACCGGCACTCTACCACCTGAGTGAATGAGTCAGGCTTCCCAGGCTAAAATATCGGAGACCATATGTACCCAAGGTTTAGTGCTACATGAGTTAGAACTTGTGCGCGCAAGCAGTGCTGCTGACTGTGTTGTTTCCGTGTGGTGTAGTAGGGTTAAGGTTAGAAAATTGTTTTGGAAATTAATCCATAATCATTATATAAACGTAAACAAGTAATGTTATCATGTGGGTAAAACAATATAAGTAAATTATTTCTTTTTAACACCACATTTACATTCATATAATAATATATGGATTCATGTAGAAAAACCATTTAGATGTGGATCACAATTTGCAAATATTTAAAATAAAACAATCATAATCAACCATTTTCAGATACAAAAAACCCTAAAATACAGGACAGATCTCAAACCTCCCACAGTAATAAACGAACCCCATTCCATCCAAATTAGAACATGAGGACAATACTGACGTTCAGATGGAGAACCTTTAGGCCATCCATAATTACATAACTATTTGAACGACCCACTTAACTTAGCACACCCTCCTATCATCTACATGTATAGTACACACACATATAATTCAATCACTTCATAAACTTTTACTTCCCATTATAAACTATCAGTAGTGACATTTGAATGCCCCACTGCTGAAGTTCAACATTTACGTTCATTGACGAGTTACCGCCTGGGGTCTTTTACTAAAGTGATTTCATATCAATAGGCTGAATACACTTGTCTGGTGACAGCTAAGATTTAAAGGTACATTCAGGGATTTTGAAACAAGATTTTTGATTAAATTTCTTTCAAAACAATATAAAAAACTAAGAAACAGCTTTAATATCGTCTGCAGGCCCGTAAGAACGATATTGAATCATTTTGGTTGGATACCAAATGGTCTCCCTCAGTGGCGGCACCAGCATCAACATTTAGGGAGGGGGCAAAAGGGGCGGGGGAGACAAACAATTTATTATGGTGGGGGTAAAATGCGGACAAAGCGCACAAAAAATTTGCCTATTATTGTAAAAATTGCCTGAAAATAGCTTAATTTGTTCTAAATTGGACATTTCAGACCAATTTTAAGCTAATTTTAAGTAATTTTAACATTGAAAGTTAACATTTTCTTGATTGTTTTGGGGACAATAAATCAATATCAGTAATATCAGTAATATCAGATATAAGGATCCACTTGAGCGGTACTATTTCTACAGACACAATAAAACTGGCAAGAGATGATCAAGGATTATATGCTCAATGCATTGAAGGTACATTTTAATTTGAAAATGGTGTCAACAATGGAATTGAAGTGCTTAGTGTCAATCTAATAAGCTTATTTTCTAAGCAGTGAGCTTAGACCATTAAAAATAATACTTTTAAATGCAATCTTTCAGAGTCGCTGGACGACGCTATTTAACATGTACTATTGGCCAGTTCCCGGATGTAGGCGTATCCACCATGCAAAAGTATATGGGTCAACATATCGAAAACGATGGAACGAAAGAAAAAAATTGCAATATCTTCCATTTCCGTCGATAACTTTTTTTCTCGATAACTCTGTTCTGAGAATATTTACCCTTATTTGGCTATAAATTTGCTGATATTATTTTTCTTTTGTTCCATCATTTTTGATATGTTGACCTTTGCATGGTGGTTATGTCTACATCCGGAAACTGGCCAATAAATAGTACATCTTAAATAGTGTCGTCCAGCGACTACGAAAGATTAAATTTAATAATATTATTTTTAATGGTCTAAGAGTGACATTGTTTTTGTGTCAGACAAGTGACAATATTTCCTATGTCTCGCACTGACGCCTCAATGTGATGGATCTTCGCAGCAGAGAGTTATACAATGAAGGTGTTAAGAAGATGTATCGACTGTCATTTTAAAAGACGATCATAAAATACCTACAAGTGTAATTAAAGTCAAATTGAGAAATTAAATTCACATGTTTTGCTCACATCGTAAGAATTTTGTTCCTTTTCTTAGCTCATTGCCCTCACCATATATGCATATGATGTTAGACATTTCAAGAGAAAGGTGGTGATTTACCCCTACTATGGTGAACGATTTAGCACTGGATCTGATCTTATCCTATTCTACAAGCCTGAACCCCGAAGCCGATTAGCTGAAGGTTACCCACTCTGGCAAGCGTTTGACTTACGCCTGGGAAGAAAGGGGCTAGATTCCAGAGCTTGTATTTTACCAAAAAAATGGGGCAAGCTTGCCATATGAGAGGAAAACCATTGATTCTTCAACAGATACCGTAAAAGCCAATCTTTTGGCGTAAAGATATTTTCGCGCATTTTTAATATCATAGACATTTCGCAAATTGTTTTTATTCGCGGGAGATCTTCTGGATGCACGACATGAATGTTGAAAACAATATTTTCGGGTGTTATAATTTTCACGGAAAAATATTGTGCGCAACAAGCGAGAAAATAAAACCACCTCGAAAATTTCAGCTTTTACAGAATATATGTAGAGTGTCAAGTCATTTGGGAGGGGGAATATAGGATTTATCAAATTGTTTATGAAATCATTAAAGACGGTATACGGGGGTGTGCCGCTCTAATGGGTAGCTTTTTGGGCACAAAATCCCTAAACATGGGGTATGATTTTGTGCTGGAAATCCCTAATAATGGAGTCATTTTTTACAAATGGGTCTATTTTCGCGAAATTTGTGTCTATTTTCGTGAAAATTTGCAAAAATTAGGTATATTTTCCTGATAATTTGGTCTAAAATGAAGCAAAACCCCTGAAAATGGGTACCGATTTTTCTAAAATCACCCCTAAAAATGGGTATGGGTTTTGAATCTCCAGCGGCACACCCCCGACCAAACCAAATCCGAGTACCCCCCCCCCCTGGGCCCCCCATCAATCAATTATCATTTTAGTCATATTATTGCATTAAGCATTAGTCTATTATTGCCAGCAAACTGAAATCATATCAATTGCAACATCCATCATTTCCGTAAACAAAACATCACAACAATTTCTTGCACTATAGTCTATGACCTCAACAAACCCTGAATTTAATATCCATTAAAACAGTAACTATATCCTTTACATGAAAGATGTACAACCTATCAAATATCGTGGAGACGAATGACAACTAGCATTAGCTAAATCATTAGTCATGATTTTTCTTGCACTACAAGATACATCACTCCAATTTGGGACTCTATGTCTTGACGAGGATGGCTTAGCATTTTGTGATGAAAATCATCTATCGTACTAACCTCACCCTGCATAGCATCCGCTTTGATTTAAATCCATGTTTATTCTACGAGAAATCCCTAGCTTCTATTGCGTATACAAGTACGCCTGTATACGATTACACGCCACCTGACAAACTAATGAAATTTCATGTGCTTGGCTATGCCGCTATTATCATTGTGATTTCGAGGTTCCTATTTCTAGATGGTGATGATACATAACACAGATGTATAAATACTATAAAAGAATGTAGATTGAGGCAAAAGGAAAAAAATCTAAGAGTTGAAAATGTAAGGATAGGATAATTCTATTGATCTCTTTTGCAAGAAATAGCTACGATTAAAGCAACAAGATTAAGTTTCAAAATATAAGACTGAGATTGGACGGAGATTTCAATACCATGCAGAGCAGAGCTTTACATCAAAATATAGCAGGTTATATTTTTGTTATCCGGGAGGGGGGGGGGGGGTACTCGCCTAAGACGGTATACGGGGGTGTGCCGCTCTAATGGGTAGCTTTTTTGGCACAAAATCCCTAAACATGGGGTATGGTTTTGTGCTGGAAATCCCTAATAATGGGGTCACTTTTTACAAATGGGTCTATTTTTGCGAAATTTTTGTCTATTTTCGCGAAAATTTGCAAAACATTAGGTCTATTTTCCCAATAACTTGCGAAAATTTGGTCTAAAATGAAGCAAAACCACTAAAAATGGGTACCAGTTTTGCCAAAATCACCCCTAAAAAGGGGTGTGGGTTTTGAATATCCAGCGGCACACCCCTACCCCCCCCCCCCCCCCCCCCCCCCCCCCGGGCTTTTTATTTTGAAAAAAGGGAAATTGGCCTTTCACATACAATGTACCTAGGATGAAAAATGTGTTTCAAACTTAAGCACATTGATCGCTTAAACCAAGGCTTCCTTTTTGCTGGCCGTTCACCGTGTATACTTTATAATGTCATTCATGGAATGATAACCTTTACAACCAGGTGAAATACAGTCCATCCTTAACACATATGTTCAACATGTGTGCAGTATGTTTCAGGGGGTTTAGTGAAGGGAACATGGCTCATGAACATATAATACGTCTTGACAAGAAGGGATGATGTGCCAAGTCTTGTGACTAGTTGAGTAATGACAATGTAACGCAACTATAGTGATTGTAGATAACAGTGATGGAGTAGAGACCGGTCTCGAGTCCCCTTTTCAAAGGACCCGGATTCGGACTTGGAGGTGAAGGACTCGAACTCTGGCACTAAGGACTCGAAAATTGTGTCAAAGTACTGTCCTAGTCCGGCCAGTAAATATTGTTAAATTGAGTCATACTATCTTCAATAGTTTTTGCTCTGCCAGCATATCACACCTTTTTTATCAAGTTCGTCATTTCTCAATCCAGGAACTTCTGTAAAACACTTTAAAGCTTCTGAATCAACTCATGGAATTATTAGAAAGGGACTAATAATTCCATGATTAAATTCATCACTCAAAATTGTATCAACATTGTCCATGAAATGTGTTATTAGGTATCAATGATGTATTGGCCTATACATAGCAAAATAAGTGACATGTTATCAGAACTTAAACAAATACATAAAGACTCGGGACTCGAACTAGGGTAAGGTGGACTCGACACCAACACTGGTAGATCAACACAGTAGTGACTTGACTTGATTGAGAGAAAAGATGGAGAGCAAAGACTTTACTTGATTCAATGTTTTAAAAACTGTAAGATATTCCTTAATAATATCTATTTCTAACGGCCCCAGATACGCCTAAATGAAATCTAATTTACAGAAAACTTTATTCAAATATCAAATATATCTTAGATAGTCAGCTTACTATGAAGGAGCATGTAAATAACATCTGTCGGAATGCACCTCACGCCATCAGAAGTATCGGAAGGATCAGACATTATCTCTACCAGGGTACAAATGAAAAACTAGTTCACGCTTATGTCATCTCACATTTAGATCATTGCAATTCCTTTCTCTACGGTCTCCCAGACTCTGAAATCATGAAGCTGCAAAGAATCCAGAATACTGCGGCAAGACTGGTGACACGTACCAAGAAATATGACAGCATATCTGAGATCATGAGTGGTCTTCACTGACTTTCCATTCGCCAAAGAATAACATTCAAGATCAACCTGCTCCCATACAAGTGTCTCAATGGACTTGCGCCTTCATATTTAGCAGACCTTATCACACGTTACACTCCTAGCCGGTCACTCCACTCTTCATCCCAGAACTTGATCAAACCCCCTCACGTCAACCACATACTACCTACGGACACCGATCCTTCATAGAAACCGCTCATAGAGAATGGAACAATTTGCCTATGCATGTCAGGACTGCATCTTCTATGGACATTTTTAAGACAAACCTGAAAACTGATCAGTAGTTATTGTCTATGTAGATAATGTGAGACCATTTTTTACGCAGTTATTGTCTATGTAGATAATGTGAGACTCTTTTTCATTTGTATATACATTGTACATGTTTATGCTTTTTAACCATACTGCCTTTTGTGTACTAAATTGCTCTTTTTATTATATTTTGTGCAATAGTAAGACTGTTCTTGCCAAGGTGGGTCGCTTCAGTATTGCTTCCTTGAATCGATTTTAATCATTTTTTTGTATGATATTATAAGTTTTTGTACAGGTCAAGACAGGCCAGTGCCACTGTACACAGACTCCCATTGCCGAGATTGAAGCCTTTCTAAGAGGTACATTGCACGCCCCCCTTATGCAAGATGTACACCACACGTCTCAATGTCCCTTATAAGGACTTTTGTGCTGTCAATCATAGCGTTTTCAAGATAACGCTTCATTTCAAGAGTTACATCGTGGTACTCACGCCCACATGCCCATATATAGGAGGCTTCAGTTTTGCGATTCGAATTTCCTCTCCCATTATATAAGCTCTCTGGTCAAGATCGATGGCCAGACACTAGCCTTTCCTTTCGCCCATTCTTGCTCATTCGCGAGCATGTCCCAAAGTCTGGCCAACGGTCTGCACGTTTGCTTGTTTATTTTGTATTTATACTTTGTATTGGTACTTGGGTATTTTTAACTGTAAGTGTAAGCGCCCTGAGACCTTGGTTACAGGCGCTTAATAAGAACTGTTTATTATTATTATTATTATTATTATATCATGAATGACCTTTTAACAGTGCACTTTTACATAGTGCCAAATGTGCATTTGATTGGTAGGAATGTCCAATGTGTAAAACATATGACGTATGATGCTGCTCTCCTTGAAAAATTATACCATAGGAAAAGCACTAATTTCATGCTGCGATCAGCAATGCGCTCGCTTCAACCATAGGGAGGCTTTATTGGTAGTTTGAATTCATAGGAAAGGTGCTCAGTGGAGGAAGCTCCAAACCAGGAAATTTGGTGTGAGTAGAATGCACTCTTTTTTGCAGTAATATTTCACATTTCGGGAGCAATATTCAAGCTCTGTTTTGAAAAAAATGATTCTGTTTTGTTGAACTAATCTACTAGTTACTACCTCATTCATATCCCTCCGCCGGTGGGGACAGTCAGGTATAATGTTGTAATCATCCAAATGTACGAAAACACAGATAAAGGGTGCTTTTTCAACCACAACGCGGGCCCGTACTAAGGGTTTCAAAATCACAAATTTCAGAGAATGAGGGTGTATTTATCAACCTGCATCTGTGCTAATGGTACATGTAGGTGGCTTGAGCCGATACTCATTGTAAATATAGCGCAGATAGCAGATCCAAGACCTTCCCTGCCTGGGATGTATAAGGTGAGGCAGGACACTAGATATTCAGGACCCAAACCGGCAGCAAGACACTTGTAGACATACATCATCACATTGTAGTGTGCTCTCTTCTTGACAGGCAGCCAGTGTAGTTGTTGAAGAAATGGAGATGCATGATCTTGCTTAGCTGCACAGAAAATTATCTTGGCTGCCCAGCAGTATCCTTTGCTAAGAGTATGATTCGTTGAACTAAATCCTTCTTAATTAACCCTAACCCCGGTTTAGGATTTTTGACCGGGATTACAATTTTCGAGGAAAAAACACCAACTAAATCTCCGGGAACCTGCCGGGATTAGATCCGGGGACCCTCCGTTCTCAAGTCCCACCTTCCAACCACTAAGCCACGGCCTTCAGCTACACATTCGTGCAGTATACTGCACTCATTATATAGGCTCGGTTGACTACGTCATCGAAAACCGACGGCGCATGCGTTTGGAGAGGGACTTTGGATTAGCATTTTTTAGCACTCAGGGGGGTTAGGGTTAATAGAACACAAAAAAACAAAAACAAAATGTTACCATAACCCTAACCCCGGTTTAGGATTTTTGACCGGGATCACAATTTTCGAGGAAAAAACACCAACTAAATCTCTGGGAACCTGCCAATTTTCGATCCGGGGACCCTCCGTTCTCAAGCCCCACCTTCCAACCACTCAGCCACGGCCCTCAGCTACACATTCGTGCAGTATACTGCACTCATTATATAGGCTCGGTTGACTACGTCATCGAAAACCGACGGCGCATGCGTTTGGAGAGGGACTTTGGATTAGCATTTTTTAGCACACAGGGGGGTTAGGGTTAAGAGTTATTTTTCCTTCTTTGAGAATCTGCGTAAAGGGAAGTGGTTGACAGTGCATTCACATGGTTAATTACAACTTTTATACATGAGTGCCCCCCCCCCCCCCCCCCACCGGCCTCATCCCCACCAATCAATATGAGGTTCCAATGATCGAGATGATGAAATGGTTATGAGCAACATTGGGTAGAGGGGCTGGGGGTTGATTTCAATGAGGTATTCCAAAGTTTAACAGTTATTTTTTATTGTAGTTTGGATAGCACTAACTTTGCATTTTTATATTTAACTTAGTTTGCCTTAATTTGCAAGAAATATGCTCTTTTATTTCTCTGTGTGCAAAAGTAATCCAAGTTCATACCCACCCACACTTCTCTATATCAATTCCCTTCTGTAAGAAGACTCACCAATTTGGAGCTGATTAAAGTATAACCTAGATTTTTGCAAAAATAGACAACTAGTAAAGAATTTCACATTAAGGATTTTACCTTAAAATTCATAAGGTCAAATAAACTAAGTAATACACAATTTGTTCTTCATATTTCAATGACAATATCATCAATCATATTTGCCTACATGGAGTTAATTAGGACTAGCTAATTACAATTTTTTGATCAGCGGACCCATAGCAGACTATCATCATATAAACTTACACACTCAGTTGGTTATGGCCTATTAATTTATTTCTAGAGTGCAATTTTAATATAAAACCCTGATATTAGATACCTGACACACCTGCCATGCATAATGTGTGTATATGGATATTAGAATATAGGCGATGTGCTCAGTACAGTTAACACTTTCCACGCGGCAGGCAGCTGCAGACGATATTCCAAAATTTCACAAAATGTTTCAAAAATGTTAAATTTATTGAATTTACCTAGTATTGGTTCAGTAATCCTTGAGATATACCTTGAAAAATCTGTTTTGTATGTGGTAAAACCGATAGCCGCGTGGAAAGTGTTAAAGATGTACATGTTCAGTTTGGGCTACATTAATCTTTGCACCTTTACACATCCCTATTCAGGTTTTTAGGGGTGAGAATTTGTCAAAAATCCCTTATTTTCAAGAGGTGAGGTAAATATGATAAACAGTACTGATGATAAAGCAGACTTGTTTTATTGGAATGTTGCCCTATTTTAAATAAAAGAAAAAAGAGAATTAAATCCTTAATGTTTGTGATGTCCTCTCTCCTTTTCTATATAGCTATGTTCCCTTGGAACACAACATTCTACAATGGCTGTACAAAATACAAAACACACAAGTATGTTTCCTAAGTAAAAATTAACGACACATAAATTGGTCTTATTTCAAATTGATGGAGCACGTAAAAATTGAGCGCAAAAATAATTCCTTTTTGCAGTGCGTATGAATATAGGTGATGCGTGTCATGTATACAAGCATGTGTATTAGTGATGCACATGGCTGATACCAAAGCAGACTACATAATATTTACAGTGAAAAATGTTCATGCCAACAAAATATTCCGATTATTTCATAAGGAGCTATGGTTGGATGAAATTTCATGTTTAATTTTTTTTTATCCAAGGCTTTCGAAATAGATATTGATTTTGTTTTCCAGTACCACAGATCAATTTGCAATCCATTGAAACTTGAAACGGCAAAAAAGTGCATTTTAGTGACATTATTGTCATTCAGACAGTCTGACATATAAACCTTTTGCAAATAGCGTTACTCAATGCAGGCTGTATTTTTAATGGCACAATTCATCAATCTTTGAAAAAGATGCAATTCCACTGGTGAAAACAGTGGCCTATTTATTTAGGGGGGAGGGGATGCCAATCCCCTCTTCAATCTTGCTCTAATGGTTTGTCTGCCAATCTTGAAAAAAGAAGCAAAATGAAGGCACATTTCTATATTACAAGTCCCACCATTTTGTATTGAAATATTTTATATTTTGTTTTTAGACATGTTTAAAATATGAGCTGGGTTCAAATTTACCAGGATAATAAATGTTTAGAAATGTGCCAATTGTTGGTCCAATCTACTTCCAAACATTGACCACAAAACATGAGGTTAGAACAGTGGCGTGCGCAAAGGGGGGGGGGGGGGGGGGGGATGGGGGGCCTAGGCCCCCCCCCCCCAGTTTGGTCTACAGTCGGGGGAACCTACTGCCAGTCGGGGGAAACTACTGCCAGTTGGGGGATGGACCGTCGCTAGATTTTTTTGTGTGTGTGGAGGGGGTGTAATCCAAATAGACAAATAGTTGGCAAAATTATACATGTAGGCTACAAATTTATGCACCAGGTTGGTATAAAAAGGAAATGTTATGGAAAAAAATGATGAAAACGCTCATAATTGTCCATTAGGCCTAGTATTTGTTTACTTGGATGTCTTTTTGACTGTGATATTGTGACTGTGCGATTTTTTTTACTGTGCGAAATTTTTTGACCGTGCGAAATTTTTTGAACCTACCCCCCCCCCCCCCCCCCCCCCCCCCACTTACGTGAAAATCACGACACGAGGTGACTGAGAAAAAAATTGGGGCTACCTTTGAGAAGAATCTGAGTCGGGGGAATTTCATTTTTTAAAGTGGGCCCCCCCAGTCACAATATCCTGCGCACGCCACTGGGTTAGAATATTATTTCAGCAATTTACACTGAACTTGAAGACGTTACTATGTGAACCAGTGAAAGTGCAAGGTGATTTGATCAAATTAAACATTTAAATTAATTATATTTTTCACAATTATTTAGCGTATTAGATTTAGAAATATGTTAGCTTTGCTCATGCTTTCTTGCTGAAAATGACTTTTTCAAACATAGTCAAACAACTTGATGCCGATTAAGTTCAAAGGATTTCAATCATGTTTTTCTCAAAAAGAGTATTTTGATTCATACGCCCAATGAATATGTTAACACTTTCCACACAGCTATTATTTTTACCATACACAAAACAATTTTTCAGAAACCTTTCCCAACTTTCATGGTCTATCTCAAGGATTACTGAACCACTACTAAGCATGTTTGTACTTATTCAAATGCATTTCTCATGATGATTCCAAATATGGTAATGAAATCCAATAATTTTGACATTTTTGGCATATCATCCTCAGACGGCTGCCACATGGAAAGTGTTAAAGTGCAATAACAAATAGTAAATCAATAATTCTGTATTGAATTAAGCTCCGAGGGTGTCTCTGAACTCAAGTATAGCTTTTAAATATCACATTTTATCTAATTTTCATGTTTTCCCCAGGGTTTTTCAAGGATTTTTATTCTTATTTGTAATCATGAGAAAAAATAATACAATTTAGTCGCATAATGGCTAGAAGGAAATAATGAACCATAAAAGTAAATACATTACAATCCAAGAGCAATAATATATCAACTTGAAAGTGAAAGATAAACAAGTTTCTGTTATCTTTGGTGTCTAGTCGATAAAAATGAAGGTTTTCATGCATTTACATTTTTACGCTTGGCCACCTTTTAAAAAAACATTTTGCATGATTTGATTTTCATGCATTTCTTTTGCATGTTTAATTTTTGCGCTGTCTATACTTCTCGTGAATAGCACAAAAATAATTGTAGGGTGAAAATATTCTTTTATGTAGTAACAACATACTGAAAAATATGATTCACAAATAGTGTGATTTTTTAGGGCAAAATATTTACCATTGTAATATGTATAGCTATAATCAAGATACTCTATTTGAGTAATGAACTTTGTTTATTCATGTGATTATTTGGAAATAATTGATTGTTTATACAACTATTTGATTATATGTTTACTTCAAATACAGGAGGTATAACTAAGGTTAAAATGTAGATGGCATGCTTATCCATGGACTTTCAACATGGACACTAAGGTGACAACAAAAGGAAAACCTCTTACAGGCCCAACCGACTCTTTTTTTTTAGAAGTTAGGGGTGGGGGAGGGACTCATGCGCATAATATGAGCAATCCACCAAAGAAATTTAGTTTTGAAAACAAACGACTTGAAAACAAACGACATCATTTTTACAAATTTTTGTGACTTTTGAGGTCGTTACCGATACAACCTAAAGAAGTCTGTTCACCCATAGAAAAGGGGTTCTTTCTTTTTGCCTGTACACATATTTTTCATATGACCCTCAAATATCCTACACAATTATTTCAACCAGAATTTCACCACAGCTTTTTCCAAACCTTTAGGTAAACAAATATTTCCAAGTTTTATGCTTCAAATTTATTGATTTATTATTCATTTGTGATCATATCCTAAGCATTATATGTGATTGTATGTTACCAAAAACCTGGCAGGCGGACCTCTCTGATAGGGTCTGTAGGTAAGTCAGGGGTTTTTTCAGTTAATATTCATTATCATTTTGTTAAATTTGCAAAACATTAAAAAATATGCTAGCAAATTTCAAAAGAAAAAGGATATGTTCCCAAATTAAAAATACAAAATTGACAAATGTGGGTTGTCAATAAACCGCAACAGAATGTGTTCCTTCAGACATAAGGTAATAGGTCAAATTATAATAATAATAATAATAATAATAATGCATTTATAATGCGCCATCTATCTAGACAACCTATTCCGAGGCGCAAACATCAAAACAAATAAAACAAACAGTTAAAATATAAAACAGTTACATAGAAATCAACCAGTCAAATCATAAGCAATCTTAAACAGATGAGTTTTTAAAGTCTTTTTGAAACCATCAAGTGAATCACAGAGTCGAAGATCTGAAGGAAGTGAGTTCCACAGTTTAGGTGCACAAGCATAGAAAGCCCGGTCGCCATATGAAGAATATGTCCGAGGAACTGAGAGAAACTGTTTATCCGAAGATCTGAGGCGACGTGATGGAATGTGTGGATTGAGAAGATCGCTGATATAAGAAGGTGCCATGTCATGTAGGGCTTTCCAGGTGAGGAGAAGGAGTTTGAAATGGATGCGGTACCGAATAGGTAACCAATGGAGACGCTGTAAAACAGGTGAAATGTGATCAAACTTTCTAGTCCTTGTCAGCATTCGTGCAGCAGCATTCTGAGCTCGTTGAAGTTTATTGAGTTGTCGTTCAGTGATCCCATATAATAAAGAATTACCATTGTCAAGACGCGATGTGACTAAGGCGTGAACAAGTGTAGCAGCAGTATCATCATCAAGCACTTTGCGGATTTCATTTATGTTCCTTATTTGGAAATATGTAGATTTGCAATCTTTATCCTTTTACTTTTTCAATTTGTATTAATTGTTTTTATTTTCATATTTCAATGAGCTTAATAACCACCTTTGAAAATAAGTGCCCCCTGATCTGAATATTAAAAGTATTTACACACCCATACACAAATGTAACCCATTTCTCTTTCCAATAAAACAACAATGTCAAGAGTACTGTGATTATAGATTACGGGTGCATTCCCTATCTCAATGCATAGTCTATCCAATTCAGGATACGCACACATTGTGACAAGAACAATAATGACTTGAATTCTAAAATCAGTCTTTGATCCTGTGTGTGTTTTGGGTCGACAAAGCCATTAACCTTGACTCCCTGGGCGTGTTTTCGGGGAATAAAATTATCAGTGGATCCAGCGGTGCCGGCGCCATGGATTGAACATGGGTCACCCACATGGATGTTCGCCACCTTATATCTGATTGCGAAACCAGGATTCATTGCTTAATGCCTGCCCCACAAAAGTTACGATCTCCAATCCTGGAAAAAGGTTTTGGAACGCTCACTCGTTAACAACGGTAAACTATCAAAAAATTGAGAAATTGGGAAAATTGTTGTCTAAAATGTCACTATTCACAGATTTACAAAATAAACATCATTTAAAGATCAGCAAACAAATTCTGCACATAATGATCAAAATGTGTAATGCGTTCCAAGGACTTTTTTCCGAGATTGTAGGTCGGAAATCCTACAATCACATCTTAATTCAGTAAGGTTAGTTTATCGGATTCTCTTTCTGTGGTTTAAGCTGATAATCGGATGTAATTGTAGAATTTCTCTTTTACCCCATTCACTGTGTACAACGTGCAGGTCTATACAGTGAATGTCAGTGCACAGTGGTTCGGAGAGTCAAGTTAATCCACTGATCCCTTGTATTCAGACGTTTCACTCTGAACACGTGCAAAATAACAGACCTTATCGTTATGAGTAGGGGATCATCCCAGGTCTGTTACTTTAACTTGTACAAAAAAATCTCATCTCTCTAGGTATAAGAAGCTGCAACGTTTATATCCCAATTGTGGTATCCGACAGAGGCGCTAGAGTGTCAGCTAGAAAATTTTAAAATTCCAGACAAGCAATTTATATAAAATATCTGATCCCTTATCACAGATACCACTAATTCTCATTACTCAAGTACATCAATGCATTGACTCTATTATTCCCGCACAGCCAAAGACTTCAAGATGAACATTCACTAAAGCGAGATTTACCCTCGTATTGGATAGCGTTTCAGACAGCACATTCTGTGTGATTTACTTAAAATCCTAAGCAGAAAAAGGACACGATATTAAATAAATATCACAAGCCAAATCTTCAAGTAATTTATATCAGATGCCTGATCCCTGCTGGCACACACACATCTTCATATACCCAAAGTATCAATGTCTTTGCCAATCAAGTATTCCCACATTTTAAGAAGACTTTGAGATGAACTTTCACTTCAGTGAGATTTATCCTATGTATTGTGTACTGGATCCGGGGGTAGAGGGTGGGGGTACTCACCCAAGACGGTATACGGGAGTGTGCCGCTCTAATGGGTAGCTTTTTGGGCACAAAATCCCTAAACATGGGGTATGATTTTGTGCTGAAAATCCCTAATAATGGGGTCTTTTTTTACAAATGGGTCTATTTTCGCGAAATTTGTGTCTATTTTCGCGAAATTTGTGTATATTTTCGCGAAAATTTGCAAAAATAAGGTATATTTTCCTGATAATTTGCGAAAATTTGGTCTAGAATGAAGCAAAACCCCTAAAAATGGGTACCGATTTTTTCCAAAATCACCCCTAAAAATGGGTATGGGTTTTGAATCTCCAGCGGCAAACCCCCGACCAAACCAAATCCGAGTACCCCCCCCCCCCCGGTACTGGATAGCGTTTCAGACAAGCAAAATCTTCACAATCTGAATCTGCATGGTTTACTTTAAATCTCAGACAAAATGGGAAAACGATATCAATAAACATCACAGACAAATATTTAAAGTGATGAGCACATGTTTTTATTTTCCTTAACACTTTCCATGCGGCAGGTGTCTGCAGACGACATTCCAAATCTCACAAAATGTTTCAAAAATGTCAACATTATTGAATTTTATTACTATATTTGGAATCACCATGAGAAATGCATTTAAATAAGTACAAACATGTCTAGTATTGGTCCAGTGATCCTTGAGATAGACTTTGAAAGTTGGGCAAGTGTTAAAGGTATATTATGTGATCTTTCCAGGGAACGCCCTCAACATAAAAAAAAAAAAAATTGAAAGCAGATTTTCTTGCAGATTTACATTTCTGATCATAAATCGTACATACCTTCCAAGTTACAGGGCGATATGATTCTTAATTACTTCAAAATCATGGTTTTAGAGTGAAAATAAACTGTCGTACACTGTCGGGATAATACGACAGTTTATATTTTCACTCTAAATTTACTCTAAAACCATGATTTTGAGGTAATTAGGAATCGTATCGCTCTGTAACTTGGAATATATGTACGATTTATGATCAGAAATGTAAATCTGAAAGAAAATCTACTTTCTAAAAAATCATGAATAGAGGACGCTCTCTGGAAAAGATCACATAATATGCCTTTAACCCTAACCAGTAAAGCTAGTTTTTTGTGCGTATCGGGGGGAGGGGGGAAAAAGTGCTATTTTTTGGACCCGAAAAATCACCCAGCACCCCCCGGGATTCGATCGCCGGACCATCCGCACCCAAATCTGTCCCCCTACCGACTGAGCTAACTCCCTAGGTCACATGCGGCCACAAACTCCGTGGCCACATATGCCCGCGGTAGGTGACGTCATCGCGGCAATGCAGCAGCACGTGCCTGGAGATAGTTTCTGGCAGTGAGATTTAGTGAGATTCAGTGCGGTTAGGGTTAAAGTATCAATGTGTGATACATCTCAGGCAGACTTTGAGATGAACATTCACTCTACAGGGGGGATTTATCCTATGGGCTGTGTTTCAGACAAGCAGGTAGACTGTGAATGTTTCATGCATACAAATCATTCAAGTGCACATCGTCAGTTAAATGGTTTGACAGGAAACCAGGAAGGTGACACAATACACTCTTAAAATACTGAGTCCCGAGTCACATTTTACTTTTAGAGTTCTCAGGAACAAAAGAGTTTTTTTACACAGAATAGATGAACTTGACAATATACTAAGTGTGGGAATTCGGGTAATTGTGTACCCGGGTACCCAAAATATTTTTGGACGGGTACCCGGGTACCCCCCCCCAATATTGTTTTTGTTTTTTGATTAATGTACATTTTCCATTCCCTGGATGCACACCTAATACTACAAACGGTATGTAATGTACACTTTCACCTCCCTGCATCCCCAATTTAGATCTTTGAAATAAAATGTTGTTGCTTTTGAAAATAATTGTATTTTTACATAGAAAACAGTTTTGAAAAAATCATACTTTTGATAAGAATGAATTAAATAATTTAGAATAAGATCTTAGGTTAGGAGTTATTACTACATGTATTCCTAATGGTGTAGGTCAACGGGTATTATGTGGGTTATTAAGGGTCAAATGGGAGTCATCTAAGGTCCTGTTTTAGACTTAGACACACAAAAAAGTAAAATAAAAAATACATTTTTGGTATCCGAGTACCTAATTAGGTACTCGGGTATCGAAATATCGGGCGGGTACCCGTTTGCCCGCCCGAAATTCCCAGCCTAACAATATACCAGGTATTTTCAACATAAAACTGATCAAATCTAACAGATAACATTGAGGTCAAGACCATGTTCAATTCAGTCATTTCAAAATCAACAAGGTGTTTTAAGAGTGTGCCTTTGCTATATGATACATTAAAAGCTATTGTTAAACTTGATAACATTTTAAACATCTTTTTGAGTTTTACAACAAAACTGAGACAAATGAAAATTTAAAATTAAACATTCAAAAAATTAAACATTCATATTATCTCAATTTTGTATGCATTATTATCACAACCAAAATTGATAGACCTGTATGACACAGCATCCTTCTACCATACACCAGATAATAAATAAGACATTAATTATAGATAATAAATATGACATTAATTATTCATCAACAGTCATACCGCCTGTACTTTGCAAGCCTGGCATTTCCTTATTTCCCAAATGCAAAAATATTTCACCATCACACAATGAATACAGAGTTGAAGTCTAAACATGACTCATGTAGACATAATCTGATCATATTTTATTATATTTTGAAGAAAATGAATGAGTGGAAAAGGATGGTGATGAAATAGCTGAATAGAGCCATTGAACATAGTAGGAAACATGAGATACTGAATGTCAATTGTGTTAAAAATCACTCACGCCAGAGTGCTTGCATTTTGAGAGGACGCAATTGAATAAAACACCTGCAAATAAGCAGTATGGACACTGGACAGTCCTACTTATAGACTGAATAAAAAATATTTCTATATGAGCTATCTACCTAAGATAGCAATATTTGTCACTGCAAATCTAATGAAATTATAGAAAAGTTAACCATTATCTACTGAAGATAGTAATATTTGTCACTGGACTATCTACTGAAGATAGTAATATTTGTCACTGGACTATCATCTACTGAAGATAGCAATATTTGTAGCTGGGCTATCTATTGAGATAGCAATATCTGTCACTGCAAATCTAATTAACGAAGAAAGAAAACTTAACAATACTATCTATTGAAGATAGCAATATTTTTAGCTGGGCTATCTTTTGAAGATAGCAACATTTGTCATTGCAAATCTAATGAAGATAGCAAAATTAACCATGTTGCTATCTACTGAAGATAGCAATATTTGTCACTGGACTATCTACTGAAGATAGCAATATATGTCGCTGCAAATCTAATGAAGGTAGAAAAATTAACAATGTTGCTATTTACTGAAGATAGCAACAGTTGTAGCTAGGCTTTCTATTAAAGATAAGGCTGTGAATGCACAGGTAGTTTCGTACCCGGATACCCGACCCGTTTTTCGGGCGGGTACCCGGGTACCCGAAAATACACACTAAAAAAATTAAATTAAAAAAAAAAAAATTAAGATGTTTTTTTTAAAGTACAAATTTGTCCCCAAAATGACACATAATGGGGTCAATAGAGGTCATTTGGGAGACAAATTTGTACTAACAAAAAAAATGTTGTTTTTTTTAAAAAATTTTACATTTCGGGTATTCGGGGTACCTAATTTGGTACCCCGGGTACCCGGAATAGTGGGCGGGTATCCGGGTACCCGGGTATAAGTCACAGCCTTAATTGAAGATAGCAACATTTGTCACTGTAAATATAATGAAGATGGAAACATTAACAATGTTGCTATCTACTGAAGATAGCAATATCTGTAGCTGGGCTATCTACTGAAGAGAGCAATATCTGGTACTGCAAATCTAATGAAGATATAGAATTAACTATGTTGCTCTCTACTGAAGATAGCAATATTTGCCACTGTTATATCTTATAAAGATAGGAACATCTATGCTCATACTGAATACAGTAATATTTGTCATGGTAATATTCAATGCAGATCGAAACACTAATTCAAATGTCACTAGAAAAGAAACGTCCATGTTATACAGGGTGAGTCAGAAAGAATGGGCACCTTTTTCACAAAAGCGTCTCAAAAAATGTAGGCATGCATATTCAAAACAAAAGGTAGTGCTATAAAGACCTACTATTTGGCTTTCATTCAAAAGAAGAATTTTAAAAATCGACCATTTCAATATCATGTTACACCAATTATTAGTAGGCCCCAAATTGTGAAGCCAATCCACGGAATGGTTGAATTATCAAGCCATTCCTAAATGTATTCTAAAGAGTTTGCTTTCTGAATCAGCATATGTGCCTCCTTTTACTTTTTCTTTATTGAATTCAGGTTTTTATTACTCATAATTTCACATTTCTATCTTAGTTTTGTATCCAACATTATGTGCCTTTTCAGGGTTTTCACTTATTAAATTGATTAGCATCTCTGAATCAGGCAGCCTACCATACTATGTGTGTTGTCAATCCGTGGATTGGCTTTAAAATACCGGGTTCTACTAAAAAAATAATAATGAGAGCCAACTATGGTCTTTTAACACTATAAATGGTTTTGAATATGCAGGCATACAATTTCTGTAGTGCTTTCAACAACAACAAAATGTGCCTATTCTTTCTGAGTCACCCTCACCCTGTACATAACCATTATAATATGTATGATACACACTCAAACCTAAAGCATGTACCTGAAAGGGAAATTCAACTTCAATCAGGGTTCTTACTTGACTGACTTATCATTCGGTATTTGAAATAGCCAAAACAATTGGGCCATACATACATTGCAAGGAATCATTTTGTACATTTCTTAAGTGTAAGTTATCTCTCTGTATATAACCAATTCTATCATGTCTATATGGCTTATGGCTGTTTACTCATAGATCTAAACCAGGCTTTCTCAACTGGCGGCGCTCGCGCCACTTATGGCGAATCAAGGCATCCTAAGTGGTGCGAGAGTGGTTAAAAATAATTAAAACAAAAAAATAAAAATAAAAATCATATCCTGATATAGCCAAATTTCATAGGCCTACTAAAATTAACCACTGACCGCCCCTCCACCACACCGAGCCCTGTTTTCCTCTGAAAAATAACTTGAATTGTAAATTCTCAAAAAATATTACTAACGAGGCGATTAAAGTCAGTTAAAACCCCAAAACCCAGGAGCTTCAGGGGACGCTGCCCCCTGGCCCTGGACACCAAATGGAGCTTCAACAAGTTGGTTACTAAAATGTGGAGCATCAGTAAATCTAGTTGAGAAAGCCTGATCTAAACTAATCAAAACAAAGCAAAGGTATTTTATTAGCTGACCGATTTAACATGACGCAATTTTCATGAAGAAAAAATATATATATATAGGTTACAATCTGTAAGAAATGCATTGAAAATCTTAAAATGAAGGCTCTCTGTGTTACATGTTTTATAGGTTACGATTTGCAACAAAATGCATTGAAAATCTTTAGAAGCGGTGTCTCTGTGATACACTTGTTTTAAAAGGGTTCATTCAATCTTGTGCCTAGTCATCTATTGATTAGGTTTCTTGTTACCTCCTATACAGTCACATGGCATTAGAAGTTGGAATATATGCTGCCTATTTGTCGGTTAAAATATACAGTGCTATCCAGACGTAGAATAATCATCACATACTGCATGAATGCGTGGAGTGTTATCATGTGTGACACTACCAATGGCTGTGAGAGTCATCACGGAATAATTCAATTCAATTCAATTCAATTCAATTTATTCAGCAATATGTATACAGAAAATATAATAATAACACAATGTGATAAAGAGGCTAGGAGCCCCAAAAGAAACCCTGATAGCGGGCTTATAATATGGGGACCCTTAAAACAAGAAATGGATGTAGACTAGACAAAGACAAAAACAAAACAACAACATACGAGCAAACCAGAACAAGACAAAAACAAACAAAGAGACAGGAACATTGAACGAGTCAAAATACAAATGGTTGCCAAAGAAAAGTAGGTCATTTACTATGCGAACTTCAAGAGGTAGAAGAGACTAAAGGAATGAAGACCGAATGAAAATGAAGGATAGAGGAGAAAGAAAGAGAAAGAAAGGGAGGCTAGATACACAAATGATACAAATTCATCCATAACTCTGACCTCTCAGGGTGTTTTGTAGGGGGAATCATGGGGCAAATAATGACAGAATAAATGGGGTTCTGTCACCTCCTGGGCTCAAATCCAGGTCTTTGCAGTGCTAGTCCGATAAATAAGCCTTATCGTGAATCAGAAAAAAATCAATTGATTATCCTTTTCTGATGCATTGTATGATAGAAAAGTGGGCACATTTTGTCCCTTTTCAATCCCACAATGCAACAGAAAAGGATTGAGATTTATCTCATGAAAACAAACTTTGTTTTCCACAGAGGTCATAAGGTACAGAGTTTAAAATCTATATAATGAGTTTTTCCACTTCTTCCTGTGTCCTTTATTCCTTGGTCCTAAAAACATTTATATTTTGATACGATCACTCTTACATTAGCCTATTCTCTTGTAGTTACTGTTCCATGAAAGGGGTGTCTAATATATGAAAATGGACATCACAAATATGTGATAGATGTCATTTTGAGATATAACACAAGCGCTTGAATTTTAATATCGAAGTGTGCGAGTCCCGGGGGGTACTCGGATTTGGTTAGGTAGGGGTGTGCCACTGAGATTCAAAACCCCTACCCATTTTTAAGGGTGATTTTGGAAAAAACGGTAGGACCTACCCATTTCTAAGGATTTGGCTTCATTATAGACCCAAGTTTCACAAATTATCGGGAAAATAGACCCATTTGTAAAAAGTGACCCCATTATTAGGGATTTTCCAGCACAAAATCATACCCCATATTTAGGGATATTTTGCAAAAAAAGCGACCCATTAGAGCGGCACATCCCCGTATACCGTATTGTGCGAGTACCCCTCCCCCAGGTGTGAGTGTGAATCCAAAACAAGTTGCAAAACTATTGTACAAAAGAAAACACAACCACATACTTGCAATCATTGTTTGCTATGCTATAATTGAGGTTTGCTCTGTGATGCATAATAACCTCCATGAATTACTACAGGTGGAATGTGACCCACCAATTTGGCAAGAAGTCATAGCTTTTGAAATAAAAAAATTGAATGTCATTCCCAAATTCTAGTATTCAGGTATCTGTGTGTAAGTATGTCCCTTTTGATTACAAAGATTATACGCCCAACCCCCTGCATAGTAATTAAATTGTATGGTGATAGTCACTCTGATGAACTGTTCCCTATTAAAAATTCATCACCTATTTGTTTTTACACCGCATACTTATGCACTGAATACTAAATGACTAGGTATTCCCATAAGCCTATTATAATTATAAATATTCTGCACCGATACAGGCATACACGCCTTTAGTGCTATCAGTCAGAAATAATACATACAACGAGCCATCAACTAGTGCCAGCACAGACAGGGAATTCTGTATGTATCAATTATAAATTGTGCTAGAAGAGAAAGGTGAAACCCCGAATCGTATCCATTCTAACACCTACAAAACTCATACATGTGTATTCATTCCAAAGGGATCCAGCACCAAAAGGGAAATTCCCATACTGAAGAAGACCTTCCTAAATGTGTGGATTGGTTGAAGCAGTACAACTAAAGTGGGTACTTTGTGGCAGAGTGCTTTAAAGTGGCACAGAGAGATTTATCGATATACTAAATGAGCAAATAATGTAAAGATAATCATCAACATAGCCCAAATCCAAAATGTCATACAATTCCGACAGCGCCTTCATGCCAAATAAGCAAATAACGGCACTTCCGGGTTGAGATTTGCTGCGAAAGTCTGCGAGTAAAACGATAGCATAACTAGTTTCGATATGATCACATCGAAACTAAGAAAATCATGAAATTTTATATATATAATAAACGGCGAATGTTGGTAAACTGTTTCAGATGGTAGTTAGTACTTTTTGTATATGCCTTTACTTTGATGAAAAAAACTGATTTCCAGGATAATTGAGGGCACACTCCCATACGTATCTCTAATGCCCCTTTAAGATACAGATTAAATTTGGCAGAGACATAATATTTAAAAAAATTCAATATCTGATTGAATATTCAAACTACTTAACGATTTATCCCTGATTACAGTCCGAAAGATTGAAAAACCAATCGAGCAATCTAGGAGAGTACAACATTAGCCTAATAAGAGTGATTCTTTCTGATTTACCCTATACACTTAACGCTAACAGTTTGTATCTGAGTGTGCCAAATTTTAGCGTTGCAACAATTCAGAGATTTCTCAGTGGAATAATCTAGGCCGAGATTTATAACTGTAAGGGATTGAGGCACGGTAAGGGTATCATGGGGAGATACACTGCCATATACACTGTATTAGGATGTGGGGAGATAGACTGATATATAATCGATACCTGTCATGATATGTAAGACAGTCATTTGTGTCTAGAAATATGGTACTTTATTTCAATAACTCTGATAGATATGTGCATATGAGACCATATGATTCCATGATGAGCACATAGCTTTGCTATCCAATACATGTTTGGACAAATGGAATTAATAGTTCCAGAATTATCTATACCGGGTTTCAAAAATATATAAAAAATATAAAACAAATAGTGTTTTAAATCTAAACACTTGCGATATGATGGTGAAAATGTTTTCTACTTGTTCTGTTAATTTCATTGAGATATCTCTTTTTGTTCCGCTGTGGCAAGACATAATCAAAAATCGATGAAAAACGTATTTTCATACTTTGGCTTACATAATTCATCTTTACAGCTATTCTCTCTAGGACTTCCAGGATTTCAAACAATGAACCCCACACCTCATACGTTATATTCAAAACTCCCGCCAAAGAAAGGAAGGTTAAAACCACTCAAGCTAAACAAATGCCCTATTCAATTAAAGCTTTGTTTTCTATGCACACACCAATCGATTGTTATCAAAAAGCTACTTAAATTAAGAAGAGGGTGCAACAATAATGCGAATACATTTCAGAAATAATTTAATGTTTAAAAGGGTTAGTGACTTTATAGATTTTCATAATGGATCATTTTGACAAAAACTTGAAATCGACTCATTACAAAAAAAAGTCTGTATTTTCCATCAGAAATGTCCGATTTTCAAAATCTAAAATTGCTAAGAAAGCTGGACGTTTGCGCAAGATATATTTGAAAACGGTTGGACAATATCAATAAAATTCATACCGAAAAAAATTGTATTACCTCAGTATAGATCATTCTGGGACACTAAGTATAAGCGGTGCCAAACAGAAAGAGCGTTGCAAACTTATACTGGAATATTCATTACAGCATATAGATATTATCAAGTTTTATGTCACCCGTAGTAAAAATCTGTGAACCCGTGCAGCGTGAACAAAGAACAAAGCGTGAGGTACGAGTGCAATTAAACAATGTCAAATTATGCACTCCACATATTTTAGTGTCCTGCTTTCTGAATACAGCGAAGGCAATACTATTACTAGTCACACAAAGTCTTCATTTGAAACATTTCTGCAAGTATTCCAAGACAAATGCCTAAACATATTACATCCCCTACCAAAACAAAGATGTATAAAATTACCAACATAAACCAAATTCAACCTGTTCTCTAAGTGAAATACTTATCTACTATGCATCATTCATCTGTCTCTAGACAGTGATGTCAGAGCATGATTCGATGATTGCACCCCATTATTGCAAGCTTGATTGTAATGTGCTAGCATAAGTACCCATGCACCACTTGTGTGTAAATGCTGCATACATCACTAAAATATGATGTAATGTCACTACACGGAGTTAGATGAACAAAGTTTATATGAATTCCACCACTTGTGTGAAAATGCTGCATACATCACTAAAATATGATGTAATGTCAATATACAAGAGTTAAATTAACAAAGTTTACACGAATTCCACACTTGTGTGTAAATGCTGCATGCATCACTAAAATATGATGTAATGTCAACAGAGTTAGATGAACAAAGTTTATACCTCACTTGTTCCAATTGTGATTATAATTATGCGTGCTATTTCTAGCCACGTCTACTTCAGACACTCTATACCCCTAACCCTAACCATGGACCTAAAACAAGTAATATCCTCCCTACCCTATACAATCCTGTATACAATACAACTATATAATTCATGAAACCATCATCAATCCCATCCATTTTACGATTAGACAGTAAAATCTTCCAAGACAAATGAGGTTTGACTCCATTCTGTCATAGACACCTGTTAAAGCATTAACACCCAATGCATTTCAACCTCTTTCTTGTCTTACCATCTATATGCTGTAATGTCACTATATACACTTAGATGAACAAAGTTTATACATCACTTGTTCCAATTGTGGTTATAATTATGTGTGCTATTTTTAGCCACGCCTCTTTCAGACACTCTATACCCCTAACCAATAACCATGGACTTAAACAAGTAATATCCTCCCTACCCTATACAATCCTGTATACAATACAACTATATAATTCATGAAACCATCATCAATCCCATCCATTTTACGATTAGACAGTAAAATCTTCCAAGACAAATGAGGTTTGACTCCATTCCATCATAGACACCTGCTAAAGCATTAACACCCAATGCATTTCAACCTCTTTCTTGTCTTACCATCTATATGCTGTAATGTCACTATATACACTTAGATGAACAAAGTTTATACATCACTTGTTCCAATTGTGGTTATAATTATGTGTGCTATTTTTAGCCATGCCTCTTTCAGACACTCTATACCCCTAACCAATAACCATGGACTTAAACAAGTAATATCCTCCCTACCCTGTATAATCCTGTATACAACTATATAATTCATGAAACCATCATCAATCCCATCCAAGATCCAAGATCCAAGATCCATTTTACGATTAGACAGTAAAATCTTCCAAGACAAATGAGGTTTGACTCCATTCTGTCATAGACACCTGCTAAAGCATTATTACACTGCTTTAACCTCCTTTCTTTTGTTGTCTTATCATTTTATACTCCACATTATATATTCTAAATAAATAATGCGCCATCACACTGCTGTCACGTCAGGTGCAGGATGTACCCTTTTCACCATTGAACCCCAGATATCGTGTGTGCTTTAATTGAGAATTGAGTGTAAGATATGTTACTGCATCTTGCTTCTGACTTGCTCACTTACACTAGTAATAACAAATGTAAGTTATGTAACCCCTTCCCTAAGGAGTAAAGTGCAATAAACCGAGATGATTCAGTCTATGTGTAGCTTATAGTCTACATTATCAACTACGGAAACAGACAACATGGCGTGCAACAACGAAGTGCTTTTATTATTGTAGTGTTTCTATACACTTAAATCATGAATTAAGGATTAGGTCCTTCTAGGGAAACATCAATCAACATACATAACATAAACTAAGGAGAAAGATAGTATGGTATCTGGTTGAGGTTGAGGAAATTAAAAAAAACTACAACTAATGTACTCATGTATTTGAATTGAACAAAATAGAATTGATATCAAATATTCAATTCTGAAATTAACTTCTTGTTAAAGCAAGAAAAGATTTGGGGGTGATTTGGAAAGATAACACATTGAGGTAGAAAAATCACAATCTTTTTAAAATGTGGAAGAAAGTAACTTGCTAAAAAAGAGAGTGGAAAGGGTGAAGAAAGAAAAGGGGAAGGTACAGGGAAAAGGAGGAATGGAAAAGAAAAGTTGATTGATTAAGAAGGAAAACAATAATAAAATAAAGACAAACAGTTTAAGAGTCATTGAACCGTGGCAGGTAGTGTGCTCCTATTACCTGCCATGATTGAACCAAGAAGAATTTAAAAAGCCGTATACTATCAATCAAGATACACTATATACTGTGTAATTCCCTGTCTGATAATCACGGCCCATTATACAGTGTTGTAAGCTGTATCTGACAATCACGACCCATTAAAAAGTGTTGTAAGCTATACCTAATGAGAATCACTTTCCTATCACACTCCTACAAGGTGATTGATCATGTCTTTATCACACATTAAGCGATAAGCGAGCTCTCTATCACATAGTAAGCGAGCTAACTCTCCCTAATCTCGATACTCGATCATGTCTTTATCGCATTAAGCGATAAGCGAGCTCTCTATCACAATGTAAGCGAGCTAACTCTCCCTAATCTCGATACAGCTATAGCTTTTGCTAATTAAGCATTCTGCTAGCTACTGAAGATAGCTACTCTACCAAAGTGTTTAGTGATCAAGAGTATACCATCAGGGCTAGTATCAGCATTTCAGGACAAGAATCCTTGAATAAGCAGGTGTGCCATCCACAAACATGACTTGGTGTAGATTCATCAGAATTGTTCATAGAAATAGTAGGAAGGACGATTTTCTTTTGACAAATACATGATGGTCCGATAATAAGTTTACACTTACATTTAAGCATACAAAATGTTTCATGCTAACTAAGCACTTCATCAGACATCAGATAGCGATGTTTAGAAACCATTGTGTCTTCACCTTTCATTGCAAGGACCGTCTCACCCTCTTTGCCTCAAATATTGGGTGGGATGAGGCCAAGGTCATTGAAAAGGAGGCACACAAAACTAGATGGTTGAAGAAGGAAGCCATGTGGTTTTGACGGAGAGGACAATTCTAAAAGGGGGCCTACCAACTCAACAACATCTCCAAAAAGGTGATCTTTATACCGCCCTCTACATCCGGAGGTACTCACTATGAAAATACAGTGAAGAGATCAGATGTCAATGTGATCATCCTTCCTATTAATCCACAGTGTTTAGAGATCAGAATGTGACTTGTGGGGTGTATTGGTATGATAATCCTGATTACAAACGCTATTGTTCAAGGTACACTTGAACAAAGGTTACATTGAAAAAGTCTGACGGCCCGTATATAAAGACATCCATGAGTTTGAAAAATACAGGTGAATCAAGAATGGCAAAGAACAGCCAACCAATGCAAGCCTTGAAGCCTTACAGTTGTAATAAAGGCTTGCAACATCAACACTGATTGTTACCCATGAAGAGACAGAACGAAAGCATAAGCAAGTTGGCTAATTTGGGGGAAACATTATGATGGAATCTTAAATTTGACTGTGTGGCAAGGTAGAATAAATCGAAACAGATTCAACAAATTATGATATGAGCATGATGATTGTCCTATATGTTTGTATTGAAAAAGCGATTCCATAATAGTTCCTGCAACAATTAGATTTGCAAAATACCATCAAAACTTTCATAAATCTTGAATTATGATTTCAGGTTGGGACCAAATCTTCATAATGGAGTAACACAGCCAGCCGACTGTCTTACAGAATGTTAATGCTCTATGACAAAGCATTAATATTCTCTCCTATACACATCATCATGCTCACTACATGTCACATACCCATTGAGACTATTACAGCCACTTTAATTTCACACAAGTGTTCCAAATAGTGACGAGTAAGTGTGTGTAAATTGTAGCTAAAGATTGGAAATGGTGTGACTGGCATGTAAACAGTATAAAATTAAGTACTCAACTATGTGTCAAAATTATCTGCATCCAAATATCAATTTAATTTCTAATGCATACATTAACACCCCTACACCCTACACCAGGGGTTGCTAGGGGAGACAGACTTCTAAGGTACTCTTCCATGACTTCTATGGACCACTGTTTAATGTGCTTTCTGGTAAATTTCTACAGAACGCTAAGGTTAAAATTTCAATCTTAGGCGACAAAAAAAGAAACCAACCTTGTTCTACGGGCAAGGTAGGGTCGGGTGGTCTGGCATTGTTGGTTTTCTACCCACATTTTCATGAGTATTCAAAATTCAAATTCAAAATTTTAAAATGTTCAAAAAAAATGCAAATTTTTCCAAAAATTTACAACATTTTCGAGAAAAAAATCAAAACAATTTGGTAATTCAAAAAATAAGTGTTTTTAAAATGGGTCGGTAGGGCTTTATTAAGCAATTTTAGTTTAAAATAATGCAATTATGATAGCCCTATTTCAAATTCTGGTCACAAATCCTTCGACACAATTAAAGCCAATCTAATTTGACATTATATACTGTTGCAAATAAGCGCTGATCAATTTAATATGCCAATAAGCTGCGACAGACTGGAACCAATTTGACACGCATGTAAACAGTGAGAGAAAAAGTTCACACACTTTGCTTGGTATACCATTCCTTGAGCTCAAAAATATACATGCCACAAATAAAATTGAAATTGGTATGATAAATCAATCAATCAATCAGTAAACATTTATATAGCGCCCAAATCAACAAAAAATGTTCTAAGGCGCTACAGACAGATACATGAAATTATTTACGATACACTTGTTGAAAAAGATAGCATTTGAGCAGTTCCTTGAATATATTAATAGTCTGAGCATCCTCGATGTGATTTAAAAGAGTGTTCTATTCTTTTGGTCTAAAGCAGGAGAATGACCTGAATTTGTGATTATTTTTACAGAATGTTCATCCATTAAAAACAAAACAGCATTCGAGACATTATTCCAAATTATCAGCCAATTCAGGTGGCTTATATGTATGAAATTTGTCATAAATTGACTCGTATATCCCTACATGTAGCACTATAGTTTGATCAGATTCAAATTGGCAAAGCCTCCTATAATGAATACAGAAGGAGGTGGGTTCGCATGCGCATGGAGGCAACAAGCGCACTGTGCATCAAATCTGTGACTCGTGCTTGCGTCCAAAACCGTGTGCGTGTGTGCATGTGGGAGGGTATTAACATATATATGGGTTGCATTTCAGGGGTAGAATTTCGGCGCGAATCGATTCACGTGAAGATTCCGTAAATCACTACAGCGTAAATCCAGGTGGATTCGGGCAACAACAAAAAAACATTGTGCAGGCTTATAGCCTTATTCTTGATTTTATTTTCATTAAATTCGCAATAATCCATGGATTCTCCAAATTGGCGAGAATCCAAAAATCCTTCCGCGAGAATCCTAACGGATTCGCGTGGTTGGTTACGAAATTCTACCCCTGCTTTTTTACAAAACATCCCTAAACATGGGGTATGATTTGTGCTGGAAAACCCTATACTGTGGTCTCAAAGCACACACACAAAAAACTCCCAAACATGGGTCTCAAATCGCAAAAATCACACACACAAAACAAGTCAAATAAGCAAATTTGTAGGTAAAAACACCCTAAAAGTGGGTTAGGATTTCAAACCTCCAGTGGTACACCCAGTCAAAAATAATTTAATGGTTTGAGTACCCCCCCCCCCCCGGCAGGTTCCTGGTTCATATTGTGTATCAAGGATGGTACACGGTACAATGGGTTGAAACGCATCACATTTATAGCCCGATATAAAGGATAATATGTCTACCAACTTCAATATTTCATAACCCTAACCCCCGAGGCACCTTTTCCAAAGAGGGGGAAAAGAGGGGGAAAAGGGGGGGGGGGGGGAGGGGGGGGGGGGAATATTTTAAATCATAAAAAGGAAATTTGCAGCCAAAAAGTAACTGGCACAAATTTCACCTTCACCTGTATTACTCCATGTTCTTGCTCTCTCTCTGCACACAACACACCACAAAGTTACCTTAACCCTAACCTTCCTGGAACCTACAAAACCAGACAGTGCTCCAATCTTGTACCGCCCGGCGGCCCCATCAACGTCAATCTCTTACCACGCTCGGCGCATAGTTCAATTTGTGAAAGTTTTTGAACCTCACCCGTGAAGCTCAGTCAGTAGAGCAACAGACTTCCACGCGCACGGCCCGGTTCGATCCGTGGCGCATGCGGAGATTTAGTTCCCCTCAAATTTGACCCGTTTTTCTCCTCTGATAGTTTAATTCACAAAAACACGCCCAGGGAGTTAGGGTTAAGACATACTGAAACCCATCTTTCTCCCTTTAATATGACTTGAACCTGTGATCTCATGATTGAAAGTCTATTCCAATCAATCGAGCTTGGTTTTACACATGGTCCATTAGGGCAAACTAATTAATCTCTATGTTCAGATTGGCATTAAGGGCTAGGGACTGTGAAAAAGTCTACTAAGGAATCATTTTAAGTACAGTAATTTGGCTGATGGAAAGGTCTACATGGACAGACAATCATTGATAGTGTTTTATGGGAACTGTGTAAAAGCCTACTTAAGACAGTCAATCCAGAATAAGGTATTATAATTGGGACCGTGAAAAAGTCTACCACACACAGACAATCATGTATAATGAGACTGGGCAGGAAGAGGTCCTTACATGCAAATTTTACATGAAACTAACATAGGTTACTTGTAAGTAGCCTATGTTGCTATCTTCAGTAGATATACATGTAGCAAACATAGGTTTTGTCAATATTTTCAGTAAATAGCAAACTTCATATAATGTATAGGTTTTGTTGCTTTTCTCAGTAGATAACAAACCTTCAAACTGTAAATCGTCGGTCTCATCACATACAGATCTATTCGACGCAACACGCTTTTGGAGAAAATCAAGATTGATAATCCTGTCATCAGAGTTTGCTTCAAACTTGCTTATTTCTTAACCAATATTCCTATATAGATAGGATATATACATGAAGAGGACCCTTGGTACTTTCTATTTAGGTCATTTTTGTGTGCTTATCTTTTGAATAACATTGATTAAAATGGTACCAAACTTATAGCTCTGTATGTGAAAATATTTTTTTCCATTATTTACGATGATTTCTCGTATAGAGCACATATAGATCTCTATGTGAAACGCGTAGAATTTGCGATGTTCAAATAGTTTACGATGATTTCTCGTATAGAGCGCATATAGATCTCTATGTAAAACGCGTTGAATTTGCGATGTTCAAATAGCTCATGGAATAGATCTGTATGTGAAATGCGTAGAATTTGCGATGTTCAAATAGCTCATGGAATAAGTCTGGATGTGAAACGCGTAGAATTTGCGATGTTCAAATAGCGTGATGTGTCGTCCACGTTATATCCTATTCTATATGGAATAGCGCTATATGTGAAACGCTGAAATTTAAAAAACACCAAATACACCAAATTCAAGGACTTATATCTCATTAATTAAACAGAATTGAGGTCTGTAACTTGGGATATTGAAAGAGCATGATACAATTTTACTAAAAACCGATTTTCTCAAAAATTCATAATCTCTCCAATAGATCAGTATGTGATGAGACCGACGAAATAATCTATGTTGCTATCTTCAGTGTAATTTTAAAAAATCTACCTTGCTCTCTACAGCACTTGGCAGACTTTGTAACTGTAAAATGGTCCGTTAATTGACCGACTCCTTAAATAGCCTTTTCCTAGTCCCTATAGTTCTTAATAGATGGAGATTAATTAGTTTGTCCTAATGGACCATGTGTAAACTAAGCTTGAATTAGGGTTGAATGAAATTTACTGAAAATATCAGCAAAATCTATTCAAAATTACTAACTTTAATATCTATATCTACCGAAGATAGCAAAATTGGCTATTTACAATTATAAGTATGCTATCTACTGAAGATAGCAACATTGATTATTTACAATTACAAAGTTTGCTATATATTGAAGATAGCAACATTGATCATTTACAGCTACACAGTTTGCTATCTATTGCATATAGTAACCATATCGACTATTTACAATTACAAAGTCTGCTATCTACTGAAGATAGTAATATACACTATTTACATACAAAGTCTGCTATCTACTGAAAATGGTAACATTGAAAATTTACAGTTACAAAGTTTGCTATCTACTGAAGATAGCAAAGTGGGGTATCTCTAAAAGATTATTACTATGCTATAAATGGAAGCTTTTAACATCATCTTCTTACACTAGCACCTAACAGATAGTGTCAACTATCCATATCATTTTTTAAATACCACACACATTTTAAAGGTTTAAAGTATCACTAAATATATTTTTCAAAATTAATGGGTAGTGACATCGATGAAATGGGGAAGACAGACAATGGACTGGACCAGGCAATGTTTTTCTTGCCTGTATCTAGTTATAATGTCATACAGAAATAAATTGGTTGTACTACTCAGTAAGAATACCCAATCAATTTGTATATAGCCTAACAGTAATTGATGTATAGCTTACTTGGCTAAACAAGAACCCCCAAAACACCCAGAGCAAGTCTGTTATTTCAATTGCGTTATCCATCCATACGCTTTCCATTACTCTACCATGCACAGTATGTATTTAAAGATATTATAACAGTGTAATAATAATTTTTCAAATACAAATTTATCCATTAAATGAAATTAATTTCAGCTTAGCACCCTTAATGTGCGGAACCTTCATGGATTCAGTAACAAGGATTATATACCCGTCGGGCTGATAACTGCCATGATGAAAATTTCCCCTGAAAGAATATTCGTGATATCCTACCAAGTCACGATCATGAAACATTCCCGGCTTAGACGCACCCATGATTACCTCATAGGGAATGGCAGACAACTAACAAATACAATACTGAATAGATTGGTACATATATTTGCTCTGATTTATGTTTGTGAATGACATAATTGACATAATCCATTGCGATATAGCCTAATAATTAATCACTTTTCAAAGTATACATGGTCATGATGTACGTATACTGCACTTTTATCTCAGATTGTGAATAGGGGCATATTATGAAATAATTCAAAAAAAAAAAAAATTGTCTGAGAAACAATGGTGAGTGACTAGAAGATGAATTACAATATATCAGTAATGCGAGATTGAGCCTTTTATTGAGAGAGAAAATACTGAACAGAGCTCCATACAGCCCCCTCAAGGATTCTTAAAGGCGTAAATGAATTCTCAAAAGTTGTAAGCTAGAAAAATGCTGGAAGGGAACAGAGCTTCATATAATCCCTCAAGGATCGTTAAAGGTTTAAATTAATTGTCAAAAGTTGTAAATTTCCCAATAATATAAAGCATCAGTTAGTTATCTCATTCAAATTGAATTAGCCTCATTTTGCCAACATATCAACATTATTACCTTTTAAATTATGAATTATGTGGAGTAGATGACACACATATACAAAAAGGATTTAAATACCAGCTATTGCATGATTACTAAGGCCAACAACAAAAAATTGTTGTATTGACGTAACATGCATTGAAAATTAGGGTAGGACTGGTGGGTTTTTTGTTTTTTTAATTTTGAATTGTATATAAAGAGTAAAATAAGTCACAAAATATGTCGTTTGCGATCGTCAGGTTTGTTATTGACTGTATTATTATTAATGAGGAGCAAAATATCGTTTTTTAATTAATTTTTTTCTCAACAAATATCGTTTTTTAATTTTAATTTTTTTTCTTCAAAAAAACTAAGAAGTCAGGGTCAGGAAGTAAATTAGGGTCGAGCAGGTTACACCAATACAATTTTATTTTAATATTTTTAAATAATCTAGATTTATATGGTTTTCAATGGAAAGAACAAAAGGGACATTTAAAATTATTTCAAATGATGCTAGCTGGAGATAACATGGCAAACATAACTGATGAGATGGCCCTAGATTTGAATAGCTACGTATGATACCTCTTTTACAAGTATTGCCAACTCTAGGTTATTGTTCCAGACTTTACATCAATTAAAGGGACACAAAGTAGTGTTGAAGATTTTTTAAATTTTTATTCATTTACTTCAAGATGAATGTTAAAAATTACCATTAGTGTTGTTTCTACTCACAAAAACACAACAAAACATGATTAAAACAATACCATCGCTATTTATTGAACCTTTTCTTAAAAACGCCCTCTATGTTAATATGGTTCACGTTATGTATCACGTGTGCTGCTGCAGGGGGACACTGTCTGAATGCTGATCACGGCTCGATCAGCATTTTTGAATCGTCGTTTTGTTGTACAAACTGGGCTGATTTTTCTTAATCCTTATAGGTGTAAGTTCATACATGCAATACAATTGTAAAAATTTACCAATCCCAGTTTTTAATCATAATTGAGGGCACAGCCTCGAACAAATCTCTTAGTATCCCTTTAAATTTGATGAATATATATATGTAAAAAATGTTAGAATTGTAAGTACAATCGCAATAATAAAAAAATCTGCACAGAGCCATCAGTTGGCAAACCAAAGACGATTCAATTCAGTTTAATTTGGTAAACATTATGCCAAGAACAGAGACCAACCGAGTTCCTTAAAAGGCACCGAGTACCAATCGATTTGTTGTCTGCCCCAGGAGGGAGTCTATCTAGACATTAGCAATACACTGGTGACATTTATCAACAGAATAATGAAATAAAGGAAGAAAAGACTGCAAGTTTAAATTCAAATCGATAAACTATTTACTTGGTTTCCCTTGTCATATAAATTACCTTTTTTGATGGATGTACATGTATATAATTCAAATATTTACCTTGATTTTTTCCAAAAATCGAGGTTCTGTATCTGTGCCGTTTCTTTCTTCTTCATCTTCATCTTCTTCTTCATCTTCATCTTCTTCTTTCCTCAAACCCACCTACAAAATGCATCTCCTCCTACAGTTTACATGCTACAATCACCAGACTTGGTCAGTAGGACCCCCCACCAGACCTTCATATAGGGTGTGTTCACGGTTTGGGGTCAAAGGTCACACAGGGGTCACTAGGGGTCAAAAGGTGATTTTCACTTAAAACGCATTTCCAATTTAGTGAAATGACCTAGGATCGTCAAAATTGGTCCACATATTTCTTATGACCGTACGCATATACAAAAGAACGGTTTTTAAAATTAAAAATCATTTGGGGTCACTAGGGGTCAAAATGTAAATTTTCAATTCGATCACTTAAAATGCATCTTGTCTCAGAGGAAATGACTCATGACCTTCACAATTGGTCAAAAGATTCCTTGGGTCCATGCACATATAGGGTGTTCAGCGATTAAAGTGACATGTCATATGGGGTCACTAGGGGTCATTGAACTTTACAGAGGTAAAAGTTAAGACATGCTCCGATTTGGACCGGGTTTGTTGCATCTTGTTCGGTTTCATGAGCCAAGAATATAAGTCAATCATATTGACCAGGTCAAAGGTCAAGAAAGGGTCACTAGGGGTCAAAATGTAAATTTTCAATTCGATCGCTTAAAATGCATCTTGTCTCAGAGGAAATGACTCATGACCTTCACAATTGGTCAAAAGATTCCGTGGGTCCATGCACATATAGGGTGTTCAGCGATTAAAAGTGACATGTCATACGGGGTCACTAGGGGTCATTGAACTTTACAAGGGTAAAAGTTAAGACATGCTCCGATTTGGACCCGGTTTGTTGCATCTTGTTTGGTTTGATGAGGCAAGAAAATAAGTCAATCATATTAACCAGGTCAAAGGTCAAGAAGGGGTCACTAGGGGTCAAAAGGTGATTTTCACTTAAAACGCATTTCCAATTTAGTGAAATGACCTAGGATCATCAAAATTGGTCCACATATTCCTTTTGACCGTACGCATGTACAAAAGATCGGTTTTTAAAATTAAAAATCATTTGGGGTCACTAGGGGTCAAAATGGAAATTTTCAATTCGATCACTTAAAATGCTTCTTGTCTCAAAGGACATGACTCATGACCTTCATAATTGGTCAAAAGATTCCGTGGGTCCATGTTCATATAGGGTCTTCAGCGATTAAAAGTGACATGTCATACGGGGTCACTAGGGGTCATTGAACTTTACAGAGGTAAAAGTTAAGACATGCTCTGATTTGAACCAAATTTGTTGCATCTTGTTTGGATTGATGAGCCATGAAAATAATTTAATCATATTGACCATGTCAAAGGTCAAGAAGGGGTCACTAGGGGTCATTAAACTTTACAGAGGTAAAAGTTAAAGGCATATTATGTGATCTTTTCCAGAGAGCACCCTCTATTCATTATTTTTTTTAGAAAGTAGATTTTCTTGCAGATTTACATTTCCGATCATAAATCATACATACATTCCAAGTTACAGAGCGATACGATTCCTAATTACCTCAAAATCATGGTTTTAGAGTGAATTTAGAGTGAAAAATATAAACTGTCGGGATTCCGACAGTTTATTTTCACTCTAAAACCATGATTTTGAAGTAATTAAGAATCGTATCGCCCTGTAACTTGGAATGTATGCATGATTTATGATCAGAAATGTAAATCTGCAAGAAAATCTGCTTTCTATTTTTTTTTCGATGTTGAGGGCGTTCCCTGGAAAGATCACATAATATACCTTTAATACATGCTCCGATTGGGACCGAGTTTGTTGCATCTTGTTTGAATTGATAAGCCGAGAAAATAAGTCAATCATATTGACCAGGTCAAAGGTCAAGAAGGGGTCACTAGGGGTCATTGAATTTTACAGTAGTAAAAGTTAAGACATGCTCCGATTTGAACCGGGTTTGTTGCATCTTGTTTGGATTGATGAGCCAAAAAAAAAAGTTAATCATATTGACCAGGTCAAAGGTCAAAAAGGGTCAATACGGGGTCATTGAACTTTACAAGTGTAAAAGTTAAGACATGCTCCGATTTGGACCGGGTTTGTTGCATCTTGTTTGGTTTGATGAGCAAAGAAAATAAGTAAATCATTTTAATCAGGTCAATGGTCAAGAAGAGGTCACTAGGGATCATTTTCTCATAAAAAATCAAGGTAGCCTGGTCTTAGACCGGAGCAAGATCTAGTGGTTTTTGTATCCTAACCAAAAACCTGCCGGCGCGAGCATTTTTTCTTGCAAAACCATCTACAAAATGCTTCTTCTCCTACAGTTTACATGCTACAATCACCAGACTTGGTCAGTAGGACCCCCTACCTAAACTTCATATAGGGTGTTCACGGTTTGGGGTCAAAGGTCATACGGGGGTCACATGGGGTCAAAACGTGATTTTCACTTAAAACGCTGCTGCAATTTAATTAAATGACCTAGGATCGTCATAATTGGTCAACATATTCCTTATGACAGTACCCATATATAATAGTTCGGTTTTTATAATCAACAAATATTTGGGGTCACTAGGGGTCAAAATGTCAATTTTCACTTCTTTCACTCAAAATGCTTCTGTTATATCAGGAAATGTTTGATTACTGTCAGAATTGGTCAAAAGATTCCTTGGTTCCTTGTACATATGGGGTCTTCAGCAATTAAAAGTGACTTGTTATGTGGGGTCTCTAGGGGCAATTCACTGTAAACTGTTCGGATAATGCATAAATCATTGAGAATAAACGCGTATCAAGACAGGCTGTACAGTAGACAGGAACCAATTTCAGAATTCAGTCCAGAAAAAATTCGCCGTTTTTATGTCCCACTCACTTTTTTGGAGTCCCCAACATGCATAACACTGTTCAACAGCTAGTTGAGTACCAAATAGTAACCTTTTAATATTTCTGTGAAATCAGGATTTCGGAAAATGGAGGATTCTGGCTCTCTCGCTATTATTCATCTTTTCCTCTTTACATTGTTATACGCCCAATGACTGACCTTCGTATTTTTATTTTAGATTAAATTGGTTCCCCGCATCAATTACTCCATGCACTCAACTCATTAGATAGTCCGGGGATCATGGATACATGGAACCAGCATAGCTTGCTACGCCCTCTATGTCAGTCTATTTGTACAACTGTATCAAGAGCATTCATGTACGAATTCTGGGTTCGTAAACACGTAGGGCTTATTTGTACAACAGTTGTACAAATAGACTGAAAAATGGTTTCAAATAATATCACTCAACTAGACGTTTGGTCAAGTCGACCGTGAACGGTCTGTTGTTTCTATCTCTGATCGGTACCGGCGTCGAGACGCTCAAACGACGAATACGTAACGGTCGATTTGATCGCAAAATAACGAAAAGTTAAAGTTCACACTACTTCAAGCCGACAGTCGTATAATTTATATACGGTATAAAGTGCTACATTTACAATGAACAAACAAACATGGTTTCGAAAAGCGTATGATTCTTCAAATTTCGGTATGTATATGATGTTTTTAATGTTCAAGACTCAAATAGTATAAATCTATGATGTTTCAAGTTCATAACAATGAATTTATAGAGCTATCGCTCGTAAAATACGGTCTGAAAAATGAAAATATCTATGAATTTCAAAGCACGCAATTCATTTCAAGCGAAGCGATACACAATGCTTGCTTTCGAGAGACCGACCCGCTACTTTATCAGTAGCGGGGTAGCTCGTACTGAGACAACGGCGCGGACACGGCTCACATCAGGGGAAAGTTGATTTTTTTTTTTTGCGGATAATATTAATATTAATTCATTAACAAAATAATGATCAGTTATCGTTTTCATTAAACTATACTCAGATAAAGGTCTGAAGGAAAAATTGCTATAGTATTTCAAATTAAAATAACACGATACCTGGCCCCTGTAATATCAGTACTACAATAACACAAAGACAATAACAGGTACCTCCTATTTTATTTTTGATCATACATTAGCACGCCATTGTAAAATCCAAACACATATTAACCTGATGAAAAGAATACCTAGATTGGTCATTTAATATTTCAGTAGAAGATTTAAGAATGTAACAATGTAATTAAACATTTATTTTTAGAACCATTCCTTCATCATGTTCATTCAAACTTGATCAACATTTCTTTCTCTCATAAAAAGCAATACAATTAGGGACCGTTCATTATTTCTACCGGAGGGGAGGGGGTAGCCGGAAGAAAGCAACAACCCAACAAAATGACCACCCCCACCCCCACCCCCCCCCCCCCCCCTCCCTTCCCTAAATACTTAAAAGTTATGACACCCCCCCTCTGGAATGTAGAAAAAAAGTTATGACCTGTCACCCAGGGCATGCTGTCAGCCAGGGCATGATGTTTGCCTGGCCTGAGCATGCTGTCAGCCTGGGCATGCTTGTCAGCCTGGGCATGATTTTGGTTTGAAATATTAGTACCAAAAAGTGACCACCCTTTAATTTCCTTAAAAAAAGAAAGAAGTTATAACCCTCCCCATTTCTTAAAAAAGGTTATGACCTACACCCCTGTTTTGTGCCGGGCAGGTGAAATTTAGCTTGATTGGAAGACACCTGCTTATGACCTGTATTTAGTATGAGTACATGTTATTATTTCAGGCTACCCTTCCAAGCAAAGCCTTCTGGCAATATTCACATTGATATGGCTTTTCTTCAGTATGAGTCTGTATTCATGTGTAATGTCATGAAGATACCCTTATGAACAAAATATTTCTGACAATATTCACACGTACATGTATGATCCGATTTGGACCGGGTTTGTTGCATCTTGTTTGGTTTGATAAGATAAGAAAATAAGTCAATCATATTGACCAGGTCGAAAGTCAAGAAGGTGTCAATAGGGGTCATTGAACTTTACAGGGGTAAAAGTTAAGACATGCTCCGATTTAGACTGGGTTTGTTGCAACTTGTTTGGATGGATGAGCCAAGAAAATAAGTCAATCATTGTAATCAGGTCAAAGGTCAAGAAGGGATCAATAAGGGTCAAAATGTGATTTTCATTTAAAACGCTCTTGCATTTTAATGAAACGACACATGAACTTAAGAATCGGTCGACATATTTACGATTACCATCCCCATAAATAATACTCCGGTCTTTAAAATCGAAAAATATTTGGAGGCACTAGGGGTCAAAATGTAAATTTTCACTCTATTCATTCAAAATGATACTTGTTCGAGAGGAAACGACTGATGATTGTCAGAATTGGTCAAAGGATTCCTCATATCAATGTTTATATAGGTTGCTCCTGCATTAAAAGTGACATGTCACACAGGGTCACTAAGGGGCATTGACCTATACAGGGGTAAAATTGAAGTCATTCTCCGATTTTAACCGGAGTTGTTTCTTCTTGTGCGCATTGATAAGCCAAGAAAAAAGTCAATCATCATAACCAGGTCAAAGGTCAAGAAGAGGTCACTAGGGATCATGTTCTCATAAAAAATCAAGGTAGCCTGGTCTTAGACCGGAGCAAGATCTAGTTGTTTACTTTATTTGAAACTATGATTTTGATTATACATTTTTGAATGCGTATTTGGTCATGTGGTTTGGTTTCAATTGCTTATTTTCAGTTTCAAACCAACGATGCATTTTAACCACATTGAAATCTGAGAGTAAATATAACTATAAAAAAAAAGGTGTTATCAACAAATTTCAGCCTCACTTATTTAAATAAAAACCTTTCAGATTATTGTATCAGTTCTTATGGCCCTTTTTTCTTAAAATGGAAAATATAAACATTTGCATAACAAAATTGAGTCTTACTGGGAGCTTTCCTGGGGGTTAAATTCAGGAATTTCTGGGTTATTTTTGTAAACGAGAGATCATTAAGTTCAAGGGGTTTTACTCCAGGGAGCCTTAACATTAGTTACATACAATTGCAAGAGACTCTATAGTATTAAGGGTTTGTAGGGCTATAAATGGCTGATGGTATTTTCCGTCATATAAGCAAAGGCCATAACAAGAGGTGACACCAAATATAACATTCATCTTCATCGCTAATGTGTCTATAAATAATTCATAAACTACAATGTATTCACTGTGGCGTACAATATTCATCATTAATTTAGTCTATAGGCAGTATATAAAAATGCATTGCATTTGACCCCAAGGAGATCATTCATTATTACTTGAATCTATAAGCGTTTTAATTATGATTTTCTTTATGTATTGCATACATATGTTTGATTCCGCCTGGATGCTTTGCACTACTGGTAGTAAGATCATTACTTCATGTCACCATAATGCACTTATCAATTGCAAGCACGGCCCCCGGAGACCCGGGGCATGGCGGGGACCATGGGGGGACCGTACAAAAAAATGATGCCCGGCTATGCGGGGGAGTGTACGCGGACGTACAAACTGTGCCCCCGCTAGCCAGGAATAAGCCTAATAACACATAGGAACACAAAGAAATGCATTCCGTTATGGTTGCAGAAAGAAATAAGCGACCTTGGGACTGTATCCGGGTGTAATTACTTTGTCCTAGGAAATAGGTGGCCGGGACTGTACACTTTGTCCCGGCCAAGGGGGCCGGGAGTGTAGCCGATTGTACCCGAAACGTCACATGGGCAATTTGTACGTCCCTGCCCTAATCCCCGCTATCCCCGGGGCCAGGGATGCAATTAATAAGTGCATAATGCCATACAAGATTCAACCTATTCATCTACATCATATATTTACCGTCTATGCCTACATCTACATGTACATCAAGGATTTGATGATCACCATTTCTATTTCTCTGTCTTAGAGTACAATTATGATTGGCCATGACCTCTTAATAAACTTTCATTAGTGATATCAAATGTTGATGAATTATTGTAATTGGAGGTAATGAATTCTGCACAGAGAGAAGATGTGGTATGGCAACAACAATATGATGGCTATATCCTTGTGTCACACAATACAATTGAAACTTGAGTCATATTTTCAAAATAAATGGTGCATGAGGGTTCGTATAAATACGACTATGAAAGTATAAAGTAAATAACTAATGTATGCATGCATGATAACTATTAACCCATTTTAACACTTTCCACGCAGCTATATTATTTCTACCATACACAAAACAGATTTTTCAGAAACCTTTCATAATTTTCAAAGTCTATCTCAAAGATTACTGACCAAACACTAGGCATGTTTGTACTTATTTCAATGCATTTCTCATCATGATTCTAAATATGGTAATGAAATTCAATAATTGTGACATTTTTTAACCATTTTGTAAAATTTCGGAATGTCGTCTGCAGCCGCCTGCCGCGTGGAGAGTGTTAAGACAAGTATGAAATTTGATTACCACAGGCATGTTGTTGTAACTTTATTCTTTAGGCTAAAGAGTGACCAACTATAATGGTTTTTAGATCATGAATATTAATTTGTTTTTTATTTGTTTACTTGTTTGTTTGTTTGTTTGTTTGTTTGTTCCTTCCTTCCTTTATACTTTAAGCGGTTGTAGGGTCCTACCTGTTGGCACTGAACTTTAAAAAAATAAGAGCCATATTTAAAAACCTATGTGAGAGCCTTTGGATAAATGATATTCTTGCCCTTCTCCTAGCCCTACTATAATAAGATAGAATATAGAAACACTGAGTCAGCCATCCTAGCTGAGCTAAAAGGGGCGGTTCTCAGGTTGATAGTGGTTCTCGGATTGGGAGCAGGTTTTCTAGGCTTAGATAGGGTATTCCTAAGGTAGGACTATGGATGTACAAGGCAGCTCTGGTAGAATTAGTTCTTGAGTTCGTTGTTTAGGTTCTCATGATTTCAATGAACTACATATATTTATATTTTTATTGATGTTGTTCTCTAAATGTTGGGCTTTTATCTAATTCTTACATGTATGTCACTTTCATTGGCATTTTTAACCCCTGCCCATTTGTGTTTCTTGTATTATGCAGGTTTTCTGAGTTGCAGTGAACCAATTGATTTCTAATCAATCAGTTTATTAACCTTGTCAATGTATGTTGGGCTATTGTTAACATTTATATTAATAAGCCTTCAACCTTTCCTTTCCACCTAATGATAAAATTATTGATCTCAAATATTCACATTTTGTAATTCCAGAGGCATGATTTTTCATTTTATTGAATTTTTACCAGCATACTAATCCCTAAATTATTCATGTCATGTGTGACTGTCTAATGAACACATGTGTCATATATTTTGATGTTTATTACAAATCCAATAAATAAATGCTCAACTTCCATGTAATAATTATTATTAGAAATTCAAGCAGGGGAAGGAGAAATCAATACATCGCAATAGATGGTATGTATAAGTGGACATTTTTTTATACTTTTCCATGCACATGGCTATTAGTTTTACCAAATACAAAATAGATTTTTCAGAAACCTTTCAACTTTCGAGGTCTATCCAAAGGATTACTGAATCAATATCAGGCATGTTTGTACTTATTTTAATGCATTTCACGTGGTGTTTCTAAATACATGTATGGTAATAAGATTCAACAATTTTGACATATTTGAAACATTTTGTGACATTTTTGAATGTGGTCTGCAGACGCCCGCCGTGTGGAAAGTGTTAAGACACATTGTTGGGTTTTTTTTTAATGATATTATTGGTGCCCAAGATAATTGCAACAAAATATGATATAAGCGTTACTGTAATTTACATAACAATATGAAAAAATATTTCAAAATTCTAGAACGCAATAATTTTATACCATGTGTGAAAATATCAATTTTTAAAAATGCTTCTATAACATCTGTTTATTTACATAAGTTGCGAGCTACTCATCAGTCTTAACAATAGAAATAGTAGTATTACACAGAAAATCATTATTATGTAACTAACAATGTACGTTGAGCACAAAATCGTAAATGCTGTACACACTTGTACAGAATTTTTGAAATCTGTTATATTTATTTTTCTTTCTTTCTCACAAATGCCACATTGCTAATTAACACTTGACAGTTAGTTTAATTGCTCCAATGTATGAAATGTTGGCTCATGAGTGACAGGCAATTTGCTAGGTTAAAGTTGGTGTAAACCCAATATTTTTGTATACGTTTTGGCTACTCTCTTTCTATAACCGCTGACAAAAGGTGTATAAAACCATACATTTTTAGAATAGGACAGATCAGCTGAACCTAATGATTTTTTGAATTTTTGGCTAGTTTTGAAAAAAAATCACAAAAAACGGCAAAAATGGTGAAAATGTAGTCAAATTTGGGAATTTTTCCGGTTTTTTGTGATTTTTTTCAAAACTAGCCAAAAAGTCAACAAAAAACAAAAAAACTCCTAGACATTTTAATCTAGTTTTGAAAAATCAGAAAAGAAAAAAAAATATTCAAACACAATTTAGTTATGCTTTCCAAGAAATTTCGGGAAAAAATCATGCTTTTTAGAGATTTTCTCCAAAAATTCAATTTTTTTCATAATTCTGACGTCATCATTAGGTTCAGCTGATCTGTCCTATTCTAAAAATGTATGGTTTTATACACTTTTTGTCAGCGGTTTAAATAGAAAGAGAGTAGCCAAAACGTATACAAAAATATTGGGTTTACACCAACCTTAAGGTGCAGGAGTATAGGCTAAATATTAAGTAACAGAAAGAAAAAAACCTATTCTACGGGGCCCGACCCAGTTTTTTACACATTTTCAAAAAGAATGTGTTCACAAAATCATTTTGACAATGTTGATTTTTTGTGTGAAAGTGTTTCAAGAAAAAAGAAAAAAATACCCGACCCTACCAGAGAGGTCCGTTTCCTCAGGAAAGGTAACACCTTTTCTGGTTTCCTGTAGAAAAGGGTGTGTTTTTCCCACTTGAGTCTTTAGAATAAAACTAATGGTGAAGGGTAAAAGCATGCAATTCTGTACATGACATTGCACACACAATGATTTTGTTCTCCACTAGAGGAAACACTAAAAATGTTGGGAGTATTAGGAATAAATGAATGAATATCAACTATTGATAATTTATTGTTATGAAAATATTGTCTTCTATTTTACACGAGAGTGCATCCATTTAAAGAGTTCAGCATTGGAATTTGTAGTAATACAACCAGATATACATTTATACTAGAAACTAATAGGGGATTCCTACCACAAAAATGGGGACTTGGAACAATCAACATTTATTCCCAGAAATCTTCCAACTTGGGGGATGGGGTGAGAGTACACGTTCTGACAAATTTATGTGTAAAAGGCAACCTTTCTACAATTTGAAAAAAACCATGTATTGGCAGTTAATCACCGGTGGGGGTGGGGGGAATAGTACTTACATGAGAGTTAATTCTTCAATTTTTTGGTTAAAGAGGCTCTAAAATAACATGTGGTATTTGGCATTTTTGAATGAAATTTTTGATTAGATTAGATTATATTTGGGCCATTTGTAGCCTCTATCATCTAGAGGAGAGATGGGGGGGGGGGGGGGGGCTTGGAGCCTTGGACCAATAGACAAGCCCCTCTTCAAACCCGAAAACAACCCATTGATACAACAAAAGCAGTAAATGTAGGGTATGATATATAGCATGACAATCAGGTTGCTGATCCAAAGGAACGGCCAGGAACGGCCCATCAGTATTCTTATTATCAAACACACTTACATACTACGTATCAAAAAATGTTGTAATAAATAGTATATAGATGCTGACAGAGTGTTCATATGATAGGTTTGTTTTGGTGTGCACCAGCCACTCTAGGAAAATATAAACAATCTGTCACTACAAGTGTAAAGGGTAAAGTGTTCATTCATTGTACAATGTATGAATTAAAAATACATCATCAAATTGGTTTGTGGACAAGAAAAAGAGACCCAAACTCAAATGTATTGAATCTTTATGTTGACACATTGTCACATGAGATCCAAATAGCAAAAATAACACCTTTTGCAGGACCAGTGCGAAATAATTGCTTGCATATATTATCATGGTCAATAGTGACAATTATCTTAATCTTATCTAAAAGTGGTCTAGATGTGATAATGTCTGATAGAAAACAAATAAAAGTGTATCATGATTACTTCAACTGACCCACATACTATGATCAAATGATCTTCAAATTTACATCAGCCTTAATGCACAATCAGTATAATGCACAATGTCAAAGATTATTATTTTATTTTTTTGCAATTAGTTATTATTTGTGCATTTTGATCACGTTTTCCTTTCAATTATTATATGCTAACATGGAATGTAATCACATTTCCTATCAATTGAAATAAGCATCAAATCATTTATTAAGCATATGTCTTCTATTCACATAATCATAGTTTATAAACACAAAAAAATGTATCTCAAACTTAAACACACACACATAGCTTTCGAAATAACCACTTTAATATTTGCATTTAATTTTTGTTTTAAAAATATCAAAATATCTACCAATTTCAATTTGAAAAAAAAAATGCACATAAGCAAAAAAGAATAGAAACAGAAAAAAAATGCAGCATTTCAAATTGGGCCTAGGAAAGCTGAGACAGAACATTCCTTTTTCTGACGTAAGATTGGTTTATTTTGGTGAGGAGAACTAGTGGCATGGGTGGAAGACGAAGAGCAACGAATGGCTGGTGGGATAAAAGCAGGGGCGTAACTAGAGGGGCATGCATCCCCACCCCCTGCCAGAAGGCTCGCCCCCTGATGCCCCCCCCCCCCATAAAATGACAATCTCTATGTTTATTAACACAAATAGTCAGTTGTGCCACCCCCTGACCTGTCCCCCCTCATGCCCCTCCCCCCCAAAAAAAAAAAAATTAAATAAATAAATAAATAATAATAATTAAAAAAATATTTGAAGACCCTAGTTACGCCAATGGATTAAAGGATTCCTCATCTTACCCTCAATCATAGTAGACAAAGCTGAAGTAGACAGTGAACCAACAGAGTGGCCATGTTTCAGGATCCCAGATTCAGAATCCAAAGGAGCAGAGATAGCACCCATAGAGTGGCCATGCTTTAACTTGCCATCCTTCTCATTGTTATTATAAAGCGCACTTGTTGATTTACCATGCTTCAAGCGGCCACCTCGTAAACGCCACATTATGTATCTTTGTCCGTTAGGATGTTGTCGCTACAGAAATTTATGACGGTATTACTTCATCTTTAGGTGTAGTAGTTGTTGTTTACATAGCCTTGGTAAATCAATTGCTGATACACATTGTAGACATATTTGTCACGATAATCACCAGCAATTCAAAATCATTTGTAGTAAATTAACCGCTATTATATATTCATCAGATCACCAGCTGATATTAATTGCAAAGCCATATTTTGATGCATTTTCATTGCAGTAATTCCAAATTCACGTCAAAATCAAACAATAAGTCTAAATCCAAATATGAAATGAAATCCAAATCCAATATACAGCACAAAAATCACAGATATAGAAAATAAATCACAGCCAAAGCGATTCTCTGTAATTGTAAATGTATGCGATTTATGCCATCAGATGTCCATAAATTTTATGCCTGACTGACGTTTTAACACATCACATACGTGTGTTCATGGTTGTTAAATTACACATTTGTTTTGTTCCATATTGTTTTCAAGTGCTGTAAAATATGATTAATTTCACACTCATAATTGTTCGCTGCCTGCTAAATTTAAACAATTTCACATATTTTATCAATTCACAATTTTGTTATCCATTACATGAACCAATATACTTTAGAAACAATTTTGTACATGAATTTGTTCACATAAATAATAAGATATCCTAAAGCACAAAAATTAACTCGCCTAAAAAATGTATAATTTTTGATTACTAGATTCAACCAATGACCGTGACTCCCTATAAACAGCTGGACAATGAGAGATAAATCCAATATATTGATAGATTTATTATATTTCATTAATATTATGATGAGCCATGGGCATAAGAAGTTCAATAACAGTAATGCACTTATCAATTGCAAGCCCGGCCCCCAGGGACCCAGGGCATGGCGGGGACAATGCAGGGACTGTACACGATTCGACTGTACAAAAAACAGTGCCCGGCTATGCGGGAGAGTGTACAGGGACGTTCAAACTGTGCCTCCGCTAGCCGGGGCGTGTAGCGGGGATGTACGCTAATGGTACACAAATGTACAGCCCCGGGCATTGAGCTAGAGATGCGATTCGCTTGGCTGAACATAGAAATGCATCCCGTTAAAATGGTTGCAGACAAAATTAAGGGACCCGCGGACTGTTACACTTGTCCTGGGTAGGGTGGCCGGGACTGTACACTTTGTCCCGGCCCCCCTTGCAGGGACGTACAAAAAATGGTGCCCCGCCCTGCGGGAACCGTACAAGACTGTACCCGGGACGTCACATCAGCAATTTGTACGTCCCTGCCCTATTCCCCGCTATCCCCGGGTCCCCCGGGGCTTGGGATGCAATTGATAAGTGCATAATTGCTATGTGTCATTATATGAAGTAAACATAAGTTATGAATTATTAAATTGGTTACCCGCACATGGAATCTTTAGTTATTTTTGCACTGGCTTTTTATAGGAAACCCTCTCAGTCCAATTTTAAAGCTCACAGTTTTTCATGCAGATAAGTACATGAAGGCACAATGCATGCAATGGTGGTCAAGTAACTTGTCAAGGCAGGTAATACATAATGTCCATGAAATATTTTATAGAGTGGATGCCCTTACATCTATTATTGCCCTGATGGAATTCAATCGAAACATGTTTCCATTTGCTCCAGATGGAGAAGAGTTGTGAAGGCGAAATACAATGTTTGCTGTCTACAGTAGATAGGCATCACTTCTATCTGTCTGTGGTGAGTAACAGCCATGTTAACCTCTTGTTGGTTTGATATTTTAGCAGTTATGCCCTTTTACCTGTTAAACCCTCTCAGTGTTTGCTGTCTACAGTAGATAGGCATCACTTCTGTCTGTGGTGAGTAACAGCCATGTGAACCTCTTGTTGGTTTGATATTTTAGCAGTTATGCCCTTTTACCTGTTAAACCCTCTCAATGTTTGCTGTCTGCAGTAGATAGGCATCACTTCTATCTGTCTGTGGTGAGTAACAGCCATGTGAACCTCTTGTTGGTTTCATATTTTAGCAGTTATGCCTCTTTGCCTGTTAAATCCTCTCAATGTTTGCTATCTACAGTAGATAGCAAACCCAAACGTCTAAATTACTTCCCAAGCTCCCTCTCAAATAAAATAGCAGACATTTAATGCCTGCTATTATACCTCAATATCTGCTGTCTGCAGTAGATAGCAGGTCTGGAGAACAGGGGGCATAGTGTTTCGAATGGAACTTACACCCTTGACTTAAGAATTTCAACCATACTGCCCCTCCTTATAAATGCATTTTGTACTGCAAACAGGTACTTCCTAGTTTTATCCCTGACTCTAGCTTTGTATGGATATTACCCTTCTGTACAAAATACCTTTTTTGAATAGCATCATATTCCTCTTTGAGTAAGTGCCCCCTGCATATACATGTATTAGGCGAACAAAAAAAAGTTTGTTTCCAGTAGGCCGCTCGCATTTAGTTTTGGCGACGTTAATTTGCGCATTTCATTTTTTTATTCGCATTTTTGATAAAATAAAATTGCAAAAGCAATTTAAAAACAAATTACTGTAGATAAGATTAAAATTTCGCACAAACAATCGAATGTGGGAGACGGCGCGTCCATTGAGATAGAGATGGCCTTTCGCAGAGTGTGTGCGGGGAGCATTTTTGCCAACATTTTCTCATCAAAATCAATATGTTGCTTGTATCTTGTGTATTCATGGTACATTGCGAAAGTTGCCTTCGGAAAGTCATCCCACCCCACTTCTCCCCCCTCAAAAAAAAAAAATGCATCTCGTACCTTGGTTTTCAGACCATCTACCGGAAACACACTATTTTTTTTTAGTCTTACTTTTGTCTTTTACCAGCCTTGATGTTCTGTGGCTATCATTAGCATCAAAATACAGTATCTAGCTTCCAAGTATTTGCTGTCTACAGTAGATAGCAGATCTGAAAGCCTGAATTACTTATGGTAGATAGCAAACATGAATCAATATGGCTCATATTACTATTTGTGATGCGATCTGAGAAAACCCGTCGGATGTCGCAAAATGTGAACTAGGGATTATGGGTAAAATAGAAAAAATAAAAAAATAAAAAATAAAAACTTTTTTTAAAAAAAATTAGTTTCCAGTACTTTGTGTCATCATCTTTCATGAAATTTCACCTTGACAAACTTACTTAAGTCACTTTTATTATTAACCTTATAATGTTATTATATTGAATTATGTATCTTTTTGGCCTATTTTCATGATTTCTTGTTTTGTAGCTTTTGGTGACATCACAATCATCATTCACTCATAACTTTTTTTGTAGTGATCGTAGAAAAATGATCGAAACAGTTCTGTAATCAGCACAGTTTTAGCTTTCTTATGATATAAATATCTCCAATATGAAAAATGCCACCATGTGGCGGGTTTTCACAGATCGCATCACATTTTAGTACATAGACTTTTCTGGCTGATAAACATTTTTCTCAATGTCTGATATACACAGTAGATGTTAGCATACAATTTCAATTTATGATGAATAGTACACCATTCCTACATACTTAGCACCATATCATAGGCTATTCATAGCATCTCTATATCCATGAAACATATCATATTTTGGTGCTATGGATTAACCTCTCCTCGTGTATCTCATGATGCAATGCACAATACTTTATAGTATAGGTATGAGATTACTATAGTTAGATCAGTTCCAAATTGGCCAAGCCTCATTACAACAACGAATTAATACAGACGGATGCGGTCATATGTGAAGGCAACCAGCGCACATGTATCAAAAACTGTGTGCTTGTGGCCATAATCACGCAAGTAAGCTTGGCTTATTTTTCGCGCACGCTGAGAGATAAGAACCAAATATTTCTCGCCAATTTTGGAACTGATTTAATAAAACTATAGCCCAACTCTAATGGCGGGGAACAATAATTTACAAAAGACTAATAGTTAGTTTCATTCCCAGTTTGGGGTGACATTGGTCATCCATACAATGGCATTCATATTCTAGTCAATATTTTTGTGCCAATAACGACTTTTTGATTGTGTTAGAAAATAAACCATCTTATTAGCACAACCAAGCGCTCCTACGGTCACTTCAATGCATTCTAAATTGACTTGTCACAAGGATATGATGTATCATATCAGTGTGAATTCCAGTGATTTTAAAAAACATTGTGATATAAAGAGACTGTGTGATGTTTGCTTCATGTGGGTTTTATTACCGCACTAGTTATTTTTGGGAATTGAAAAGGTTTTAATCAGCAAAGTAAGATTTCCATTTCAAAGTAAGATTTCCATTTGATATTATATAACATGTTAGGGAAAATATCCAGGATCCAAATGCTCGTATCAATGAGAAATATAAAATTACATAAAATTAAATCACAGACAGCAGTATAAAGTCTAGCGAGTATTTTACCGACTCATTCCGTATCACATTAGTCAGACATCACGTGGGTTCAGTATGTATCAATGCCATGGTATAGACACGTAAAGGACAAATGCATGGTTGGAAAAAATTAAAGCTACTACACCATTACATAGACACCATTACACTGAGTTCCATGAAAAGAAAAGAAATTGTTCCAGTATAGATGTGTCACAATACCGATTGATTGTCCTTGGCACCTTTTGCAAAAAGGAATCTTAAATTTTTATAATATATAATATGACTATTGGTGCTTAGGAATAGGTAACTTTCCTATTGGAATGTGAGCAAAAACATTGCTAGAAATATGTGGCCAGTGAGACTAGGTAAGTTAGTCTGGAGATTACATTACAGACCACTTTTGGAATAAACTGATAAAGTTCTTATGAGTAATCAGTAATTCAATTTATTCAGCAAAAATGAATACAAATTATAATATTACAATGCGAGTATTAGAGGCTAGGAGCCCAAGTGGATACCCTGATAAACAGGCTTATAAAATGGGGACCCTTAACAGCAATTACAGAACTTTAAGGACAAGAGAACAAAAGAAAAAACCTGAAACAAGAACATCCACACGAAAACATACCACGGTCAGTTAGGGTTGTTTGAGCTAATTGCCCTAACTCGCCTGAGCACTATGATTCACTACAGCCAAAAAAACTCCATGTGCATGCTATGGCATTGATTCGATGACGTCATCGTCCGAGCTTATATGTGGGTTTGAAATCACTGTCCTGGGAAGACTTGGGAGAATAGCTCATTAGTTAGGGGCACGGGGCGATGAATGAATGGTCCGGGTCGAATCAGGGAGGGAGGGGTACCTGCACTTTGTTTGGTACAATATTCATAATTTGTCCCCCTTCCTCGATCCACACGAAAACATAGCATGGTCAGTTAGGGTTTAGGTCCAGAATGTTTGTCTTATTCTACATTGTGAACAACCCTTTGTTGATCTCTGATTTTATACTATACGACATTGTATAACTATTAGCTAGCTACCCAACTTTTATGATTTAATAAAGATAACACATTGCATCAGTATACACCAATAGACCACATACATTATTCCATCATTTCATAATTGTCTATATTTTTATCAATACAATACCTGAGTGTGATCTGCTTAGATGACTAGATTCCTTTTTCCTCATTGATGATCTCATTGCACGTTTCATATCTTGGTATCCTTGCCTAGGTTATCCTAAAAATCTATCGATTCTAACAAAATATTCCGTTCTATGCTGTCACAAATACTGTCAACCCAGTGCAGTGCCCTATCATTACAATGTATACTTTATGCCTGCACATTTAAATTTATTATACCGATAAATTTCATTTTTATGGATGGAGTTATAATTCTAATATAATTACAGTTTGTCTGGTTATAACTATTCCAAGTCAGATTTTTGGTATCGATTATTGATTTTGTATTAGCCAACAACAAAAGGGTGCCCAGATTTTTTTTTCTCAGTCGGCTCAGAAAACTCGAGAGGGGGAGGGGGAAGGGGGTAAGGGCATGTTGTACCAAACGCCCGCGAAAAATGGTCCTTGTAAATTGTCATAATGCCTATACACACTACATCCGAGACTGGGGGGGGGGCATATAGGGCTGGGGGCAGGGGAACAAAGGTGGGTTTTTTCGGTCCCCCGGTAGCTACGCCACTGGTGCCTGGTCAGGAACTTTTAGGTGTTAGGTGTATGTCAATGCTGCTATTCCTATGGATCAACATGATATGAAGATTAGGAGATGGTTTAGTAGAATTTTGATAGATTTTTTATTTATCATATAACTATGTTATGTAACAGCCAAAGGGATAACACTATAACAGCAGTACAGAGTTTTGGTAGGTGCTACATTTGTAGTACATGTAGCGTGTGGTTCCCAATCTCCTGGCACGCCCAGACAGGCTATAATGTGTGCAGCAAAATCTTAAGATTTTGCGAGCTGCCTCTTTAGCTCAATTAGATAGGAGCCGGACTGCTACGCAGGCGACCTGGTTCGTAGGTTCGATCCCTGGTGCCAGCGGTGATGGGTTTTCAACAACAAATTTTGTTTCTTCTTTTTCTCCCCTGATAGTTTTACAGGGTGAGTCAAAAAGAAGTTGTACGGATTTGAATATTTTTTCCTGAGAAAGAAAAAGAAAATTGACCTAAAACTCAAGCGATATTTTTAAGAAAATATTCTTCCGATCATCTGAAAAAAAGAATGACTGAAATCGATCATTCCTATCCAGAGTTATAGCTATTTTACTAAAAGAACCCATTTTTTTAGCTGTCCACCGATATGTAAAACAGAACAAAGTAAAGAAATTTTGTAAAACTCATCATTATCATATCAGGAAGTAATTGTTTTATTCCTCATAATGCAAAATCATAGAATCCGTCAAAAAGAGAAGGTTAAAGTCTTATTGTAATCACTGATTATTTATTTTAGGCACACCATTCCCACCTCTGTTTGAAACTCCCAGGCTTTAATCTTATTTGAATATGAATGACCGTGTGTACATTTTGCTGCCCACTTAGAGTGGGTAGATATCAAGAAAATTAAGCGTTCCGTGGACAGCTAAAAAAAGGGTTCTTTTATTAAAACAGGCATAGTTCCTGATGTTATTGATCGATTTCAATGATTTCTTTTGTCATATGAGCGGAATAAGTTGCTCTTTGAATATGTGTGTCATTGGTTTGTCAAATTTGTTTGGTCTATTTTTAAACAAATATTAATTCCCGTACAACTTCTTTTGACTCACCCTGTATACCCAAAAAACACGCCCCGGAATAGGGTAAAATTAGGTGGCATTCCATGTAAGGGCATAATTCTGTTAAACCCTACACACCAACATCGGAAGTATGCGTCGTTCTTAAAAAGCACGCACTATGAATACCCCTGTGAAGGGTATAACAGAATTACTCCCATGTAAGCTGTTCATGTATATGGTCCAAATGACCTTTTGTGATTAACTATGTTGGATCTAGGGCTTCAACTTATTCAGAATTCCAGAGGATATATGCGACGGATAGAGTAGCTTCTTCGACAGCTCTAACAATTGGATAAGGACTGGATTTGAAGGGAAATGAGATCTTGTGACGAAAATGCATGCAATATTGATCTCCTGACAATGATAAACAATCCCCTTCTACATGTGAGAAAAGCTGTTTTCTGTTCTTGCAACATGTATGAGATTGTATTTAGAAGATGACCATTCAAGCTACATAGCCTCAAAAACTCAACATATATATCAACCGACAAATACAAATATTGGGGGCGAGGTGGGGTTTTTTCCGTCCCTACCCCTCTGGCTATGCAATAATACAACTGACCTACATACGCTATAAGAGCACTCTCCTCTACACACACTTGTATGCTTAGCAGTACACAAAATAATTATTTGTATCATCCTGGATAAATACAATGATAGCACATCGGCTCTACTAGCAATATTACATAGTATATAAATATGTATAGACTGCAATTGACCGCTTGTGAATAAAACTAATTAAAGGACACAAACATAATTTACGTATTGCCGACCTTCTATATTGAGAAAAACTGACCTCAATATCAGTGGATACTGGGGTTAAGACAGTAAGTGAGAATGCATATAAGTTTAATTTAGGGATACAAGTGAATCAGGACCCGTAATCAGGATTCTTTTGGGCAGATTTTGTTAAAATTTGACCTTTTTACACAGGAGGATGGGGGGGGGGAAGCCAAACTTAGCAAAAGTAGTCCTTTTTATCAAACTTATGACCTTTTTAAAAATAATATTGTTAGCTCACATCGCTTGTAATAGCATTTCTTGGAAATTTGGGGGACTTTTTGGATTACCCCAAAATAATAGTGCCCCCCCCCAAGGTCCAAGTGATTTTTTCATCATTAGGTGACTGCTCAATTTCTATGATATAAAGGTCAGATTTATGAATTGTGTGTTTTTCCAAAACAATAGAGTATTACAAATTAAAATGGTATCACAATATAAATCATAAGTTTTACATTTTATTTTTAGACATTTATTGATGCCTTTAGAATTTTAGGTTAAAGGCATATTATGTGATCTTTTCCAGAGAGCGCCCTCTATTCATTTTTTTTTATTAGAAAGTAGATTTTCTTGCAGATTTACATTTCTGATCAAAAATCGTACATACATTCCAAGTTACAGAGCGATACGATTCCTAATTACCTCAAAATCATGGTTTTAGAGGGAATTTAGACTAGAGTAAAATAAGTTGTCGGACAAAAAACGACATCCGACAGTTTATTTTCACCCTAAAACCATGATTTTGAAATAATTAAGAATCGTATCGCCCTGTAACTTGGAATGTATGTCCAATTTATGATCAGAAATGTAAATCTGCAAGAAAATCTGCTTTCAATTTTTGTTTCGATGTTGAGGGCGTTCCCTGGAAAGATCACATAATATACCATTAAAGGTGTCAATAAATGTCTAAAATGTGAAATGTCTGATTCGCATTTTAGACATTTATTGACACCTTTAACCTAAACTTCTAAAAAGGAATTTAAAATTAAAAGTCCACATATCATACATTTCAACTGTATCACCTGTTACGTCCATACCATGTATAAATTAACTATGATTTATGAAACATTTAAAAGCATGGATGTAAGAAATTTAACCTATAACATAAATTTGAGATATATTTACTTAGTTCTTTGGGTAGCAACAATCTTGAGAAAAAAAAGTCCTTGGAACGTGTGCACATTGTGCAGAATTTTTTGTTAAGAGCTGAAGAGGACATCTTAAACAACAATTTCCCCTTCCCCACACCCCATCAATCAATGTTGGACACCTTTAATAGCTGTTGAAGACATTAAATAGTACTGGAGGAGAAGGGGGTGTTAGTTTTGCGTTGTTAACAAGTAACTGTTCCAGGATAGTAGAATGATTCAATTATTCATCTTCCCCCAGATTAAACCAGTGCACATTAAAGAGACATTAAGTGGTGTTAACAATTTTAAATGTTTTAAAATTTTCTTTAAAATTCAAGAAGAACTTGCCATTATTGTTGTTTCTACTAACAGAAACACAGCAAAACTTGATTAAAACAACGACTTAGCTATTTATTGAAAAACGCCCTCTATGCAAATATGGTTCCGTTATGTATCACGTGTACTGCAGGGGGATACTGTCGGATGCAAAATGCTGATCGGGCCCGATCAGCATTTTTTGAATCGATGTTTTGTTGTACAAAGAGGGCTGATTTTTCTTAATCCCATACATTGTAGATGTATGTTCATACATGTAATACAATTGTAAAAATATACAAATCCCAGTTTTTATCATATATTTTTGTAATTGAGGGCGATGCCTTCTGTTCTGACAAGATTCAAACTGGCAACCTTTGTATTAAAGGTGATGTTCAAATCACTTTTTTGGGGCTCTGATTTTTTTTCACATCAAGATGTTTTTATATCAGAAGAATCTCCATATTTTTCTCATTATGTCTGTAAAATCTTAGGGGGCAGAAATGTTCCATTTAGAAATTATAGGCTAAAATGTGGTGAAACTGCCAAAGGTGGTTAACCACCAGCCAGTTTGTGTTACTCAATGGGCAAATTTGACCGTGTGCTTATAAAACAAGAACCTTTGCAGGGGCGGATCCAGGATTTCTCAATAGGGGGCGCCAAAGGCGAGGGTGAAGGGGGCAGCAGCCCTTTTATAATTTTTTTTTTACACGTTTTCGCATGTTTGTACATGTTTTTGACATTTTCAAAAAGGCGCCATGTCAAAAATAGAGCGCGCGCGCAGGCGCCCTGTTAAAAATAAAGAGGGTGCAGGCGCCCTGTCAAAAAGGCACCCTGTCAAAAATAAGGGAGGGGTGGGGGGTTGGGGGGGGGGGGGTTCATGCACGCCGCACGCTCCCCCTAAATCTGCCCCTGCCTTGGAGTCATACAACTCAAACTTTGGAATGTGACAATTTTAAGGATGACCTTTCATGTAAAATAGAAAACTTCAAGTTCAAAATTGGGCCAGAAATCAGAACATCTGCCTTTCAATCTGCAACGCTCTTTACCATTGAGCTACAGAGGCAACTGACCGAAGATGGTGAAGATTATAATCTATTCAGTTTGATCTGTCCTTCAATTTCCTAGGGAAGTTATCAGGACAATGTATTGTAAAATTTAAAGGAAATAAGCTTATTCGCATGACCATATTAAATGTTTAACCGTTTTCTTCTCACCCTTACAAAAAGTACTATCACTTTTAACTTTTCCAATTTGTCTCATTTTTAAAATAATTTGTTGGTAGAATTTTATTTTTATGAACAAGTCTGTACTGGAAATAATGATAATTTGCACCAATTGTGCTCTTAGGCTATATTGAAAAAAATCTTTTGTCTCAAAGCTCTTCAGTTTTTCAAAACCTAATGCGGAATGCGTGGGTTTTTTTAAGTTTTTTTTATTTTTTTTAAATATAATATATTGAAATCCTTGTAAAAGTGACCTTTTGTATTTAAAATGATGTGATCAATGAAAATCTAAAATATCTGTGAAATTTTGGGGGGTTTTTTGTTTTGTTTTTTTCGAGTATACTTCATTCTAATTTATGTGATTTTCAGTTTCAGACGCTGGTGTTAACTGCTATAATGTCGAATATGAATATAAATCAAATATGATTACCAGATGTTTAAATATGGATGGAAGAAAGACCAGGAATTTTACCTCTTTCAATATATCAAAACATAATCATAACTATTTGTGCATTTGCAAATATTGAAATAGGGCCTATTGAGGATTTACTAACTTGTAATTAGTCTGGGTCATTTCTCCTCAAAAGTTTGCTGTACTATACTGTACTATAGTTTGCTTACTATGTCAGCAAAACAAAAATGGACACATAACCTTTTTTGGGGGGGAGGGGGTGGGGGATGGACCCAACGGGCAAATGACATTTTTTTAGGGGGGGAGGGTTCTCACATTGATATGGTATATGTATAGGCCTATGTGCCCGCCTTTTGGGGTGCTTTTTCGCAAATATTGGTATAGCGATGGGGTGGTTTTCATCACAGACCAAAGCGCCCAATTGGCATAAATTGGGTGTATTTTGAGGCATTTTTGGAAAAAGCGCCCAATTTGTGCAAAATTGGGTGCTTTTTTACAAAATTGGTATATTGAATTATAGGTGGGAAATTAGCCAAAAAATAGGTATAGGGAAAGTCACATTTTTGAAGTCCAGCAGGCACAATCATCCACGTACGATTTTGGCCAAAGTAAGCCCCCCCCCCCCCCCCCCCCCCCGGGTTTTGGTGGTGCCACAACACCATACTTGGTACGCACATCATCCCGTTATGATCATAAATGGGTCAATGCATCCACTTCTTTGCACCACCGCACCACACATCATCAAGTCAACCATGACGTTCATACAGGTAGGTAAAGAAGTACACACTACACTCAGTCTACGCACCCATTGAATTCAAGTACCGGTGCACCGGTACTTGTACCAAATCGCGTTACATACAAAGTATTCAGTTGATAACCTGTTTATCACACGATTATAAGCCAAACTATCTTGGAATCAACATAACTATCATGAAAGCTAACAATTGTAGCGAAATTAATCAACTTACATGGTCGTTTTGGACTTGGACTCCTCTCAGCTCCCATTACTACACCTGTCGTACGGTCCATACTCACTGCCAACCATCACTGTAATGAATACATGTGCTTGGTTGCCGTCTTATTGCTACAAGGGTTTGTTTACATCGCTGCTTATAGACAGGTCGTAAAACCCCTACACTGCTTCAATGTTTTCTTCTAATTAATTTGTATACATTTCAGAGTCTCTCAGACCATCATGAATGAATGACGCGTACTTCTTTCTCTTATTTTGGCGTTTTCTTAATGTAATAAATAGTTTGGTGTTTTTCTTCACAAATTGCATCATGTATTTCAGGGTTTTTCTGGGGTTTTAATATAATAGTAAACACCCCATGCAATTAATAATAGGGTCTTTATATTATACAGAGTGATTTTGCCAATCCTAGGATTTTGATTGATTGATTGATTGATTGATTGATTGATTGATTGATTGATTGATTGATTGATTGATTGATTGATTGATTGATTGATTGATTGATTGATTGATTGATTGATTGATTGATTGATTGATTGATTGATTGATTGATTGATTGATTGATTGATTGATTGATTGATTGATTGATTGATTGATTGATTGATTGATTGATTGATTGATTGATTGATTGATTGATTGATTGATTGATTGATTGATTGATTGATTGATTGATTGATTGATTGATTGATTGATTGATTGACACTTTAATAGCATACCTGATGGAAGAGCAAATTCCACAGTTAAAACCTCAATTAAACTGTATTCCTTAGAAACACCGTAAACCATTCATATTAACAGCCCCCCCCACCCCCCCCCCCCCCACCCCCCCCCCCCCACCCCCCCCCCCCCCCCCCCCCTCCCTCCCCTAAAGACAACAAAATGTAAATTTGTTTCCCTCCAAAGACCAAACACAACTAATTTCATCAAGGAGTTCACGATTTCTAAGGGAGACTCATTCCCACAGTATAGGTCTATAGGAAAACAAATGTTAACATTTAAAAAATACCTCGGTTTCCCCACCATGCGGCGATGAATCCGAAAACAATGTGGACACCGTAAATCTCTATAATATAAACTTCAAAATCATTTTGAGGCTTCATTTTAATAGGTCTTCCGATTCGATCATGGTCTAGTTTTATTTTCAATAGAAACCGTGTACCGGTACTGTACTTTTATCAAGGATATTTTTTGCCAGTTGAGTAATAAACGCTTCCTTTTCTTATCTCGGCATGGTTTTTTTAGATATAATTACCCATTTTTAATTTCACCTAACTTGTTTTGCGAATATACAGGACTATATAAACTAGATTTAAGATAAGGCTCAAATGAAAACTGAAACTTAGGATTGTTTTCCTTGGCATTAATTTGTTGTGCTGCATTTCAGGTACCATGAAAAGTTTGTTAATGGATGAAGGTTGATTTTCACAAACCAAGGAAAAAGAATCGCCACAGAGGGAGCTGTTCTGCAATGAAATCTCACGAATGATAGGGAGTCAAGCTAATATAAATAGTAAAAGTATTTTCAAATATGGTACAATTTTCTAAAGGGTCATGACGAGTTATCCAGATGATGACATGACGAGATAAATTACTAGATATTGGCAACATAATTTCAAGATGACCAGATAATTGATGAGATAATTTTAACATAATTTCCAGATGACGAGGTAAATAACGAGATGACGAGATAATTTCAAGATAACGTGATAAATTACTAGATAATTGCGACATAATTTCAAGATGAAGTGATTATTTACTAGATAATTGTTCCATTTACAGGTGACGTGATAATTGACGAGATTACAGTCAGTGGTATTAAAGCACCAGGTTTAGAAGTTCTGTACGTTCTGTACTTAGCAAGTCTATCAGAGTTAATTGCTATCGTCAGTTGCTACCAAGTCTATCATAATAAGTTGCTATCAATGCTATCTTCAGTAGATAGCAAGTATATCAGAGTAAGTTGCTATCATCAGTAGACACCAAGTATATCAGAGTAAGTTGCTATCTTCAAAAGATAGCAAGTCTCTATCAGAGTAAGTTACTATCTTCAGTAGACACCAAGTATAGAAGAGTAAGTTGCTATCTTAAGTGATAGCATGTCTATCAGAGTAAGTTGCTATCTTTAATAGATGGCAAGTCTATCAGAGTAGGTTGCTATCTTTAATAGATAGCAAGTCTATCAGAGTAAGTTGCTATCTTCAGCTAGACACCAAGTATATCAGAGTAAGTTGCTATCTTCAGTAGATAGCAAGTCTATCAGAGTAAGTTGCTATCTTCAGTATATAGCAAGTCTATCAGAGTAAGTTGCTATCTTCAGTAGATAGCAGGTCTAGCAGAGTAAGTTGCTATCTTCAGTAATAGCAAGTCTATCAGAGTAAATTGCTATCTTCAGTGATAGCAAGTCTATCAGAGTAAGTTGCTATCTTCAATAGATAGCAAGTATATCAGAGTAAGTTGCTATCATCAGTAGACACCAAGTATATCAAAGTAAGTTGCTATCTTCAGTAGATAGCAAGTCTATCAGAGTAAGTTGCTATCTTCAGTAGATAGCAAGTCTATCAGAGTAAGTTGCTATCTTCAGTAGATAGCAGGTCTAGCAGAGTAAGTTGCTATCTTCAGTGATAGCAAGTCTATCAGAGTAAATTGCTATCTTCAGTGATAGCAAGTCTATCAGAGTAAGTTGCTATCTTCAGTAGACACCAAGTATATCAGAGTAAGTTGCTATCTTCAGTAGATAGCAAGTCTATCAGAGTAAATTGCTATATTTAGTGATAGCAAGTCTATCAGAGTAAATTGCTATCTTCAGTGATAGCAAGTCTATCAGAGTATATTGCTATCTTCAGTGATAGCAAGTCTATCAGAGTAAGTTGCTATCTTTAGTAGACACTAAGTATATCAGAGTAAGTTGCTATCTTCAGTAGATAGCAAGTCTATCAGAGTAAATTGCTATATTAAGTGATAGCAAGTCTATCAGAGTAAATTGCTATCTTCAGTGATAGCAAGTATATCAGAGTAAATTGCTATCTTCAGTGATAGCAAGTCTATCAGAGTAAATTGCTATCTTCAGTTGCTACCAAGTCTATCAGAATAAGTTGCTATCAATGCTATCTTCAGTAGATAGCAAGTATATCAGAGTAAGTTGCTATCATCAGTAGACACCAAGTCTACCAGAGTAAGTTGCTATCTTCAGTAGATAGCAGGTCTAGCAGAGTAGGTTGCTATCTTCAGTAGATAGCAAGTCTATCAGAGTAAGTTGCTGTCTTCAGTAGATAGCAGGTCTAGCAGAGTAAGTTGCTATCTTCAGTGATAGCGAGTCTATCAGAGTAAATTGCTATCTTCAGTGATAGCAAGTCTATCAGAGTAAATTGCTATCTTCAGTAGACACCAAGTATATCAGAGTAAGTTGCTATCTTCAGTAGATAGCAAGTCTATCAGAGTAAATTGCTATATTCAGTGATAGCAAGTCTATCAGAGTAAATTGCTATCTTCAGTGATAGCAAGTCTATCAGAGTAAATTGCTATCTTCAGTGATAGCAAGTCTATCAGAGTAAGTTGCTATCTTCAGTAGACACCAAGTCTATCAGAGTAAATTGCTATCTTCAGTGATAGCAAGTCTATCAGAGTATATTGCTATCTTCAGTGATAGCAAGTCTATCAGAGTAAGTTGCTATCTTTAGTAGACACCAAGTATATCAGAGTAAGTTGCTATCTTCAGTAGATAGCAAGTCTATCAGAGTAAATTGCTATATTAAGTGATAGCAAGTCTATCAGAGTAAATTGCTATCTTCAGTGATAGCAAGTATATCAGAGTAAATTGCTATCTTCAGTGATAGCAAGTCTATCAGAGTAAATTGCTATCTTCAGTTGCTACCAAGTCTATCATAATAAGTTGCTATCAATGCTATCTTCAGTAGATAGCAAGTATATCAGAGTAAGTTGCTATCATCAGTAGACACCAAGTCTACCAGAGTAAGTTGCTATCTTCAGTAGATAGCAGGTCTAGCAGAGTAGGTTGCTATCTTCAGTAGATAGCAAGTCTATCAGAGTTAGTTGCTGTCTTCAGTAGATAGCAGGTCTAGCAGAGTAAGTTGCTATCTTCAGTGATAGCGAGTCTATCAGAGTAAATTGCTATCTTCAGTGATAGCAAGTCTATCAGAGTAAATTGCTATCTTCAGTAGACACCAAGTATATCAGAGTAAGTTGCTATCTTCAGTAGATAGCAAGTCTATCAGAGTAAATTGCTATATTCAGTGATAGCAAGTCTATCAGAGTAAATTGCTATCTTCAGTGATAGCAAGTCTATCAGAGTAAATTGCTATCTTCAGTGATAGCAAGTCTATCAGAGTAAGTTGCTATCTTCAGTAGACACCAAGTATATCAGAGTAAGTTGCTATCTTCAGTAGATAGCAAGTATATCCGAGTAATTGCTATCTGCAGTAGACACCAAGTCTGTCAGAGTAAGTTGCTTTCTTCAGTAGACACCAAGTCTATCATAGTACTAGTTGCTATCTTCAGTAGATAACAAGTATATCAGAGTTAATTGCTATCTGCAGTAGACACCAACTATATCAGATTAAGTTGATATCTTCGGTAGATAGCAAGTCTATCAGAGTAAGTTGCCATCTGCAGTAGACACTAAGTCTATCAGAGTAAGTTGCTTTCTTCAGTAGACACCAAGTTTATCATAGTACTATAGTTGCTATCTTCAGTAGATAACAAGTATATCAGAGTTAATTACTATCTGCAGTAGACACCAAATATATCAGATTAAGTTGCTATCTTCAGTAGATTGTAAGTCTATCAAAGTAAGTTGCCATCTTCAGTAGATAGCAAGTATTTCAGAGTGAATTGCTATCTCCAATTGATACCAAGTCTATCAGATTATGTTGGAAGATAGCAAGTATATCAGAGTAAATTGCTATCTTCAATTGATACCAATTCTATCAGAATAAGTTGCTATCTTCAGTAAATATCAAGTCTATCAGAGTAAGTTGCTATCTCAAGTTCAGTAGTCACCATCAAGTATATATAAGAGTAAGTTGCTATCTTCAGTATAACATAGCAAGTCTATCAGATTAAGTTGCTATCTTAAGTAGATAGCAAGTCTATCAGAGTAAGTTGCTATCTCAAGTTCAGTAGTCACCATCAAGTATATATAAGAGTAAGTTGCTATCTTCAGTATAACATAGCAAGTCTATCAGATTAAGTTGCTATCTTAAGTAGATAGCAAGTCTATCAGAGTTAATTGGTATCTTCAGTAGATAGCAAGTCTATCAGAGTAAATTGCTGTCTTCAGTGACTTAATAAGATGCTATCTACTGAAGATAGCAACTTATACTGATAGATTTGGTGTCTGCTGCAGATAGCAGCTTACTCTGATAGACTTGCTATGCACAGAACGTACATAACTTCCAAACCTGGTCCTTTATTACCACTGACTGTACTCGGGGGTTACCGTACATGAGTGCTATTCAAGATAGCGTGGCAACGTAGCATACGTGCTGCATTAGGCCTTTCATGATACAGACAGCCGGAATAACTCGCAAAAAAGTCGTCAACTCGTCAATAATGTAAATTATGTCGCAATTATCTATAGTCAATAATCATGTCATCTGTAAATTATGTTGAAATTATCTCGTAATTTATCTCGTTATCTGTAAATTATCGCGTCATCTGTAAATTATCTTGTCATCTGTAAATTATCTAGTCATCTGTAAATTATCTTGTCATCTGTAAATTATCTCCTCGTCTCGTCGATAATCGCGTCATCTGTAAATTATGTCGCAATTATCTAGTCAATAATCACGTCATCTGTAAATTATCTTGTAAATCTTGTCTATTATCACGTCATCTGTAAACTATGTCGCAATTAACTAGTCAATAATCACTTCATCTTGAAATTATGTCGGAATTATCTATCACATCATCTTGAAATTATCTTGTCATCTCGTCATTTATCTCGTCATCTAGAAATTATGTTGAAATTATCTCGTCAATTATCGGGTCATCTTGAATTATGTTGCAAATATCTAGTCATTTATCTCGTCATGTTATCATCTGGTTAACTCGTCATGACCCTTCAGGGCCACCGTAATTTTCAGATGAAGTTCATTTTCATCTCTACACAGAATATGAGAATCTATGGGTTACAGCCATGGCAGGATAGGTCCTTCAAGGATCTATGGTATGGTTACACTTTTACAGCCTTGTACGTGGAGCGACCACTAGTGTAGAAAATATCACAGCCTGATACATTATGTAATCGGCCAACATTTAAGAAGATGGCGCCAAATAGTGACAGGAAATGCGAACCGTTATTTTGACCATTTCCGAGAAGACAGTATTGGTCTGCAGCTACGGAGACATCGATGCCATGACACTGATTCATTTTGGCCTTTTGATGCCGCAAAATGGAGCAATGCCGGGCCCTGGATTGGTTAGAACAAAAGGTTTTATGACGCAGAGCTGATCACATTTTGCCTACTCATTCCTGACCTAAACCCACCATGTGATAAGTTGAAAACTTCTCATGGGGACAGAGGTTATAGGATTGCGCGTGCGTACCACCGATCTGCAACCTCGGGATTTAGCGCGATTGAAGGCCGCTCAGCCGAGATAAAATATGATAAACTATTCGGAATTTAAACTTCCAATAACTTTCTCGTATCAAATTACATATGGAACAATTTTCCAAGGTGCATTTATAAGTTTATAGAAAATTCAAAATGGGTAGTTTTTATTTGCTCACCCTGTGGAAAAAAGATATTTAAAAAAAATCACATTGAAATGATTTGAAAAAAAATAATGCATATGGTACCTATTCAATATCAATTTATTTTCTGAAAGTTAAAGAATAAAATATTAAAATTTACATTTAAAACGGGGGTTATTCTTTTCTTAAAATATACCGCATAATCTGTCATAGCATAATGGTGTATGCTGCACTCAACATGATGGTGTGGGCAATCAATAATAATTTGCTATTGGTACATCTGTGATTTAATGTTGCCAGTCGGTTCTTGAAATATCCAGCCTCCCCTGGTTTATGATTGTCTGTGGTTATCGGTGTTGTGTATACTGCCATCTATGTTTGTACATTCTCCAGTAACAACCAGTGTTGATTGATTGATTGATTGACTATTGATTGTTGTTTCTGAATTGTAAAATTAAATTGATTCAAAATAAACAGAATATTAGTGGATTTGAAGGAAAATCACATTTAAATAGTGCTTTAAACCATATGAAAACAATATTGTTTCAAATAAAAATGTTAGATTTCACTATTTTAGCTACATATCTCCCATCAAAACTGGATTATGAGAATTCCTTTAAATAGTTATAGAATCACTCACCCTCGTGTGTAAGCGTTTTTCTAGCAAATTCTACTGTTTCTACAGAATTCGGCAATATGTATCAAGGTGGTAGAGCTCCGGTTTTGGTCCTTAGTAAGTATAATTTCATTATTTTATCAATGTTTTGTGTTTAAATAACACAAGCTGACATTCTATTACCTATTTTTATCTTCCAGATCAAAATACTAAGCGAGAGAGTGGGCGAAAAGTACAGCTTGGTAATGTCAACGCAGCAAAGGTAAAAATAAAATAAGCTTTTTCCAATTTAATACAAAACTAGTATCTATCTGTCTCTGTCGGGTACTGCAACAAACTCCACAAATGGGATATAAACGTTGCAGGCGCGTGTGTGACTTACCAAACTAAATGTAACTGAAATAAGTAAATGAAATCAAAAGTAAATAATAAAATCAAATTTAAATTAAATTTAATAAAATAAAGAATAAAGATGAAATTTATTAAATTAAATTATTGACCAAATTAAAATAGGTCATGAGGTAGGCCACCTAGGCCTATTTTTAAATTCCTTTGTTTTTTAATTAGCACCATAAAAATCGGAAAGAGCATAAATAGGCAGGATCATAAAATTTTGAAGTTTAATGAATCTCTTTGAAAATGCAATAACAATAAACATGATACTTTTCTATAAAAAATAATGGTTCAACCATGACTGTAGGTGAAATATTGACAAAGTTACGACCAAAAGTATTTTTCCCTATATTGCCAAAAAGTGGTTAAAGCAAAATTTGCTGAGTCATGGCCATGAGACATTTCCCCATTGAAACCTGTGCAAAATTGAAACCATTTTAGCTATAATTAGCATTACTTTCATGAAATCTAGTTGCTTGTGTGTGGTTATTTAGGCATCGGTGAATACATCCCAGTATGAGAGACTTTATGAGTCAATATTAAATGTGAGTAAACATGGATGTTTTATTTTTCCCCATAGACTTGCACAGTAAAAATACTGCCAAATTCTGCATACTTGTAATGGTGATTACTTATAAATACTGCCAACTTTTAAAACGAAGGGCTCCCTCTATCATCAGGCCTTCACGTTTGAAAATTGAAGGTGTGCTTTAAATCGCACTCCTCAAAACATTGAGGTGTGCTGTAGGTGTGCCATAAATTGCACTCCTCAAAAAAATTAGGTGTGCTGTTTTATGACCAAATCGGGATCGTGGAATCAAAACAAACTGCACATGGCGTAAGGTTGGGAGCGAGTCCCGGGTAATTAATCTACATTAATCAACAACAAAATAAGGTAGATTTGCCATTCCTGGGGTTAACTGTTAAGACAAGTAAACATGTATGTTAATGTATGTATACACTTTCATTTTCAGTGTTGAAAAAATCATACTTTTGATAAGAATAATTTAGTATAAGATCTTAGGTTAGGAGTTATTATCCCTAATGGTGTGGGTCAAGGGGTATTATGTGGGTTATTAAGGGTCAAATACGAGTCGTCTAAGGTCCTATTTTTGACTTAAGAAAAACAAGAAAACATTTTTTTTTTTTTTTTTTTTTTTAGGCGTGCAATAAATCGCTCTTCTCGAAACCATTTCAGGCGTGCGATGGCGTGCGATCGCACTCGCACGCCTCAAACGTGAAGGCCTGTATAATCCATGATGTGATCAATCCTAGCATAAAATAAGCTTTAAAATGACACCTTAATCATGGTCCTACAAATTTCCCATCAGTAAAATATAAGACCAGGTCCAGGAGCTATTTTTTGTCCGGAAAAGTGCCTCCTGAGTCCTGGTCGATGCACACTTATTGGGAGGCAAGCCTGCAATCCTGTATTTTACTTTAGGTAGGCATGTTCATAAAATTTTGAAAATAAAATTATATCTTTGAAAATGGAATACATGGAAACAAAGTACTTTACAATAAAAAATGATGGTTCAACCTTGTCTGCAGGCTGAATAATAAAAAAGTTATAACCAAAAGTAGTTTTCTACATATTTTTTTTAAAAATTCAAAAAAAATGTCGCCCTCTATAGTCAATGATATGAACATCCCTACTTTAGGGGGATAAATTGATTTGTCGGAATACACCGAAGTGTAAATTTAAAGGTAGATGACCCGATCACATTTTCGTAACACAGAATTATTTCAAACATACGGAGATTTTCATATCATATGAAAGCTCGTATTTTTCTCATCATCATACTGGAATTTGACGGCCTAAATCGGTATAATTACGGAGAAATTGATGAAATAACATCGAATTACCGCGAATGGTGGTAACCACCGATATAGTTTGTGTACTACTCAATGGGTACAGTTCACAGCATCTTGTGCATCTAAAATAAGAACCATTAGAGCTATGCAACTCAAACTTAGGAACACAACTTTTTTAAGGATGACCTTTCATGTAGAATAGAAAACTTCAAGTTGAAAATCGGAATGTGATCGGGTCATCTACCTTTAATGATGAAATGTACAGTCAATTCATGCATGCAGTATTTTAAGTATATGGTTTATTCTGTCAAATCAATTTATCCCCCTAAATTCAGGATTGCCGGCAAGCCTCCCAATAAGTGTGCATCGACCGTCCAGGAGGCACTTTTCACATGAGACATTTCCCCATTGAAACCTGTGCAAAATTGAAACCATTTTAGCTATAATTAGCATTACTTTCATGAAATCTAGTTGCTTGTGTGTGGTTATTTAGGCATCGGTGAATACATCCCAGTATGAGAGACTTTATGAGTCAATATTAAATGTGAGTAAACATGGATGTTTTATTTTTCCCCATAGACTTGCACAGTAAAAATACTGCCAAATTCTGCATACTTGTAATGGTGATTACTTATAAATACTGCCAACTTTTAAAACGAAGGGCTCCCTCTATCATCAGGCCTTCACGTTTGAAAATTGAAGGTGTGCTTTAAATCGCACTCCTCAAAACATTGAGGTGTGCTGTAGGTGTGCCATAAATTGCACTCCTCAAAAAAATTAGGTGTGCTGTTTTATGACCAAATCGGGATCGTGGAATCAAAACAAACTGCACATGGCGTAAGGTTGGGAGCGAGTCCCGGGTAATTAATCTACATTAATCAACAACAAAATAAGGTAGATTTGCCATTCCTGGGGTTAACTGTTAAGACAAGTAAACATGTATGTTAATGTATGTATACACTTTCATTTTCAGTGTTGAAAAAATCATACTTTTGATAAGAATAATTTAGTATAAGATCTTAGGTTAGGAGTTATTATCCCTAATGGTGTGGGTCAAGGGGTATTATGTGGGTTATTAAGGGTCAAATACGAGTCGTCTAAGGTCCTATTTTTGACTTAAGAAAAACAAGAAAACATTTTTTTTAATTTTTTATTTTTATTTTTTATTTTTTTTAGGCGTGCAATAAATCGCTCTTCTCGAAACCATTTCAGGCGTGCGATGGCGTGCGATCGCACTCGCACGCCTCAAACGTGAAGGCCTGTATAATCCATGATGTGATCAATCCTAGCATAAAATAAGCTTTAAAATGACACCTTAATCATGGTCCTACAAATTTCCCATCAGTAAAATATAAGACCAGGTCCAGGAGCTATTTTTTGTCCGGAAAAGTGCCTCCTGAGTCCTGGTCGATGCACACTTATTGGGAGGCAAGCCTGCAATCCTGTATTTTACTTTAGGTAGGCATGTTCATAAAATTTTGAAAATAAAATTATATCTTTGAAAATGGAATACATGGAAACAAAGTACTTTACAATAAAAAATGATGGTTCAACCTTGTCTGCAGGCTGAATAATAAAAAAGTTATAACCAAAAGTAGTTTTCTACATATTTTTTTTAAAAATTCAAAAAAAATGTCGCCCTCTATAGTCAATGATATGAACATCCCTACTTTAGGGGGATAAATTGATTTGTCGGAATACACCGAAGTGTAAATTTAAAGGTAGATGACCCGATCACATTTTCGTAACACAGAATTATTTCAAACATACGGAGATTTTCATATCATATGAAAGCTCGTATTTTTCTCATCATCATACTGGAATTTGACGGCCTAAATCGGTATAATTACGGAGAAATTGATGAAATAACATCGAATTACCGCGAATGGTGGTAACCACCGATATAGTTTGTGTACTACTCAATGGGTACAGTTCACAGCATCTTGTGCATCTAAAATAAGAACCATTAGAGCTATGCAACTCAAACTTAGGAACACAACTTTTTTAAGGATGACCTTTCATGTAGAATAGAAAACTTCAAGTTGAAAATCGGAATGTGATCGGGTCATCTACCTTTAATGATGAAATGTACAGTCAATTCATGCATGCAGTATTTTAAGTATATGGTTTATTCTGTCAAATCAATTTATCCCCCTAAATTCAGGATTGCCGGCAAGCCTCCCAATAAGTGTGCATCGACCGTCCAGGAGGCACTTTTCACTTTTTCGATCAAAAATAGCTCCTGGACCTGGTCCTACATGTATACTTTACTGTGTGTGAAATTGTGAAGAAAAAAACAGGAGTCAAAACTTGGCAACCATTGGGTAAAAACTCTGGGTGCCTGCTTAATTGGACAGGGTAAATATTAATAGATATGGATTTTCATATTAATTAAATGACGCAAAACTTTGGACTTCGGTCCTTCATAACATATGGAAACACACTACAAATGTGTGACCTTTTTTGACCATTTTTCTGTGTGGGCTAAGCCTTTTGTTAGGCCCAAAAAATTTAATTGTTTGGTTGTCCTCGACCGCCCGCACGTAATTCCAGGGCCGCACGAATATTTTTTTTATTTTTAAAAAGTTTTTATTTCATTTTTTTTAACAATTTGATAGCCCAAACGTACCGTTTTATACAACCTAAGTATTCGAACAGACCAACTCCGTTTCATCGGCAATATATAAACACTTCAACATCATCCCCAGTACGCAAATCCATGTAACCAGTGGTAACACGATGTTCATTACATAACATCGCACGGGTGTCGCGACTATTAAAAGGACTATGAAAATTGTTGGTTATTTTTCCTCAACAAAACAAAATTTCAAATTTTCTACACAAAAATCGACTGTAATTAGTCCAAGAAAATCTTGAAATGTCATGTTAAATTTCGATCTATCGTACCAATCATACCAATGCAAACTTGGTTGGGAAAATCCCCCCGGAAAATCCCTTTTATATGTAAACAATGTCTGGTTCCCGTATGTTATTTTCCCCATGTTACCGCGCCGTAAAATTGGTATCATGAATTTGAGATCGCACGTGTTCTGACGTAAAGCATAATGATTAATGATGCCGCCTAGGTTGCTGGAAACGGGTTTCATAAAGAAGTGACTAAGACTATGCCGCCCTCTACATTTTGTTATCAATGTAACGTGCTGTAATTTTTAGGTTCGGCTGGAAGCCACTGGGGGATCTACTCAAGATGGCGGCGCGTGTTCAAAACAAATATTTCTTCCGTTTAAAAAAATGTCAAAACGGAGGACATTAATTGGAATATTACGCAAATTATGAAACCCCTCTGCCAGGGATAAATTTGGAAATCAATATATTTTCTCGCAGAGAAGACAATGGACTATAAAGTAAGCTTATTTACTTTTTAAAGAGTGATATTTGAGGGTGATTTTCGGTCACATTTTTGGTCGCGGTTTCTCGCATTTATTGGTTTATTTTCGCGGCATTTCTCGGTTTTGGTTGCAAATCCTGTGAATCGCAGTTTTAGTAAACTCGCCTCTCTGTTTTTGCTTTAAAAAATCGTGGGATCCTCCGCTGTAGGTGATGAAAAAATGAAGGCCGGATAATGACTACGCCGGAGATGAAACTTTCACAACACTACAATATACCTGGACTTCTGAGTTCCCATTGAATTTAAAATTTTAAAATTTAAAAAAATAATAAAAAAATCTGCCCGCCCGCACCTCATCTCTGAGCTGTGTCGAGGACAACCAAACAATTATTTTTTTTGGCCTTGCGTCAACACGGACCAGGAGCCCAAGCGGCTCCTGGTCCTCAAATTTTTGAGAGAACCAGGAGCCGAATTTGCAAATTTGAAGAAAATACACAAAAACAGCTTCCGTCATATTTCACCATTTTAAAATTAACATTCTTTGATTGTTCTTTTAATTGCGTTTAATCGTGGTTCAACTTTCAATAATTTAAAAAAATCCTTGACTGCCCCCACCCCATAATGTACAATTATGATATAAAATTGGATAGATTGGCCCATATGTATCAATTGGTCAATTTTTGTATTTAAAAAGAAAATGGGCAAAACTATTAGCGAGACCAATACATATTGGGCGTAAATCATCCAATTTTATCATTATTATGTTTTGGATCCAATTTTATACCACACTTGGACACCTCAACACATAATAATATTGATTATTGGACGTCAGAGACTAGCTCACAATAATTTATTGAATAAAAGCATCAAGAGTCGGCATCAGATATTTTCTGGATTAAATTAGTCAAACCTTTGGTTCAGATTTAATGTTAAATGTTTAAATAATATGTATTTATTGTATGCCTACAATTTTCATTGTATGCCTTAAAAATTCTGATGCATTTTTAAGCTCTAGGCATGTGTAGTTTGCGTCCAGTTGGACGCACAAGTTCCCGAAACCCCAAAACAAACGTTTGACAAAATATTAATAATAAGCTTATTACTATATTAGAAGAAAAAAATTGTCAGCTAGAAATCACTCTTAATTTAAAAGGTATATGACCCAATCACTTTTTTTGGGCTATGATTTTTTTTCACATCAAGATATTTTGGTATCAGAAGAATCCCCATATTTTTCTCATTATTTCTGTAAAATATTAGGGCCAGAAATGTTTCATTTGGAAATTATAGGCTAAAATGTGGTGAATTACTGCCAAAGGTGGTTAACCACCAGCCAGTCTGTGTACTACTCAATGGGCACATGTCTTTTGACCTTGCGCTTCTAAAAATAAAACCATTGGAGTTGTGCAACTCAAACTTTGGAATGCAACAATTTTAAGGATGACCTTTCATGTAAAATAGAAAACATCAAGTTGAAAATCTACCTTTAATTAATGCAAATTTATGATGGAGATTCACTTGAAATGGGATTATTTAGTGAAATCTGTGCATTTTATTACACTTATGCATGCTTGGCAAAATGTGATTTTCGCTGTGGATTTTCACTTTCGAGTTTACTAGCTCACATTTCCCTGTCAATACTACATGCATACTTCTTTTGTAAATACTGCCATAGTAAAAATGGGCATAGTTGAATATTAATATTAACCAAACACTTGGCACTGATTTTGGTAATCTGGTCATTTGATCAAATTCTCATGAGTGGATAAATGTCAATCCATTGTTTATGGGTCAAAGGGAAAGGGTTATGGTTTGAAATTGGAACAGCAACTGGATTATTTGGGCCTCTGCTGCTGCTTCTGACTTGTTACTGGATAAGGGAAGGTTGGAAGAGGGCTAGAAGACCTAGTAATCGTACATGTACCTTTGATGCACAACATTAATAATGCAAAGTGCGTAGTGCATGCATGTTACAAGAAAGTGAAATTGGACATTTTCAGTTTCACACCTTCAGATTGGTTTGAAACTGTACCGAACTAGTAACTTAGAATGTTTGAATAAAAACAATAATGCATCCAAATACCTAGTTTGAATTGCATCATACACGGAAATGTGAACAATACATCAACAAGAACAGCTAGTTATTTTATCAAATGTTTAATGTGTTCAATAGTTGTTTTTGTTTTGTGTTTTGGTGACATTATTATATATGTAAAGTAAATAATAAAAATAGCTAATAATAATAGTTTAAAAGTTTAAATGAATACATAGCAACTTTGTAATTATGTATGCATCTGGTTCATCTGTCATTGCAGACAATAGCAGACGTAATCCGGACATGTCTGGGACCAAGATCTATGTTGAAGGTAAGTCAATTAACAGGAAGATTAACAGACGAACACTTGTTTAACCAGAATTGGCCAATGTCTCAGTTTGCAACCAACCAAGCAATCTCCCAGTCCATTCAGCACTCATCTTTTTGTTGCTGATATTTGTAGTTGTTGTTTCTCAAACTTTGTCATGTCACTCATTGTCACTTTGCATTTACTGCAGATTCATTTACCAAAACAAAGCCCCCAAAACACTGCACAGCTTATTTAGGGAAAGTAATAATAATAATAGCGACAAGGCACATATATCCACCAGGGTTAGCAGTAACTTTAAAAACCGGGAGTTCTCAAAGCTCCCGAGCCCCCCCTGAATTTTAAAAAGTGGGAGCTCAATTCAAAAACCAGGAGTTCTTGAAAATTCTTTGAAAATTCTTATCAAATCCAGTAACTCGTAAATTTAGTGCCAGCGCGCCTATATTACCTTCTTGAATCCCCCCCCCCAAAAAAAATAATAATAATAAAAAAATATTAAAAAAACTTTCTAAAAAAATAAAAATAAGCTTACTTAAAAAAACATGTGGTCGGGTAATTCATGATTATTTGATGCAAATGTAAAGCGGAGATGTATTTGAAATACATTTATTTAGTCAAATCTGTGGATTTTTTGTACTCATATGCTCGCAAAATGTGATTTTTACTTCATTATCGGCTGCGCTGCGCGTCGCCGGCCATCTTTAAACTTTGATTGACAGATCGAGTTTGTTATTGTTATAGCGCCATCTATTGACGAAATTGTGTAATTTCTAAATGTAGACTTCAATGCCGCGCGACTTAGCTGAGGAAAAGTGTCATACACGGTGAAATATCACATTTTAGTGAGCACAGGAGTACCCAAAATGAACTGATTTGACGAAATAAATCTATTTCAAATGAATCCCCGCTATATATTTGCATTAAATAATCACGATTCAGCCGACAAGGTGTTTTTTAAGTAAGCTTATTATTATTATTTTTTTTTTTCATTCATAAATTTCTGGCGCGCGCCGCGCTCCCGAACTGATGGGAAAATATTATTTATGACGCGCACTCGGAGAAAACGGCGCTGTGCGCGCCAAAACGCCATTTAGCGCGAAGCCTGATATCCACTCTAAATAAGAGCGTTCAAGGCACGAACAAAAAATACAGTATAAATAAAAAAAACCCCGATAAACAACAACAATAAAATGCATACCCTTCTTACATAAAAAAAGAATGGACAATAAGGGTATATGGTATACAATATGAAAAACTTATTACAAAATGTCTCAGACATCGGATATGCCAACTACTGTGTCCCTTGGTGTTACGTGATTGGTTCCTACCTCCTCAGCTGTGCGTCGGGATCCCGGGAGGCAGTCCCAATCATCCAACACTGCGGGACCAGTAGTTTGTACTACTCCCTTTCAAACCATATTGTACAACTACCAAATCAGTACCTCAAAAGATGAATCTTAGTTGGTTATAAATACTGATCATAGAATTAAAAAGAAAGATGTACAAACTTGGATTGGAAACAAAGGATACAAATAGTATTGACATTGGGACAAGTATTGAAATTACTGCGACATGTTCCATTATTTTGTGTCATAGATATTTAATTCCATCCGCTTAGTAGCTAGCTCTAGAGCAGGGGTGGGCAACCTACGCATGCGGCCCGTCAGTGGGTTTTTTGCGACCTGCGAGATAATCAAGAAAATTGAAAAATAAATATATTTTACATCATCACAAAAAACGAGCTAGCTGCTTAGCATTTATCGGCACAAATGATGTTCCTCAACGTGCGTATGTTTATTTTCCCCATTAATTGTAATCTGTCAGTGGCATGACCAGAGGGGGGCGACGGCCGATCACCTCCACCCCCAATATTGACGTTGTGTCGGTTGAGATTGGCATTGTCGGTTTATTTGACGAGAGGAATCATGAAATTATGATGGTCAAAAGTACACAGATGTCTATCTTCGTGCGCTAAGCGCGCATATGTGTCCTAAAGCTGCAATATTATTTAGTAACGGTTTGTTTAGAGCCAAAATATACCAAATATACTTCAATCATGCCAAAAATAAGTGTAAAGTGGACAATTTTCGCTCGCTACGCGCGCATTGCTTGACTCAGAACAATCTTGTCGGTTGACTTTCATTATTGCCACCTCCCCCATATGAAGAACGCCACTGTCATCTGTACTGTATTGAGATTACGTTTTTGTGAAGATAGATTATTAAGCACACACGCCTATTGCTATCGGAATCAAAGGTTTGAAATCAACAGCAGGTCATTGCTACACAATTTGGTTAGGTGCAGCCCAGTTCACTCCTTATATCTGGCCCATTCATTCAAAAAGGTTGCCCACCCCTGCTCCAGAGGTAGGCAGATGTGTGTTGCTTTTCCAATTTACATGAATTAAAATTACATCTCTTTTTTCCATTTCTATAACTCTAACCCTACTACATCATACAACACCACAGCCAGCAGCACTTCTAGGCAAGCCTTTTGTTAAGCGGGCACCCAGGAGGTTTTTAACCCCCTGGTTGCCAAGTTTTGGCTCCTGGTGTTTTCCAAGCTTTGCACAGTAAAGAAGGACCAGGAGCCATATTTTGGTCAGAATAGTAAAAAGTGGCTCCTGGTCAAGACCTGCTTAACAAAAGGCTTGCTTCTAGGCGCAGGCACACAACTTCTATCCCATGCTGCGATACACCTAGTGTATATACATGTACATGGTGTGCTAAAATGTAGCCTGGGCAGCCCATAACTTTTAGTGTGATAGTTACAGTCCGACCCCAAATTATTCGGATTACTCTGTTATCCGGAAGTCATAACCTGTGTCTAAAAATACTAACAACAATATTTGCAGTCATTTGCAATCATAATTCAATATTTTTTCAAGGTTTCATATGGTATATTACACTCACCAATTGCAATGCAATCTCGGCTTTCTTAAAAATCACCCGCAATTACAACAAATCGAATGTTTTCCTTAAGCAATATTGTAATTTCTCTTAATTTATTTTTACATATAAACATTTTCCCTGCAATTCATACTTGATGCACTGTCTAATCTTGGACAAAAGAGGGCAGTATTAAAAGCACAGTCTTGCAATTATGATAAAGTGAACACACCCACTAACTACATAGCCAGTGAGTAATAGCGAGGTGTTTTCTTTCTATGGGCATTGAGCAAGGCAATTAAACATTGAACAGGAGGAATACACTTACATTTTTGTGTGTACACTGACTCAAGAAAAGCTCATCTCTGGATGGTTCCCTCATAAATTTGGTTAGAAAATATTGCAGTTTTATGGTGCTCTTCAAAATAATATGAATATTTACTCCTTTATTTGTCTTTGTTTTTACTGTTAATTAAGGTAATATGTTGCTTATTGTGAAACACATTTTCACAACCCATATTAACAAAACAACAAATTGTGGATTACAATTACATAATTTTTCCTTTACCGTATGGGAAAGTGCATAGTGATGTCAGGGAATTCTAAGTGGAGTGGAGTTGAGAAATCAGAGACTAAGATTTTCACACTTCTGAAAAATAGGAGGGGGCAAGTGTTACATGTAGATGTTTTCATCTTCCTATTACAATTAATTTGAAACATAAATTTGTAAAAAAATATCCTTAAGAAATAGGTTTGCAAAAAAGATTATATAATATGCACTAGAAGTGGAATCCAAAAAATGAAGTCTGAATCTTTCCCAAGATTTGTAGAAAAAAACAAGGTTCCATATCGGTACAGTACATTACAATTATGCACATTACATTACAAGTATGCACATTACTCAAATAATCAATATGAATGTTTGAATTGCAAATGGTGTTTCCTGTCATTCAATCCTAATACAAGTACATAACTATAACAGACAAATGAGATATTAAAATCAATTTATGTAGCTGCAAAGAGAAATACTAGTAATAATTGGTTTGCAATGCTTGTCTTTGATTCACATTATGCTTGATTAAAAATGGAACGCACAATTCTAGGTCACAAAATATAATATTAATGTGTAAAGAAAGTAAGTTTTAGCCAAACTTGTTGGGTTGATATTGTGCATGCATTTGTGACTCACAATTTTAATGTAATCTTGATGAAAGCATAATCATGGATGGACTGATTTGTGTTTGGTATGCACATCAGGTGTGTTATGTTTGCCATCTGTACCATTAAGCGTACATCAGTGAAAGAGTGGGTAAGAACTTCCTACGGTCTACATAACTTGAATGGTAACTTTGAATGAAGCGAATAAACAACATAACATTGTAATTCAAAATAAAAGCAATGTAAAATAAAAGCAACCAATCTGAGGCCAAGAAAACAACAAGTTTGTCTCAGAAGATCCCGCCTGTAGCTTTAAAATTCACATTTTACCGCATAACTTATTTCCTCCCATTTTTTTCTTAACTTTTGAAAATGATGGTGTGAGCCAAGTTGTGAATGTATGGAATGTCCGTCCTCCCCCCCCCCCCCCCCCCCCGTTTTAAAACAGTATTTAAACTCAAGGAAAACAACTTGCTCCAGTGATTTATTGGACTATGCTTCACATTTTAATTTCACATTGTGAAATATAGGGATCAACCAGTTATCGGATCGGCCCAATATTTAGACATATCGGACAAATATCGGAATCTGTAGAAAATTGTCCTTGCCCCCCATATTGCTTGCCAATGAAAAACAACAACAACAATGGGTTTTTATGCCAAAATGTGTCTGTTAAATATGCATTTTTCAGTTCCTTTGAATACAATTCCCCCATTATTCCATTATTTACTAATTTGCTAATATACATTATGTAATCCGTGTTTTTTCTATCATTATAACCTTTTTGAGTCGATCCCCCACAATATTTTTAAGTGATTTCCTATTTTATAAAGACTCAATAAAAGAATCGGATCAGATCAGATATCGGCTGACATTATAAATTAATTATCGGTTATCGTATCGGAAGGGAAATGTCACATCAGTTGATCCCTAGTTAAATACCATATATATCAGCTTCATTTCTTGCTTTACAGAGCCCGTCTCATAAATAAAAAAATACACATTTCGCATATTAATTACAATGAAACGAGATAATATAAATGCAGTGAAAGATAATGCAACACTGGTCAAAGGAAACTTCCTTCCAAACTTGTTTTCCTCACTTAATTTTTCAATGGGGACCAGGGGTTGAAATAAAGAATTAAAAACCAAGAACTATTTTTTATCTCACAAATTTGCACTGGGCCCCTGGCTCACAGATATTTTCATACAGGACCAGGAGCAATTTGTCACATACCTGGGGCTATTAACCCTAACCCTCCTGCTCCTGGACACTACAAAACAAGACAGTGCTACAATCTTGTACCCCGTGCCACGCTCAGAGCGTGGTTCAACTGGTTAAAAACTTAAGTTTTTTGAACCTCCGCCGTGTAGCTCAGTTATTAGAGCATCAGACTTGCCCGCACGCGGCCCGGGTTCGATTTGCAGCGCTTGCGGATACTTTTTTCCCATCAAATTTGACCCGTTTTTCTCCCCGGATAGTTTAATTAACAAAAATACGCCCCGGGGAGTTAGGGTTCAGGGTAAACCTCAGAAAAATGAATGACCGGGGGCAATTTTCAATGTAAAACTTCCTTATGGTCCTGTTGATACGATTTACATAAGAACCGGGGTAATTTTGAGGTTCAGCGGGGTAATTTCCTTGCTCCTGCTTATTTCAAGCCCTGATGGGGGCACCCATAAATTATCATTATACATGTATATCCCTTTTTATGCATATCTCACCATAAACGGTATGTTATGCCGATGCCCTAAATTATTGTCTCCATATAACTTAAATAAAGTACATGCTGGGATTTTAAAATTCATAATCATGAAACTCTCGCATGGTTTGTTTGCACAATCCCAAATGATCTAATAGGAAAGTTGTAGTCCCAGCGGCAAAACGAAAAGTACTTTGAATCCCTAACTGAAATGTGTGACATTGCTTGTTTATCTATGCTTTATTTAATATATAGTAATACACAGCCCCCAGAGATGAGGCTAATGGTTGGTTATATACTGCTCACAAAAAGTATCGAAACACTTAGAAATGATCCAATATATAACGGCTCGAAAGGGTATGCATCAATCGAAGCAAATAACCAAGTGCATAATTTTGTTCTGCGTATTTTGACACCTCGATCGATGAGATACGATGTTTCGGAGCGGAGTTATTGTCATTTCAATGGTCGTGGGTACAGTTTCAAAAGTGACAATCATCCTATAGAAAGAGGTTTGCATTACTGTTTAGAATGATCAGATTCTTGATTTTCAATAGGGATGAATGTCACTTTTGAAACTGGACTCACGATTATTGAGATGACAATAACTCTGCTCCGCAACATCGTATCTCAACGATCGAGGTGTCAAAATACGCAGAACAAAATTATGCACTTGGTTATTTGCTTCGAATAATGCATACATTTTCGAGCCGTTATATATTGGATCATTTCTAAGTGTTTCGATACTTTTTGTGAGCAGTTTATTAATGTAATTGGTATGTATAGTTCAGTCAGTTCCAAATTGGCGAAACCTGTTTACAGCAATGAATGAATTCAGAAGAGCGTCGCGGACAAAACACTCGCATTGCGCAATGTGACGTGCAACGTCAAAGTGTCATTGTATGCGTGACACTTGCATATATTCCAAAATCGCGCTTATACGCTTCGATTACTTTCACGCGCGGACAGAAAAAAACAAATATTTCTCGCCAATTTGGAACTGATTGAACTATAGACATAAATATCAATATCAAAGTGGCAAAACACTTATTTTCAAGTGAAAGGCCTATTTAATTTGGCAAAGAACTGTCTGGTCAAATTGTTTGGTAGGATTGTATGTTGATATACTGGGGTTCATCAATTAAATAGATGTGAAACTGGGGTATTGTCGTATGTTTGCAATTTATGAAAATAGTAGCCATGAAAATAGTAGCCATGAAAATAGTTTTACAAATTGATGCCCAGTGTGTATTTGCATTATTTATTACATTAAATGGTGATAACAACATGCAATGGTTTTATACATGTGGATGAAATATCAAGAGTAATATATCCAGTTAATCATTTTAACTTTTCAGGTAGGAGGATACCTGAGTCGCCGATGTCATCTTCTGATCGTTTTTTTACTCTTTGCATTTAGGCGACTTTTAGGACTTTTTGTGTGCATAATGCTGTGCATTAAATGCACACATAACTATTCCGAGTCTCATAGTGATTAGTAGAAAATCACTTGAGACATAGACTACTACACGTAGTCACCTATATTTAGAAAAACAGATTAAACATACATATTGGTCCTAATTTGTACTTATTTTCCTTTATAGGGATGGGGCACTCGTCAATTTTTTTGGCCTTACTGATAATGATATGTAACATTTATCACGGGTTTAACTGAAGGGCTTCAAACCAGAACAGCCTATAAACACATTTCATAGAAAAAATGTTTTTAAATCATTTTCCTTGGGATGAAAACTAAAAATGTTGAGCAGATAGCTAGATATCGCATGGTTATAATATTGCCATCTTCAGTAGATACTGCTATAACATACATTGACAATCTGTTATCTTCAGTTTTGATAGCAAATATTGCTATAACATACTGTAACCAGAAATGTTTGCGTCAGAGTTGTAGCTATCCACATTTTAGTGCCGTTTTAACATCTCACAAATTTATCACCACGCTCTTGCATTCTCAGCCATTTTCTGGCATTTGATGTACATTTACTCAATTGTTGAGTCTTAGTGCTGGTTAATTTGCCTGAAAATACTTTGTAGCAGTGCATTGCAAAGTTTACATTCATGAAATGTTCATGCTGTAAATTAGGCCAGTATTGCTGATTCGCGAAATGTTAAACGCTTGTACATTTCTGGTTTTACAGTATTTTGTCAATCTGCTATCTTCAGTAGATAGTAAATATTGCTATAACATATTTTGACAATATGCTATCTTCAGTTTAGATAGCAAATATTGCTTTTTAAATATTTTGACAATCTGCTATCTTCAGTTTAGATAGCAAATATTGCTATAACATATTTTGACAATATGCTATCTTCAGTTTAGATAGCAAATATTGCTTTAACATATTTTGTCAATCTGCTATCTTCAGTAGATAGTAAATATTGCTATAACATATTTTGACAATATGCTATCTTCAGTTTAGATAGCAAATATTGCTTTTTAAATATTTTGACAATCTGCTATCTTCAGTTTAGATAGCAAATATTGCTATAACATATTTTGACAATCTGCTATCTTCAGTAGATAGCAGGTATAGCCCGGGCGGGCCCGCCCGGCACTGGGCTAGGCCGCCTGGCACTCTAATTTTTAATTTTTTTTATTACTATTTGTGGATAAAATCATTAAACTGCCTCATAAAACAAGAAATGATGTGGCAGGAACCCTCAAAGTGCATTAAAAAAGCCTAAAAACACAGGCCGCGATGAATTTTTATTTTTTAATAGCCCGATCGGGCAAGCTGTTGAGCAAAATAACTTGCCCGAACCTTGCCCGAATTTGTTTTGACTGGAAACTGAGTCGGGGTCATCATCAGGTCATGAGGTATGCCGAGTGCTGACTATGCCAGGTTGAAATGCAATTGTATTGTACATGTTTGTATTTGTTTTTCTACAGTCTACGGACAGTTTTATTTCTGTTTTAAAAACAAGTCAGCGACAATTTGATGAACTTTATTGTGGTAAGAATGAAATCTTAAGCTTAGCTATAGAGTCAATAGTCAACCCATTGCAGCATACTGAAAAATGTGATTGCCCGAACGGGCACTGCTACTTGAAAATGTAGTAGCCCGAAATGAAAAGCACTTGCCCCGGGCATTCGGGCAGCGTAATTGTCGCAGCCTGTAAAAACATCCCGGCCCCTGAGCCGCGAGAGTTATGTAACCAAATAGCAAAATATTGAGCCCGTCCGGTCGCTTCGCTCCCTCCGTTCGCCATTTTGCCACCTGGCACAAAAGTTGGCCTACAAGTAGCTACAACCCTGGGTATAGCTATAACATATTTTGACAAACAGTTGACAAACAGTTGCATGTATCTTTAGTTTAGATAGCAAATATTGCTATGACATTTTTTGACAATCTGCTATCTTCAGTTTAGATAGCAATTATTGCTATAACATTTTTTGACAATCTGCTATCTTCAGTAGATAGCAAATATTGCTATCACATATTTTGGCAATCTGCTATCTTCAGTTGATAGCAAATATTCCTGTAACTTATATTCAAAATTTGCTATCTTCAGTAGATTTGGCTATATCATACATGGCAACAATCTGCTATCTTTAGTAGATAATTTATAGTGCTATATCAGGCCTTCTCAAACGGTGGGGCGCGCGCCACTTGTGGCGCATTGCATCAGTCCGAGTGGCGCGCGGAAGGACGCATGGAGAAAATTAAAAAAATTATTTAAAAAAAAAGAAAGAATAAGAAATATATCCCCAACTTCAACCCCAGATCGAAAGAAGCATGAAGAGCCACTTCAGCCACTAACTGCAGTGAGATAAGTCATGATAAGTCATAAGTCATAAATCAACATCTCTGTATTTCTTGTACCATATTGCATGCAAATATAGCTCTCCTTAGCCTCTTAAAAGGGGGTAAACCCATGAGCTTGGACCCCCCCCCCCCCCCCCCTGCACCAGGAACCATAAGGCGGGTCCCTGGACCCCACCCATTTTTCGCTCAGCTCGCAGGGATAGTGGCGCTTCTAGATCACTAACATCTCAAAAGTGGTGCTTCACAAAATCTAATTGAGAAGGCCTGTAATATCATACAATGACAATCTTCTATAATTGGGTTTTTAACATTTTGCAAGGTAATATCTTCAGTCGATATCATATAGCTGATATTGATAGAACATATATTGAAGAAGTGATATCATCATTATGTAGCAAAATATGCAAACTGAACCGACACCTTTTCACTAAATTTAACAAAACGTTAAACCTAACCCTTTCCAATGCCTCGCCTAAATTACTTCTTTATTAGAATTCAGTAGAATTCATTGAAAATCAATGAGTGGACTTGCTGATCAAGGTTTGCCTGATATTAAATTATATATTCAGTTTGTCAGTCAAATAAAAGAAAGGTTATCAATGCAAATTAAATGTTTACATCAAGAGCTGCATGTAATTTGCATTGATTAAAACTATTTTCCTTGCTTTTAGTTATACTGTGAGCTACACTTCTTGAAGCAAATGTTGTTCTCTATGGGTAATACGCTACTTACACGTAAAGATGGAACCATTGAAAGCGAGGCTCTCCCTCACCACACACTATCACGCCACACTGCGTTGTGGTTTCATGCAGGTTTGTGCATCACGTCACGCGCGCGATGAGGGGAGAGACTCGCGTATAGGGTACTACATGTATAGATCCCAGCCATGCATGAAGTCTTTGACGGAATTAATGCATGAAGTCTTTGACGGAATTAATGCATGCATGGGACCAACAAAAGTTGTTTCCCTTTTTTGTCTCGCCCTGATGTAATCAGAAAGAGACTATGTTATCACTATTTCTGTCCGGCGTCTGGCGTATGCCGTATGCCGTATGCCGTATGCCGTCCGCCGTGTGCTAAGAAATACCTTTGTGACGCGATATCTGGAGATCCGTAAGGCCTATCGTGATGGGACTTGGTGGAGGGAAGGGGGGTGGTGCGTTCTGTTGCTGATTGATTTTTCAAGGTCATCGGGGGTCATACAAGGTCATCGGGGTCAAATATGCTTAAAACTTTTGAGACGCGTTGTGACGCGATATCTAGAGATCCGTAAGGCCTATCTTGATGGGACTTGATGTCAGGGAAGGGGGTGGGGTGTTCTTTTGCTGATTAGATTTTCAAGGTCATTGGAGGTCATCGGGGTCAAATATGCGGTCAAATAAGATCCGTAAGGCCGATCTTGATGGGATTTGGTGGAGAGAAGGGGGTGGTGTGTTCTTTTTGCTGATTAAATTTTCAAGGTCATTGGAGGTCATTGGAGGTCATCGGGGTCAAATATGCGGTCAAATAAGATCCGTAAGGCCGATCTTGATGGGATTTGGTGGAGAGAAGGGGGTGGTGTGTTCTTTTTGCTGATTAAATTTTCAAGGTCATCGGAGGTCATTCAAGGTCATCGGGGGTCAAATATGGGGTCAAATAGATCAGTAAGGCCTATCTTGATGGGATTTGGTGGAGGGAAGAGGGATGGTGTGTTCTTTTTGTTGATTAAATTTTCAAGGTCACCAGAGGTCATCGGGGTCAAATATGGGGTCAAATAGATCAGTAAGGCCTATATTGATGAGATTTGGTGGAGGGAAGGGGAGTGGTGTGTTCTTTTTGCTGAATAAATTTTCAAGGTCATCAGAGGTCATTCAAGGTCATCGGGGGTCAAATAAGATCCATAAGGCCTATCTTGATTGGATTTGGTGGAGGGAAGGGGGATGGTGTGTTCTTTTTGTTGATTAATTTTTCGGGGTCATCGGGGGTCAAATATGGGGTCAAATAGATCAGTAAGACCTATCTTGATGGGATTTGGTGGACGGAAGAGGGATGGTGTGTTCTTTTTGTTGATTAATTTTTCGGGGTCATTGGGGTCAAATATGGGGTCAAATAGATCAGTAAGGCCTATCTTGATGGGATTTGGTGGACGGAAGAGGGATGGTGTGTTCTTTTTGTTGATTAATTTTTCGGGGTCATCGGGGGTCAAATATGGGGTCAAATAGATCAGTAAGGCCTATCTTGATGGGATTTGGTGGACGGAAGAGGGATGGTGTGTTCTTTTTGTTGATTAATTTTTCGGGGTCATCGGGGGTCAAATATGGGGTCAAATAGATCAGTAAGGCCTATCTTGATGGGATTTGGTGGAGGGAAGGGGGGTGGTGTGTTCTTTTTGTTTATTAATTTTTCGGGGTCATCGGGGGTCAAATATGGGGTCAAATAGATCAGTAAGGCCTATCTTGATGGGATTTGGTGGACGGAAGAGGGATGGTGTGTTCTTTTTGTTGATTAATTTTTCGGGGTCATCGGGGGTCAAATATGGGGTCAAATAGATCAGTAAGGCCTATCTTGATTGGATTTGGTGGAGGGAAGGGGGGTGGTGTATTCTTTTTGCTGATTAAATTTTCAAGGTCATCGGAGGTCATTCAAGGTCATCTGGGGTCAAATAAGATCCGTAAGGCCTATCTTGATGGGATTTGGTGGACGGAAGAGGGATGGTGTGTTCTTTTTGTGGATTAATTTGTCGAGGTCATCAGAGGTCATCTGGGGTCAAATAAGATCCGTAAGGCCTATCTTGATGTGATTTGGTGGAGGGAAGGGGGTTGGTGTGTTCTTTTTGCTGATTAAATTTTCAAGGTCATCAGAGGTCATCTGGGGTCAAATAAGATCTGTAAGGCCTATCTTGATGTGATTTGGTGTAGGGAAGGGGGTTGGTGTGTTCTTTTTGTTGATTAAATTTTTCAAGGCATTACATCCCTTGCATTAACTACAATGCATACCTCTGTGACAGTGCTACATTGTATCATATGTTTCATCATCATTTCTTTCAAGTCACTTTTGATGAACAGGCGAGACGCGCCGTTCGAGAACCGCCTTGTCTTCAGGGTTTTTGTTTGTTTTCAGTTCTATTTTCTTATTTTCTCAGATGTTCTCATTTTTGTTCAGCAAAATTTATGCCAATTTTGAAAATGTCAACTATTTAAGTTAGTTTTTGTTTTTTACTGTAAATTGGAAATTATTGAGCTGTTGAAAAAAAAAATCCAATTTACCGCCAGCACTAGAAATTGTCTGGTCCTTGTGTCGCCACTTCCGCCTTCGGCACGCTAGCCAATTGCGCCCCTGGCTTAGTTGTTTCCTCGTTTGCGACCCTCCTTCTGTTGTCTTCACGCGAGGTAACTAGACATTTTAAAAGTCTAAATGTTATTATTTTTCATTATCATCTACCCGACTGGGATACGTGACCGCAAGGTGTTGAATTTCAGGGGCTTTACCATGCTTTATGTAGGTCTTGTGACAGATAAAGCGCTTGCCCTGTAAGCAAGAGGTCCTGGGTTCGATTCCCGAGCGAGATCGGTTTTTTATATTGTCTATTTGAAATTGCGAACCTGTTTAAATATTTATAATATCATCTCCCCGCTCTAAATTGACAGTTCAGAATCATTGCTCCAAAGTAGCTTATTAGTGGAACCACTAGCCTAGCCACTTGAGCATTCTGTTCTCATACCGATCATTTTGAAATAGCTTTTAGCATATTACTCTTTTTTCTTTTTTTTCTCTCTTTGAGTCGACTGTAAAATATGCATAAAACATTGTTATTGACCTTCAACATACATCTTGTTTGTCTCTTGTAACAAATTTATAGCTGCAAGGAAAGTGTGTGCAATGAATTTTAAAACCGGGATTAGGTAACTCACAAGAGGATTCTAGCTAGCTATGTGTGTGACAGGAATTTGTAAAATATGTTGACGATAAAATCTGGCTATTTGTTTCACATTCTTTGAGTGGGCATATTTTAAGATGGGTCCCTGGCTATGCACTTCTACATGTATTTCTTGTAGTTAAGTTTTACATCAGCCTTTGAATGAGGATTTTTAGAGACGACTTGGCACGGCAATTTCAGATATTTTGAAAATGGCTCCTGTTCTAAAGATAGGAAAAATATGAAGCAAAACCCAGGGGCATTAAGGCAAATACATGGGCTCCGAAGGCAATGGCCTTCGAAAGCAATAATGTATGGTGTTTAGCAACAACCAAGGAATCATGGGTAATTTGTCGGGAAAGGTAGGCTGGATTATCAATGGAGAGAATACAATTTCTGTGAACAATCTTTAAGAGGGACAGGTGTTCGGTTTGACATTATGAACTACTCTTTTAAATGTCATTTGTCAAATTAACTTTTTAAAATGCTCTTTGCTGTACTTGTAAAACTCTATAGCTTAATATCATTTGGGACAATATGAGTGTTGTACATTTCACAGTGTTCAAAATAAGTGGGTATCCGTATATCTGAACTAATAACATTTGCTGATGGATAATCAGGACTTTTGCCTTTGTAGATGATCCAATTGACAACTAAGAATTTGACACTAAAGGGTTTAATTGTATTAATCGTAAATCTTCTGATGGGGTATCCGTTGGACAACAACATATCATTGCATGTTCAAATTATTTTGGATATACATGTATACTGGTCGGATTGTCCTCTCCTTATCATTTTGGCAAGTTCCTTCATAAAATGATAAGCTCTTGAAATAAACATATTTATGGGTGCCTGCAGGAACAGCAACCGGTATACAAATTCTGTGGTTACTGAACCCTCTGTAAACATATTTTATGAACAATAAATTAACTTGAATTAAAAAGCTATTCACTTCTTTTTTGTGTGGAATCTCTTATAGCTCCGTATTGTTATGAAAGTAAATTGCATTGCAGGCTTAGATATTCTAAATAACCACCCTTTCATAGCCATTTACCCCTTGCAAAAATTACAAGCCCTTGAATATTCAGAGGAGATTGTAAAGCCAAAAGGACCTTAACACCCTCATTATAGTTGAGCCATAGTTGCATTATAACAACACAGTACCAATGCAGACTACTCTATTCTCCTTCAGACAGTCTGCTAAGAAAGGTGCTACTTAATGTCTGATGTCATCAATGTTTAATGGAGACTTGCAAACGATGCTAATCCCAGGAGTGTTGTCTATTTGACTCTGAGGATGCTAAAACCCTCCTCTTATCGTTGCTACAGATAGAAAGTCAATGTCAGGTGGAGCCTTGGTTGAATAACACATGTACCATGAAAACGTGCTTGAAATGAATATGAAAATGTGCAGGGATCTGTTTATTAATCAGGGAAGGGGTATAAACCTTTAAAGGGGTAAGAGGGTGTAGAATTTAGAAAGTAAAGTATGTGGATCCTTTAGTAGTCTTCAGCTCTTCGGAAACAAATTGTAAAGGAGGTGTTTCTAATGATTAACAAATTAATGCCATATCAAAAAGAATTGTTCATTTAAAAATGTGGGTAAATGTGATTACGGTACATGTAAATCTCCTGAAGATTGACTTTCTGAAAATAATTTATAAAATCAGATATGAGAGAAAATCTTCACTGATAAAATGCAAATCAATACAATAAATGTGAAACGTTGGTTTAACTTTGTTTACAGTTTTATGATTTTTTTAAAAATCAATGAACACATTTTTATTCACCCTATAGTGTTAGTTCAAAATGAGGTAATGGGCTGATGATCCATCCATCCCTTACTGTAAATCAATTAGATAAAGTAATTGTTCCAATTAGTTGCACAATTACCAGGACTGTATTATTATTCCAAAGCGCTGCAATATGTCTATTGCAGATAACCAATTTCTATGCATGTACTTTTCACAAATTAAAATATTTTTTACATTATACATCTTGGAGCTTTTATTCACTTTCCAATTAAAAAAGCAATGGTTTAAGTTGGTATTACTGAAATAACAATTGGACATTTAACAGATGTAGGATTCAGAGAAAGATGTTGGACCATTATTGTCTAGATATTAGATTAGAAAAGAGGAAGACATCAGCTTTCAATGATGAAGACATCAGCTTTCAATGATATACTATGTAAATGCAGCACAATATGAGCATAATCATGAAACATTATACCAATAATGAATGTTTATGAGTGCAATGGTACAAATATTTTCATGAGGTGAAAGATGCAATTGCATCTTTCACCTCATGAAAATATTCGTTCTTTGTTTTATACAATAGTAAGAAAATCATTGTTATTTTGTAGCAAATTATATGAAATATAAGGCCGAGCGACTTAATTACCTTTCAATGTATCGTAGGGGTCGATGCACGGCAAATCGTGCAATGGACAGATATTTAATCACACGTGACCTATAATAATCCTCCAATGAAATAACAATGATTTTCTTAGGTGTTGTATAAAGGGGATTAAAAAAAGATAAAATCTTTTTGAGGAGTGTTTAGTGCCATAAGGTCACCTGCTGCTACGGCTCTCATTTGGTTATGGCCATGTGTATTGAACTCACCACCCAAAAAGAGTGGCGGCGTTGCATTTTTAGTGACGAATCATCCATCTCTCTCTATTAACTCAACAACTAAATATGGGAGAGCAATGGTTAAGGTGTCATGTGAAAGCCCGTTAATCTAGCTACATTGTGTGAATAACTCCGGTATTTCTATCACTGTTGGGCTGAGGTATGATTGATTATATTTCGAAAGTCAAGGGTGGCGGCGGTGGTGCTGTGTACAAACTCTATGGGGAATATGGAAAATGTTTCCAATTTTGCGTTCAATTTACTATAACTCCTGATCCCGTATGGTACAAATAATAATAATAATAAACTTGTATAGCACATAACACAAAAAGCTTCTAGGCGCTTTACACAAACCATGAAAATGCAGATACATCGAAATTAGTTATGCTTAGAGGAATAGTACAAAATATAAAATAACAAAGTTAAAATACTGCATAAAATTGACACCAATGACACAAGGTTAAAAGATGAACAACTATGACAAATTGATAAAAAACATCATAGATAGACTACAGCATAAAATTGAAACCAATGACACAAAGTCTACTAGTTAAAATAAAAGATGAACAACTATGACAAGACTACAAGAGATAAAACCAACTAATTACAATATTAAAAACTTTAATAATTTTACATTTATTTTCATATTATAATGCACATGACGGTGATAAACATTTATCCTTTGCAAATATTTCAGATGTTGCACATTACCATTGAAATTGAAATACAGTGTGAAAGGATGCTGAAGGGAGAGGTCACCAGCACTTCAACCCCTCAAGAAATATTGCACACATTTTTATGATCATGATCTTGGCCTCATTTTAATGAATGTTCCATTCTACAAGTCACTGATTCAACAATCGTGCCAAAATATTATGTAACAAAGTTAATCATGAATCGATTGGATTGTCCTTGGCATTCTCCCTATTGGCTACACAGTGAACTTGCCCTAATTCATCGGTTTTATATAAATGACTATAACAACAAAAAGAATTCAACCGGTGATGATAGACTGATAGCAAAATTATACATTTTTGGAAAGCTCTCAAATAGGGAATTCAACAATGCAGTTTAGATCTGGGTTGAGTGCATACACAAATATATAGCAAGTATAGTATATCTCAACAAAGTAACCCTTGACCAGGCTCGTAACCAGGGGAGGGGGGGGGACGGCCCCACCAAATCTGAAAAAGTCCTTCTTTTTTTTTACTAATAAATGTACCTTTTTTTTTTATACCAATGTATCTTTTTGTTTTACTAATGTACCTTTTTGTGAAAACGCCTCCCCCCCCCCCCCCCCCCCGCCCACATTTTCCGAAAACACCCCCTTTCCCATTGTGTCAAGCATTTTTTCGGGCCGTTTTGGACTAAAATATGTCCTACCCGCCCCCCTCAAAATTTTGTGAGATTACTAAAAAAAATGTTGGGCAACCTTTTACGATTTTTGGGCAAATGTACCTTTTTCAAACCCCCGCCCCCCCCCCCCCCCCCCCCCCCCCCGCCCCACTAAAAAAATCCTACTTGCAGGCCTGCCCTTGACAACATTATGTTCCAATGAGTAATTTTATGAGGAGCTGTAAAAGTTCGGGCTCATTCACTTCCCGATATAGTATCTCAACAAAGTAACCCTTGACAACCATTATGTTCCGATGAGTAATTTCATGAGGAACTCAAATATGCGCAGTAAATTATGATTGGGATAGGTATACAAATATTATTGATTTTTAATCAAATTATGAATATTTCTATATTTTGTGAACATTGAACATTAATCACAATATAATAGCATTAGGTCCTATCTAAATTCCAGTAGCATATTTGGATTCCTTGTTAAGAAAATGTATACTTTTATGGGGTAGACCAAGTAGTTATTGCGATATGATAATTCGAATGTCAGATGGTGCAAATTTGGAAATGCAACGCAAAGGGTGGCAAGTTCAAAACACATGGTCTTATACATTTTTACCAAGGCCGATCATAGACTTACAGCAGTTTACCCGCTGACATCACATCCCAACATAACCCTAACCATGCTCAATCCAACAGAAGCACTGCACGGTGGACCCCATTCCCCAGTCTATCTCATTGCGCAATCACGCAAAGATACATATAGGCTCCCTAACTTTTGGGAGCGCTACCCATGTAGCGGTGCAGCGTAATGTACGATTACCTGGACTTTGGCCACGGCGGCCCAGGTTCGATTCCCGGGGGCAGCATGCACAATTCTTTCTGTCATTATTTGTCTCGTGTATTTCCCCCTGTTAGCTTTATTGCTACAAACCCCCAAGAGGCATTAGGGTTATTGTGACCCGGGGGGGGGGGGGGTACTCGGATTTGGTTTGGTCGGGGGTGTGCCGCTGGTGATTCAAAACCCATACCCATTTTTAGGGGAGATTTTGGAAAAATCGGTACCCATTTTTAGGGGTTTTGCTTCATTTTAGACCAAATTTTCGCAAATTATCGGGAAAATAGACCTAACTTTTGCAAATTTTCGCGAAAATAGACCCATTTGTAAAAAGTGACCCCATTATTAGGGATTTCCAGCACAAAATCATACCCCATGTTTAGGGATTTTGTGCCCAAAAAGCTACCCATTGAGCGGCACACCCCCCCCCCCCCCCCCCCCCCCCCCCCCCCCGTATACTGTCTTGGGTGAGTACCCCTCCCGGGTATTGTGACAAAAAGTACAGACCCTTTCCTTAGGTAAGAAGTAAAACCCTTGTAATTGAAGCATTTTGCTAAGTAGTACATTATTTCATTATGAATGTCCTTTTAACGTGGACACAATAGACTTGTTGATGATATTGTGGCAATATGGTTGCTTAGCAACCAGCGAAGTCCAAATTGACAAATCAATTAGTTCCTAATTGAAGAGATGAAGCACGCTATAATGACAAGGCAGAAAATAAGATGGCATTGTTTGTAGGTTGCAGACACTCATATCAACCTTTGGCAATGAAATATTGAATTGTTTTAGCAATGTAAATAAAATATGATGTTACACAAACAATCAATCATACCTATTCTAGTTTACAATTGTGTGACTGTGTTATTTTTAAAACTATATAAATTACCAATGAGTGTGTGTAAAGTGGTCTTGGCATCCCAGTTTTCCACCTGTGCTCAATCAAGGTCTTAAGGCAGGATTTGAAGGTGTGGGTGTGTAAATTCAAAAAACTGGGTGTGTAAATTTAAGTATTTGTGTTCAAAGAATAGACCATGTGGGCAAAAACTGGGTGTGTAAAAACGTATTTACAAATGTGGGTGTGTTAAACACTCCCTACACGACTGGCTGCCTAATTCCTTGAAAACTCGCTTATTTTAATATTTCAAATAGTTTTTGTTATTTTGTAAAGTTAGGATTGCTTTAGATTCCAAGTAGAAAGCCTTCAGTTCTTCTTATACTCTTGTATTGAGATGAAAAGGCAGGATTGAGATAAAGAGGCATGTTTTTTATTTAGTTTAAAAAAAAAATTAAAAAAATCTTTTTTTACATTATCCACATATATTCAATACAAAGTATAATAGATCACATTTCTTAATAATATTACTAGTACAATACAGACGATAATGAGCATTAAATAAATGTTATCACAGGGTCCTTTGCTGATATACTATACATCCCATAATGGTAAGAGGGAATTCAATGAAAAGGAAAATCGCAATGTTCCCGTTTTTTACGGCGATATATATAAATGGAGAAGAACAGATTTTGTTTTCTTACAAGCATCAAGGAGGATGCACAAATACTGTTTATTCAAAGATACTACCAAAGGGATTCAATCCAAGTCTTTGTGACCCCATTCTCTTATTTTGTGTTTCTTTTGGGTACACATAACGCCCCTCTCTAATTTCAATTGAACTAACCCAGTAAAATTGATTTTAAGGTAAATACATGCCAATGTTTAAAAAACATACGGTAATAGAGGATGAGATAGGTATTTCAAATTTCTTTTAACTATAGAAAATAGATTTATAAGCACTAATGTGTTAAATGGAACATTATTATGCATTTCATGGGTATTGTCAAAGAATATTCAAGTGGCACATTACTGCCATTGCTCTATTTCTATTTTTCAATCTGATGAATTTATTCAAATAGTAAGTAGTACATTGTATTGAATGAATGGCAAATGGAAACAAATTTATTTCTTACTTTAAAATGGGTCATACGTAAATAAAGTTAGTGTATAACAATGTAACTATTCCCACATAAGATTGAATTGATAATGGAAAAATTAGGTCAGTAAAAAGATGCTTTAAATTGTTATAAAGCGCTTGAATTGAAAATGATCGACCATAAACTATTAATGAATTGATGGTCGTAGTGCTTAGCGGTAACGACCAAAATAATATATAGACATCAATCAACTGAGTCAATTTGTACATAAAACGTAACTAATTGTAAGGTTATCAAGGTTTGAATTTCGGTTAAAGCTGCGAGAATCCATTTGATTCTCGCAAAATATTAAATTTACAGGAATCTTTAGATTCCCCTCCATTTAATTTGAGTAAAACTTAAACAGTTTGCGGGAATCTACTTGGATTCTTGCTTATTTGTTGAGGAGAATCTTTGTGAGAATGGATTCTCGCCAAATTGTTTAACTCTGTGGTTATTCTCACTAGAAAATTCACTTTAAAACCCCAACCTTCATGGACCTTACAAAACCCTACAGTGCTGCAATCTTGTAATCTTGTAACTGGCAATCTCGTGCCAAGCTCAGCGCATGGTTCAACTTGTTAAAAAAAACTCAAGTTTTTTGAACATCACCCGTGTAGCTCAGTCGGTAGAGCATCAGACTTGCATGCATGCGGCCCGGGTTAGTTCCGCGAAGATTGATTTTCCCCTCAAATTTTTGACCCATTTTTCCTCCCCTGATTTAATTCAGAAAAGCACACCCACCCGGGGAGTAAGGGTTAATAAAGGCATAGAAAACACAGTTTTATGAAAGGTTTTTTTTTATAGATAGTAACAATTTTGGAATTTTCCCAACAATTTGAGGGGAAAAAACCTTCCTTTACCTCACAGGAGATAACTTTTTTGGAAGAGAAATCAACAAATAAATGGTCGCTCCACCGACCGGGGATCGAACCGGGGACCCTACAGACCAAAAAAACCTGGCCCCCATAGGAAAGCCACGGCTCTCAGCTACTCGTTCGTGCAGTTTTATACTGCACTCACTATATAGACTCTGGTTGATTTCGTCGTTGTAAACCGTCCGCACATGCGCTTGGAGATGGGCTTGCGTGAAGTCTTTTGGAGTACTCAAGAGCATTAGGGTTAAGTGAACAATAATTAAATATTTACCAAGGTCAAGAAAAATAATAATGCTTATTTCTCTATCATTAAGGCCACCAAATACCATTAATTTGAGTTTACAATAAGTAAAAGCTGTTCAATATCTATCTTGAAGTAATTGTTTTTGCACCGTGGTCCCTATATGAGCATTTTTGATTACCACATTTAATTCCTCAGCTTTGTTTATGCTTAGAGCTCATTGCATCGTGAGATTCGAGTGCAACCTTGATTTCGGTGTCGAAGCCATGAAATTGTGTATTTTCTTCCCAAAAAACACTAAATTATAGAAAAAAAGGAAGAAACTGAGTCATAATTTATTTGGAAATATTGTTAAGTTGCTGAACACAAAGGGAACACCCCTAATTGATATGCTCTGTGTCTGTCAACATGTCAATTGCCAAGAAGCTTCGCAGGCTAGATCTCTTTACAGCTAGGCATCTTAACATCATCGTTATCAAAAAACAATCATTTATCATTCATGTTTATGTTGAAATTGACCAAGCATAAAGCTTTTAATAATGCCACACTAAGAGGAGGAATAGCGAGTTGCCATAGTTACCACTACTGATGCGCACATTGAATCTTGACAACTACTTAAGAACTGAACAGGCACCAAGGATCATCTGTATTGATATTTGCCCAGTTCCATGGAAAACAAGATAGTTTCCCCATGTGAACCTCTTGAGTTACCCCTGTGAATCCCATGAGTTACCCCTGTGAATCACATGAGTTACCCATGAGTTACCCCATGTGAACCCCATGAGTTACCCCTGTGAATCACATGAGTTACCCATGTGAATCATAGAGTTACCCATGTGAACCCCATGAGTTACCCATGTGAACCCCTTGAGTTACCCATGTGAACCCCATGAGTTACCCATGTGAACCCCTTGAGTTACCCATGTGAACCTCTTGAGTTACCCATGTGAACCCCATGAGTTACCCATGCGAACCCCATGAGTTACCCATGTGAACCCCTTGAGTTACCCATGTGAACCTCTTGAGTTACCCCTGTGAATCCCATGAGTTACCCCTGTGAATCCCATGCGTTACCCATGTGAACCCCATGAGTTACCCATGTGAACCCCATGAGTTACCCATGTGAACCCCATGAGTTACCCATGTGAACCCCTTGAGTTACCCATGTGAACCTCTTGAATTACCCCTGTGAATCCCATGAGTTACCCCTGTGAATCCCATGCGTTACCCATGTGAACCCCATGAGTTACCCATGTGAATCCCATGAGTTACCCATGTGAACCCCTTGAGTTACCCATGTGAACCTCTTGAGTTACCCATGTGAATCCCATGAGTTACCCATGTGAACCCCATGAGTTACCCATGTGAATCACATGAGTTACCCATGTGAACCCCATGAGTTACCCATGTGAATCACATGAGTTACCCATGTGAATCCCATGAGTTACCCCTGTGAATCACATGAGTTACCCATGTGAACCCCATGAGTTACCAATGTGACATGCATGTGTTGTAAATATGACAACTATGTGATACCTTGCTAAACACAATGTCAATGTACAAGCACCCAACTGCCAGAAACACATGTTGAAATGGTCTAGTGCCATAGAAAATAAGATACTTCCCCATGTGAAACCCATTGATAACATACATGTTAGATACATGAGACACACAGTTGTCATATGTTACCCTGCTTTATACACCGAATGCCAAATCAATCAGCATAGCTGCGGACTTTGGCTACTTTTGACACTTGCGCCACAGTCGAATAAAAGTTGGGTTACCAATGTATTTTTTTTATGGACTTAACGAAAATTTGGCTACTTTTTCTCGTGCATGCCGCCTAGACGGCACTTGCGCCATGGTTTGGGAGACATTTAGTTGGCATCTCTAAAATTAATTGACCATGAAAGTAAACTGGACTGGCACAAGTATCGCCCGTTGATATTGGTCAAGTTCCATGGGAAATAAAGTATTTTTCTTCCCCTTTATCAATTTGAATCAGTACATGGTCAAGTCAGGATTAGAAATGGAAAGATTCTACTCGACAAAGTTGCAAGAATATAATTAATTCTTAGAAGATTTACAATTCTTGTTATCAATTTATACAGCAAGAATCCATAGAATCTCTTCAAATTTATGATTAAAATTCTGCCAAATGCTGTTTTATGAAAAGCTACTCAATCTGTTTCCTAGTTACCATTCGTGATCCTTCATCCATAGCATTTAATATCATTTTATCGTGAAAGGCAATTTAGTATCATTTTTTCTCAATTAGAAACGTAGTACCACATAGTCATGACTTACGAACACAAGCAGCGTACGATTTACCCAGTGTTGCGTCGCTAAATGCTCCACACTTTGCAGGATTTGCTATACAAGTGTATAGCAGTTTTATATTATATGTATTTCAATGTAACAGTTTGTCATATTTAACAGTTGGATTTTACAACATTTTTTCACTTAAATCGATCACTGAACACAAGGTACATGTACAATGATAAATTTGGTAGCCTATGTCCTCGGGTTGGTGCACTTTTCCAATGGGGGTAAGTTTTCCAATTGTATTAGCTCTAGTATCAATTTATCGACAGCAGGTGACTTACCTGTTCTGTAGGTATCCAAATTTCTCCCAACTAAGGCTTTATAGCCTTTATGGGCTGCACAGCACAACATATCGGCCGCTAACGGTTAAATATCCCTTATAATTCCAAACACTTGGGTATTAAAAGTGTCTACACCCCTCGTATGTGCTATTTAAACGTCAGTCCAGCTGGCAAATCAGGGAGTTAATCATCTGATGTAATAGCTCCCGGGAGTTTTCAAAATACAGAGTCGTTTCTGACCTTTATCAAATCCAATAGGTGAAATTAATCCGTGGTGGTCATAAAAACAGATATTTTTGATTGGCCGACTTGATCCTCAAACTCAAATTAAGAATATGCTAGCATTCTGAGCGTCGGTATCCTGATTTGGTTAAATATTAGCTTGGTAACGGTGTAGCGAGGCAATCATGTCACGGCTCATTGATATAACAACCTTCTGCATCAGTCAAATTTCAAACCAGCCCGGGGACAGTACCATTGTACAGCAGTGGGTTTTTAAAATCAATTGCTGAAAAGTAGTTGTAAGGTTATTCCCGGCAAGGCAATGCTAACAGTCATGTCATGATAGCATTCTTGTTGCGTGGCTTCCCATGTGTGTGCATGCCTGTTTTGCCTGCTTTAGTGAAATATTGATTATATTGTATAGTCGTGTCTCGACAGAGGTGATTGCAATGAGCGTGTACTATAGTTTGATGTGAATAAAGCCATTTTACCAAATCACTCAAGTGGCAATTGATTAGGACTTCCCTTACGATAATAATGGACAGATCGGTATACTAGGCAACGATGTACAGATGTGTTGTGTATGGTTCAGTGACACACGGAACCATGGTACAAATACTGTATTCCATATTGAAGATGTTTATCTCGAAGTTTGCCATGACCATAGTGAATTCAAAAATGTAATCAGCATAAAAGTAATATTAATGTCGAATTCTATCCGCAATGTACGTTATTTGATAGCATGATGCATTCACACATTCAACTACAACATTGTATGTGTGAGGTAGCTTATCGACAAGCATTGAATAAAAGCAATTAGACTTAGAGGTCTTGGGGGAAAAGTTCTTGGAACACTGGACAGCCAATATTTTTTGTTGAAATTCTGTGCACTTTTTTCATGAGCCTGGAAATGTTTATTATACATGTATTTGAAGTTAAAACAGGATCTTTAACTATGATTTAGCTTCCCTCCCCTTCCTCCATTATCAATGTTTGATCACTGGGACAAAATGCTAGCAACATTAGCAATTTTTTTAAATTGCCCGGATAGCGATAGGTGGGTGATAATTCTTAGTTGTTGATCGTATCTGTTCAAAGATTGTTGCCCTCTGGTTGTTAACACTTTCCATGCGGCTAATAGTTTCGCCATTATATTTATACAAAACTAGATTTTTCAGAAACTTTTTCCAATTTTCAAAGTGTATTTCAAGAATTACTGAACCAATACTAGACATATTTGTACTTATTTTAAAGCATTTCTCATGTGTTTCCATATATTATGGTGATGTAATTCAATAATTTTGAAATTTTTGAAACATTTTGTGAAATTTTGGAATGTCATCTGCAGACGCCTGCCGCATGGAAAGCGTTAATGCCTTATGTAAGTAACAGTCGCAGACATTGAAAATATACTCATTAGTCAAATACACCTGCCTGCTCATGAATATAAAATGAAAGACTAGAAATCAGTTTGAAATCATTCATACAAGATTTGATTAAAGCACACTAGTGTAGGCTTCTCTGCGTACAAATTCAAACAACAAAATATTTTATTTGTCAGATCTCTAGAGAAATTATATTTACTTGTTCAAACCCTGTGGCGGGATTTAAGCAGGGGATTTTCATCCATTTTCCCAACCAAATCATATTTCATATATATCATCGGGATAACTGACCTGCCAATGGCCGATATTTAAGGCCAATGTCCCATCAATAACCAGTGAGGTGTTAAACATACACATAAATCCCCTGTTTGATTTGCATCGTCTTTCCGAGGTAATATGAAGCAACTTACGAAGAAGGCAATTTGTAGTAATTTTCCGCTTAATTTCTTCCATATGGCCCAGGCTTGTAGCAGTTTATTTTTATGAACATTCTAACACCTGAGCTATGTGTAACAATATTTGCAATGATATGTATTAGATTTTAGTTATATTGTATCCTCAAAATATGAGATGTCTTTCATTGTTGCCACGACCCTTTGATATGGCGTTATGTAGTATTAACTTCCCTCCACTGGTCATGTGACCACATGGCAGCAGGTCATTGTTCGGAAGCACATTGGTTTTATCATATCAAACCTGTTAAGGGTTGTTTTTATGTCCTTATTTTGATTACTTCCTTACTAATGATTCCAATGCTGTCACGATGAACTCAGAAGCTCTGGTGTACATATCTCGGAATAAGGCCTAAAAAAAGAGAGTTAACTATAAACCCGACCGACCCTAAATACATCACCGACCCTGATTTTGTAAAATTATTTGAGGGAGGAAAAAAGAAAGAAGAAAAAAGAAGAAGAAAAAAAAAGTTTTTAAAATAAAATAATACAGGGTGTATCAGAAAGAACTGTACCGAGGCAATATGATTTATTACGGTATGAATTCGATTGATATTGTTCAAACCGTTTTCACATATCTTTCGCAAACGCCCAGCTTTCATAAGAATTTTAAATTTTGAAAATCGGACATTTCTGATGGAAAATACAGACTTTCTGGTAAAGATGGTAGATTTCAATTTTGGTCGAAATGATCAATTTAAAAAATCTGTAAAATTACTAACACCTGAGATATCAATCCGTCCATAGGGCAGGGTTCATTTTTGGTCGCCATATCTCAACTTTTCACATCACTTGTATAACTATTTATTATTTGCATACTTTTGTGGGTGAAATTTGGAGATACATTTTGATTTTTAATCCGCAAATAAACCAGGATTTGTTCTGCTTGAGTGGTTTTAACTTTCCTTTCTTTGGCGGGAGTTTTGAATATTGCGTATGTGGTGTGGGCTACATTGTTTGAAATGTTGGGGTAGTGGTAGAGAGGATTGGTTAAAATTGAAAACACGTTTTTCATCGATTTTCGATTATGTCTTGCCACACAAGAACAAAAAGAGATATCTCAATGAAATTAACATATAATATAGGAAACATGTTCACCTTTATATTGCAGGTGATTAAATTTAAAACAATAATCATTTTGTATTTTTATGTATTTTAGAAACATGGTACAGTTCTTTCTGATACACCCTGTATATGTAAAAATTCTGACTGTTTGCTTTCATTTTCAGCTATTTTAAGTCCCCAACTGACAAAAATCCCGACCGATCTACCCTATTTGTTTTTGTCATGTTAGGCTAATCAAACGCCTTTTTTAGGCCTAAGTGCAGCATCAGTCTACAATCTTATGTGCTGCTCTGCTATGACTTTAGATACTGTATTGCTGGCCATAAGATATATAATTGCTGTGGGTTAATCTTCAGGGTTGCATGCATCTATTATTAGAATCTGTCAAGTTTTCGCACAATGATTGACATCGTATGACCTAATCCTTTACTAACATGGTTTTAATGTATTGCAGATTGTACAGTGGAAAGTGCACTGGACACGTAATACAAAGGTTGTGTGTTGAAGTCCCACTGTGGTCAACACGTTGTGCACCTGAGTAAGGATCCCCATGCAGCAACATCATTCATAAAATGTAGTGAGTCTGTCAAAAGACAGATGGTCACTCTGCTCCTGTGAACACAGGATCGACCACCCTTTTGGCTGGTAGAGTTGTGTTATTTCATAGTTATCATTTCAAATTATTTTTTTCTCCTCTGCAGATGTTGATGGATCCCATGGGAGGCATCGTCATGACAAATGATGGAAATGCTATCTTACGTGAGGTAAGAATTAGTAATGATGCAATCAAACATGTTTTGTTCTGGTTTTGTCTGTAGAAATTAAGCACAAAATCTCAAGATGAGAGAATAAATATATTGTGGTTTGTCATTTTTGTGTGACTCAATTCATTCCTGTGAGCAAATTTGGTGTCTCGATGAGTCACTGTGTTATTTCATTTACGGAAATTTCTTGTCAAGAGTTGGACATAACAGCGACATCTTAGATTTAGCTTGAAAATATGGATGCATTTTCAACTATGTCTAATACATGACAAGTTTTGAATCTATTCAGAACCTAGTTACATTGATTACAATGTAAAAAACCTATCTGTGTTCACCTGTCTCGAGTTAAGCGAGAGCAAAGAGATTTTAACCCAGTATTTGGCTAGTTTTACCTTGTAGTGTCTTTCCAATCCAGCAAAGTATAGGAACAGAATATATTTTGTCATGAAAGTTACAAAAAGTATTACCTCAATGTGTCTTCCGAATTTTTCACAGAAAGTATAGATACAGGATATATTTTTGTCAAAAAGTTGAAAACGAATAACATTCTTGTATATTCCTAATTCTGCCCGTAACATAATATATATTCATGTCAAAAAGTGTCTTATGCTCATGTTCAACACAATTCTTAGGTATCTAAGCTCAACAGGTGGCTTAGCAAGCTCCAGTATTAGAAGTAAGTTGATTACCAGCTATAAAAATCCTCTGAATGTGTCATCTCTAATCACTGTTTTTACCATTGCTTGTTCTACATATTGTGTATTACAGATCACTGTACAACATCCCGCTGCTAAATCTATGATAGAGATTAGCCGAACACAAGATGAGGAAGTTGGAGATGGTACAACATCAGTTATCATTCTTGGTGAGTTCATGGTGGAGTCGTAAATGTGGCACCAGGATCAGAAGTTTAGTAAAGTTTTTGATTTCGAGAATCTGTTTAGTTTCTTGCAAAAGAGTCTCTCTATTGAAATAGAGTGTTTATACAGATCTTTTGAGAATCTTCTTGGATGCTTGTCAAAGTTTTCAATAATCTGTTTAGATTCTGGCAAAGGATTATCCGCATTGAAATATGACTGTTATATACCAATTAACCTTTGAGAATAGAATCGACTTGGATTCTCATCAAAGTTTTCAAGAATTTGTTTGCGAAGGATTCTCCTCATTGAAATAGACTGTTTTATACCGATTATCTTTTGAGAATCTTCTTGAATCTCTCAAGTCCACTGAAGAGAATCTTTGCGAGAGACAGTCATTGACCCACTGACAATTCAGCAGAAATTGTACATGAAACCAAGAATAAATCATTTCCATACCTAACCACCCAGGATTCTCTGATTCTAATCAAATATCTGACCCTGGGCACGTCACAGCAGAAGGTGATCTTTTTAACCAAGCTTATTTTGAGATAGTATGAGTGATTGATGAAACTAAAGAAAGGATATGCAGATAGATAGCTATCTGTTCATTCATATTTAAGTCTTGTTTTCTATAGTTAGGATAAGTCACAATTGATTGATTTGAAAGACAATATCTTGCAGAGTAATAATTCATCTGAATTTGAAACACATTGAACTAAGCAAAGGTCAGAGAGAAGAGAATAGTTATGTTATAGCCAGTAGTTACTTATTTGGTCTATCAAAAACTTTCAATGAAACAAATTAACCAATATATCCTCTCTAATTTGGTCACATTGCTTGATGCTTAAATGATGTGATCACATTTGTCAAAGGGCAATTCTTGAAAAAATGTTCTGATTCCTGTGCTAATACTATGATTGAGAAAAGATAAAACAGAGTCATAACTCAACCAATTTTCAGAGGAGTGCCAAAAGTGACTTCAAATAGAACTGTGGAAAGAAAATGTATTTTTAAGGGGAAAATCCAATATTTATCACAACATATTTGTGCCATCCAGACATATTGTAAATATCGTTTACTCACCAGTCTGCTTCCTTGGGGACGGTGGGACGTTTTAATGTTTTTATAATCATCCGTAGCCACTGTTTACTCCCATTTAAAGTATCAGATTTCACAGGTAATATGTTTACACACATTTTATATAGACAGTCACCTCATCATTGGGAAAAGATGGGATGAAAATAGTGAGGTCTTACTGTTATAAGGTGAAATTGTAAGATGCCTGTAATTTGCCTGTATTTTAAAACAATATTTTTTTAAATATTTCATTTTCATTTTGGTCAATTCAAGGTCAAGTTTAATATTGATAGAATACATTTTAAAATGTTAAATTGGGTTGGATTGAAAATAGTGTATGGGGATGAACTGGACATTTAGCCCTAAATATTCACATATTTTATACTGTGAAGATCTATTAGGCCTCGGCTGCCTCAAAGGCATTTATTAAGCTACTTAATTAAAATACTACTGTTTGCAGACCTATTGACTTGGTAGATTTTGATCATTCAAGCAAAGTATCTGGAGAGCAATGAGGTTAAGATCGGAGTTAATGATTTGACTCTGACTTGAGTCCCCATTGTTGATGGCCTGATTCTAACCACTGAGTGACAGTAATTACTTAACTCAAGTCACTGTTTCAAAACTTTAAATCAAAAGACTTAAGTTGACCACTTTCACTTCTCTATCAGAATAACATGAAACGAGTAGTATGGGGAAATCAGTGACTCTACTGGACCTATTTGATTGACTTTACTAATTTAAAACTTTGTGAAAATTGAGTGACTCGAACAAGTTCAAATTGAATGACTACTGTTTGTGACTTAACGCTTTCCATGCGGCAGGCGGCTGCAGACGACATTCCAAATGTTGACAAAAGGGTTCAAAAATCATTGAATTTCATTGCCGTATTTGGAATCACCATGAGAAATGCATTGAAATAAGTACAAACATGCCTAGTATTGGTTCTGTAATTCTTGAGGTAGATCTTGAAAGTTAGTAAAGGTTTCTGAAAAATATGTTTTGGATATGGTAAAACTAATAGCCGCGTGGAAAGTGTTATTTTGACTGTAACCCAAGGTTTAGTGACTTGATCACAACACTGTTGACATTTTAATTATTTTCCAGGGTGAACGTGGGCGAGTGGGAGTTATTATCTTTCTCCCTCGCAAACAAGGCCTTTATTATGATTCAATTGAAGAATGAGTTATTAATAAGGCATAAGGGCAATTTTAATAATGTGGGTGCTCAATAAAATGAGGCCAACGAAATAGGTAAACAAATGGTTAAATACAGATTACATCCTCTCTTGAATAAAGGCGTAACCTTTGATATGGTAATGCAAATACAGAAACAAATGCATTGTATGGAGACATGTGGTCAAATAGCTGAAATCATTGTTTGTTGTTGTTCAATTCAATTCCATTCAATTTATTCAGCAATATGTATACAGAAAATATAATAATATCTCAATGTGATAAAGAGGCTAGGACCCCAAAAGAAACCCTGATAGCGGGCTTATAACATGGGGACCCTTAAAACAAGAAATGAATGTAGACTAGATGAAGACAAAAACAAAACAACAACATGTGTTTTGAGTTGTTGGATGTTTTTAGGGGTGATTTGTTTTATTGGTTTGTCTTTGTCCTTTATTTATTAAAAGAAAAATCCAAATACATCCAGTGGCAGGCATGAAAATAAAAAATAAAACAAGAGGGAAATTTGGTGACATTTAGACAAACCAGCAATTGTACCTCAGTCTTAAAATTAAACATGATATTAGGTTTCATATACCAAGCCACGCTGGTTTGTGAGACGAACCATCTTTGCCTAAGTGGTTTGCTAAAAGCTTACATGCGTTATGGGAAGGATGGTTAATAAGCCCGAATTATATTAGTCCATAAAATAAATTTACTGCAAAAAGAGGACATTTTTTACAACACTAATTTTTGTGCTTGTTGCATAACCACAAAGATTGAGTATGTAGGTCTATGGTCTATGTAAAGGAACGGACAATCACAAGTTCTAAGTATAAAATAGTTTGAATTGGCAAATGTGAAAAATTGTGCACACAAAATAACCGCATTTTGTCACCCATTATCAACTCGGTGGGATGGTGTTTTATAAGTGGTTTGAAATGTGAGTTGTAGGCATTGAAGGTAGGGGCATGCTTATTTGAGTTTTAATAAGTACTTGTTTGACCAGACTATGGCTTGGGGCTAATACTGGCTAATGTACCTGTTGAGTTGGGATGCACAGGGTGTGTAAAACCCAGAATAGCTCACAGTGTAGAAAAAAGACCAAATCAGAGATATTCCAGCAGGGATCAAAATGGTTTCCTTCTTTAGGTGACCAACAAATCCTGTTTTTTCTCTCAACACTTTTTCAAAATTTTCAACAAAATTGAACATATTTACCGAAATTTCCAATATTTTTTCAAAATGTACAACAAATTTCCCAAAAATGAAATAAGGAGAAAATTCTCAAATGAATAAAGAATTGGGCTATTTGCCGTCGTCAGCTGAATTCTATTTTGACAACAAAAAGCCCTCATATTGTAATTGTACAACTCTCTAAATAGGTATACACCATCATGGTAAGACTTGCACACTTCTCTTCAGTCTGTTTTCTTGGTCTTTATGACCTGTGGATCACAGATGTTCTCTGTGTGCTAAATCAAATCTGGGGAAGTCTGTGATTATCCGGTATCTTGTTGCCATGGTGTTACATCCTCCTCCATACAGACATCTAAGACATTTTGGTGGTATACTTCTTCTTTTCAACAAATGAATCATGATGAGACCAGACCTATCAGGGCTTGAACCAATTGAACAAATGCTTATTTCTTGAGAAGCCAATCAAAATTGCCAAGAAAGAAGGCTAGATTTTCAAAATCCCCAATAACCAAAAATCTCAGGAATGGGATTTTTGATTTCCCATTTTTCCAGGCTTGAATCCTTGTAGTCTAACATACTTTGATGATTTTTTAAAAACAATTTTAGCCGGTGAGATGATGGCAGTAGCTGAACCATTCCTAGAGCAACAGATGCATCCAACAGTGATCATCAATGCCTATAAACAAGCCATGGAAGATATGGTGCAAATCATGAAGGACACTTGCAGGTAAATCTATTATACAGTTTAACTATAACACCGTCCCCCTTTAAATCAGTGATACGCAATCATGGTATTTCTAAGACTTGCACACTTCTCTTCAGTCTGTTTTCTTGGTCTTTATGACCTGTGGATCACAGATGTTCTCTGTGTGCTAAATCAAATCTGGGGAAGTCTGTGATTATCGGGTATCTAGTTGCCATGGTGTTACATCCTCCTCCATACAGTCATCTAAGACATTTTGGTGGTATGATATTGATTTTTTCTTACCAACCAATTATCAGTGACCATCAATGCCTGCCTATAAACAAGCCATGGAAGATATGGTGCATATCAGGAAGGACACTTGCAGGTAAATCTATTTTACAGTTACTATAAACCATCAAAACCGGTTTTTATTTGACTGTAGACATGAAATGGCTTGAAATTTGACATTAATTTTACCCGAACCAATAGATAACACTTACACTGTTTGTTGAGTTTAATTATGAAATCATGTTTGTGTTTGTACTATGATGGAACCTTAGTATAAAGATCCTGTGTAAGTTGAGTAATTATCACATACAAATTTCAGTTTACTTTGGTTTATTGACCATAGTAACCCCAACTGCTGCTTTAAATGACCCAAATGTTGGCCCAAATGACCCAAATGACCTGAGTTAGTTCACCTCTAATGACCTTTGTATGTTAGTATGAGAGGAGTAGGAACATTTTACTGACTTATGGTTTGTTCATACTAGGCGCTATTTACCATCCTGCGGTGTAGGGCAATTCATCACAGGTCGTGCGAGGTCAACACAGGTCTCCGCATGTGATCACAGCCAGAGGCGTGTGGCAAAGTAGGAGATTATCCGCTTTAACGTAATGCATCTCAGCCTGCCGCGTTTAACTCCACTACCAGGTCTTGAATTAATCTAAGGCATCGAAGGCCATTGCCTTCGATGCCCCACCTAGTAGCCGTGGTGCCCTCAATTTCTGGCTGTTTTTACTCCATTTAAAAGTACATAATGGCCATGGATAATTGCCTTAAATTGCCTGCCCTTTTCATTTCTTATTTCAAGGCCTGTCCACTAAGATAATGCAACACATTGCTAAGTAAATAACCCGGAAGTATGAACAAGCTTTTTTGAGGTTCTTCCATTAAATGTTATTCCTAAATATCTAACACTTTATGTTTTGTTTTCCTGTACAGTAAATCAGTAGATGTGACCAACCGTGATGAGATGATGAAGATTATCCAGAGCTGTGTAGGAACCAAATTCATTAGCAAATGGTAAGAACTCAAAACTATACTCTGTGTCAGCTCAAATTGGGAGGTGATGTCAGCTCTTAATCAACACGGGTGTGAGAGTTCCTCGTTTTAGCTGATTTCCTCTTTTTTAGATTTTTTTTATGCCAAAATGTCAGCCTTTCTTTTCTTTTCAGCCCCATATTTGGCATTTTTACCCAATTTTACGCTGTTTTTCCTCGTTTTTGTCTGTTTTCCTCTATTTTTTATTTGTGGCCTCTCGCACCACTGAATCTAGTAAAAGGCGCAGCACTTTTTGCACCAAAGCCACCATTCTCCTTTTATTGCGCAGATACCAATCGTGTAGCATTGGAGATACGCGCGTAATATCACAATGGGTTCTATCGTATAGGTTCTGATATCAAATCCCAACTAGAGGTGACTGGAAGTATAGAATCATCATGGGCATTATTTGCTAGACCGTAATTCATGTGAGACTTTGGTGTTACATGAAACAGGGTTGTAGCTATGCTGGTCGAGTGTAGCCGGCATTCGCGCTGGCCGACTAGCAGCATTAAAGAAACACCCATCTTTTTTTAAATATTTGAAAAAAATTAAAACACCTTAACATAGATAGCATCATTAAACAGCCTCATATAATTGAACATTTTGTGGCAGGAAACCTTGAAAATGCATTAAAAAGCCCCTAAAACCTTAAAGTGGGCCTCTGGACCACGCCATGATCCGCTCGCCATCAGTAAACTTAGCCAGGACTCAGATTGGCCTAGCTATAACACTGACATGAAAATTCCATATAGTTCAAATTTTATGGTGTGTGTATTGGTTCACAAATCACTATTAACAATAATGCATATTTTGTTAATGCTGGCAATTGCGATATATTTTAACCTAAGTAAAGTAAACTTCCTTTGGCGCCAGCCTAACCAGCCAAATGATGTTCTAATGCCTTAACTCCGGTTTATGCCTTTTGTTCTCAACGTAGTCAAGTTTACTTATTATGTTTACTTTAAATGTGCTATTGCTTTAACATTTTGTGCTGACATTTAGCAAACCTCTGTTTGAATCAGAAGTTAAAAGAGGTTTTTTTATTATAAAATAATTATAATATCTAAGGGGACGGTAAGCTGTCAAGCAGGTAAAGGTCATCTGGGAGATAAAATGAAAAGAAATTGAAGTTGATCTATTATGCCCACTCTGTAAATGACATTTTAAATACCTCAGTCATTTGAAACCGCTATTAAGCTTGATTTAATTGATCTTAGCTGTTTTATACTCTATTAAAATGCCAAGTTGTAACCTGCAACTAAGCCCTCTACCTAATTTAATTATTTCCCATAGTCACTTCATTATTATTTGTGAACAGATGCAATTAGAGTTTTATTTTTGAATCTACAAACAGCGATGGAAAATGTTTATTTCTTGGGAAGCAAGGTAAATTTTCCATCACTTCTTTCTGTACATATCTTTATGCATAAATCACTTACACATCCCTCCCAATTACTGAATGTCCTCAAAATACAAACATTTCCCTTCAAAATGTCAACATTTCCCAGGAAGGAACTTCCACCTTTTTTTTCTCAATGACGTTAAAATTCAGGCCAAAAGTGAATGATACGTCAAGGATGAAAATCTGATGGGTTTCCATTCAAGTAATCTCTTCTCTTTTTCTGGTTATTACCTACACACCGCCACAGGTCAATATATGTCAATTGCAACTGTACATCTTGTCACAAAATCACCCACCCATGTATAACTTATTAAACATTTATCATAACAATTTCTACTGCTCCAATGGCCTGTCAGGAGGGAGTTTGCTTCTAAGAAACAGCGTGGGCTTCATGTTATGTAGTGTGGACATGTTTACACATCTGTGAATGCCGCAATACACAGTGTGAAGTTAACGTGTGTTCGAAATAGATATTGAGCTGTATAAATGGTTCACACCTACCCACAATATCATAAGATATTGAATTGTTTAAAGAAATATTTTAGTGATTTAGACAAGTTAAGAAATACATTGGTTTGTGTAGTTTCTCATGAAAACATGTTAAGCGCATTTTGTCCATGAGGAACCATATTTTGAAAATTGGTTACAATCGATTCTGTGTGGTGAAATGAGGGCATCCAAGTTTACATGTTATAGACCATATTCACGCCACCCAAGCATCGTTCCCGTTACGTTTCCTGCGCCTGCGTGACTTGCGCGAGGATCCGTACACCACACGCTTTGGTACCACGCTTCTCACGCAGTTCTATCGAATGCTTCGAGGCGCAGATAGACCAAACGGGAACGAGGCTTGGGTGGCATATTTTGGAAAATGGCTGCCGCGTGAATAGAGTCTATAGTCATCATCTAAGCAAAGTTAGCAATTTCCAAATAGGTGCACCAACTGAAAGGTGTTTGACCCAATTTCTCCAGGCATTTCTTATTCCACATGAATCATATCCGAAATGTTCGTTCAAATACTCCAATGGTTCTCATGATTAGAAATTTATGTAAAACTGCAAAATCCATTTATTTTCTCTCAAAATAATTGACAGCAATCTTTAGATTCTCCTCGATTTGATTTGTGTTTAGACTTGAAAAGTTTGCGAGAATCTTTGCGAGAATGGATTCTCTGATTCTCGTCAAATTCTAACCCTGGTTCTAATGACAGTTAAGCGCAAATTCTAATTTGCCCATATAACAGTGCATAGTATACCACATTTGTGGATATTCACTAGTTTTTTGCTTGTACCATTGTAAGGAAATATCACTCATGTAAAAATTGTGACAAATATGTGTTTTCTGATACCAAAAACTAGATTTTTATAGGAACAATGAACAACATCTTAGTATCTCATATACCATTAAATTTAATATAACTTTTTTCCTATCAACATGTACATGGGAAGGTTTCCCTCTTCAGTCTCATGCAATCACACCCCCATACATGTGCATTGAACTATGAAAGACAATATCTCAGGGCTGTTAAAAGTCAAGATTTGTGGGCGATGGATGGTGTCAGGATAAGTTACACCATCAATAAATCACTTTAGTTTTGTTTCTAAGAATTGAAATCTTAAGAGGTATGTTTTGAAAGGTAGCTTGAATATACAAGTTGGTGATCCATCTAAATAATATATGTATCTAGGTTGTGGGAGGGTTTCTGGATGGCTATTAACCATATAATCCAATGCCACTAGGGAGAGAGCTTACAGCCATTTAGCTGTTGGTGGTGCTTTTGAGTAGTTTGATTACAATATGAAACACAAAATGCAACAAGCCACTTATAGATGCACATAACCAGTTGCTCACAATATGGATTTCTGTCCCGCCGTGACTTGGGTAGTATGGGACCAAGGGAACTGTGGTGACAGGTTTAACTTTCAGCAAGTTGTTGCTAATAAATTAGTTACTGATAATTTTGTATGTCAATGATAGAAAAACGTTCAATCAAAAATTGATTATTGTAGGGACTTCTGTTGCATCTACAAATGAAGGATCAATTTTCTGAACATCAAACAATTTGTTCAGTTATGTCAGTGTATATTACAGAGGCCTATCATTTGTCAAGATTTGTATTTCAGAAATTAAATTACACTGATGTTACTGCACTGTGGAAGGTAAATTGTGCGAATAATTATTTAGAAAATATTGTAATT